>CM027407.1:1509277-1551834 GCA_015711505.1 Sylvilagus bachmani | reverse complement strand
GCCCCCCAGGGACGGGGAGGGAGTGCTGGCACTGAGGGGCCCCGCCCGCTGGCCCTTCTGGAACATTCTGGGCTGCTGCTCCCAGTGCCTCCTTCCCAGTGGACTCCTCGCCTCCTGCTGAGTCCCATCCCTGCCCCCTCCCGGCTGTCCCTGGGCACTGGGGTCCTTGCCGAGCCCCTCCCTCAGCCTCCCCAGCTCGCAGCTGGGCGCTCCACCCCGGGTACGAACCTGAGGGGGCCGCGCTTCCCTGCAGATGGAGTTCCCCATCTATGACCCCCCCTGCTACACTGCGGAGAGGAGGGGCGCGGCAGCCACGGACCCCATGGGAGAGTGAGTGCGAGCCTCCGGGGGCCCGGGGCGCCTCCGAGGGACAGACCCGGCCAGCGTCTGCTTCGGGCCTGGCTTGGGGAGGCCAGGGGGCTGCAGATGGCCTGTGGGGTGGGCCGGGCTGTGGGGGAGGGGGCAGCCCACGCCCTCTCCACTCCCCTCTCACCAGCACCCGTCCTCTCCTCCTGCACCCAGTGCCCTGGAGCCTCTGTCCAAGATCAGCTACAACGCGGTGGACGGCCTGACCGACCGCCGGAGCTTCCACGGGGCCTACGCCGTGCAGGAGGGGCTGCCCCTGTGAGTGCTGCCCCCGCCCGGCTCCACTGCCACTCCTTCTCCTGGCACAGCCAGCCAGCGACCCCCTCCTGCGCCCCCCCCCCGCTCCGTCACCCTCCTGAGCCCAGCCCTGTCTCCCCCAGGAACCCCATGGGCCGCACGGGGCTGCGTGGACGCGGGAGCCTCCGCTACTTCGGGCCCAACCTCCAGCTGCACCCCGTGATCACGCAGTGAGCATCGCGCCCCGCTGGGTCCCAGGCAGACCCCAGCCCCGGGCTTGGGGGAGGCGCCTGGGGTCCTTCCCGCCCAGGCAGACTCAGGCCACGTCTCCGCAGTCCAGGAGCTGTTCTCCACAGGGTCCGGGCCTGTGCTGGGTAGAGGGTCCGGGGCCCTCGGGCGGGGTCAGGGCTTGGGGAAGCTGACCTCCCTCCCCGGCTGCTCCCTGTGGCAGGTGGCGGCGCAACCAGGATGGCGCCATCTGCACCAAGAGCGGCAGGAAGGTGCTGGAGGTGCTGGTGATGAAGTGCCCGCGCTGGGAGCACTGGGGCCTGCCGGGGGTGAGCCTGGCTGCGCCGCGCCGCACCGGCAGCCGTTCGTCTGTCTCCCAGGCCCTCGTCTGGGGTTGAAGGACAGCGGGTGCGGCCCGTCCGCTGGCCGGAACCCTTCCAAGTCTCTCACCTCCTCCTCGGAGCATGCACGGGACTGGGCGGGTCAGGAGGGCCCCTCACACGTGCCTCAGCCGGCCACCACCCTCCCGCTGCCTGGGGTTTGTGACTGGCTGCCTTGCCCAGGGGCAGCGCTGGCCGTGGGGCTGAGGGCCGACCACACGCGAGGCTCCTAGGGGCAGCAGACAGAACCCAGCAGGCAGGCCAGGCCTTTCCTGTCCAGTGGCTCCGGCCACTCCTGTCCTCTCCCGAGGACCAGCCCCAGGCTAGATGCAGGGGTCTGGGTGTGCAGGGGCAGCCGTACGGTGGGGCCAGGGCCCTGCCACCGGCTGGAGGAGCTCTTAGCTTTGGGGGGGTCCCCTCGTCCTGGGGTTCCTGCCCCTACACATCCTATGCTCTCAGGCACTTCTGTCGGGGCCCTGGTGCCCAGCAGCCCCGTCCACTCTGGCTGGACACCTCGGGGTGTTCTGATGAGGCTGCAGGGGGCCGCCTGTCCTCCCCAGGGCCAGGAGTGCCGCAGGGGGCTGAGGTGGGCCGGGCGTGACAGTCGCCAGCGACACCTGTGTGCTTCAGCGGGCAGCTGAGTGACAGCCAAGTCGGGGGTGGGGAGTGGCGCTTGGGAGTGGCAGAACCACTCGGCAGCCCAGGGGGAAGCCGGAGCCGGGCCTGGGACTGCGGACTGAGGAGGCAGCCAGGCTGTGCCAGGGTGGCCTCGGGGGCCTGAGCGTGTGACCCAGGCCTGGGATCGCGGGCGCTGCTCCTGCCCTGCAAAGTGGTGGCCCTGCTCGGGCTGCGCCGGCACTCAGAAGCTGACGTGGACGGCGGGTTCTGGGCAGTGTCACTGCAGCCTGGAGACAGCCGACTCCGGGCTGCCAGAGCCCCGTCTGCCTTCAGCTCCCCGGGGCTGGCCGGCTGCCCTGACCGGGCAGGTGGCCAGTGGTACTGGGCCCCCGGGCGGCCTGGGATCCGGCTCGGGCGCCTTGCTGACCTGCCTTCTCCCCGCTCTGGCCAGGGCTCCCGGGAGCCAGGGGAGACGCTGCCCCGGAAGCTGAAGCAGGTGCTGGGGCAGGCGTGCTGGCTGCCCTTTGAGAACCTGCTGCGGCAGGGCACCGAGGTAGGGGCGGCCCTGGGCCCTGTGGCTGGGAGGGCCATGGGAGGGGCACAGGTGACGCGGGATCCTGCCTGCCCTGCTGGGGCAGCAGCGCCCCTCTGCCCTGTGGGGACCCTCCACAGGGGCTCACTTCACTTCTGTGTCGGGAGGTGGGGCTGCAGCCTTCCCCGCCCCGGCCCACGGACTGCCTGCTGTGCACGGTGAGTGCACAGGACTCCTGGCGCCCGCGGCAGTGGCGTCTGGCTTCTCTCACTGAGCGTTGTTTACAGTGTTCCACCGAGTCCTTCCGCTGGCTCCAGAGGCCAAGGCCAGGCGGGCGGGGTCCCCGAGGCTCAGGGGAAGAGGAAGCGAGGGCCCTGGGTGGGACGGGGCGGGGGCACCTGCTCACTGCCACTGTGCCCCTGCAGGTGTACAAAGGGTACGTGGACGACCCCAGGAACACGGACAACGCCTGGATCGAGACAGTGGCTGTGAGCGTCCACTTCCAGGACCAGCAGGATGTGGAGCTGAATAGGCTGGAATTGGTACGGGGCTGGCTCCAGGAGGGCGGGGCAAGGTGGGGGAGGGGCCTCCCAGGGGATGCTGGGGCCAAAGCCCAGGACCAGAAGATGGCGGCACTGGGGGGTCAGAGTCTTGCCTCGGAAGCACCAGCGGCCCCAGGGGAGACAGACAGCAGATAGTGGGTCGGGGGGCGGGACAGTGGCCATGAGGGTCTCGGGGGAGGGTTGCGGGGTGGGAGAGAGCGGATGAGCAGCCACAGGCGAGGCCGTGGGCTCAGCACAGGCGGGCAGTGAGCTCTGCCTTTGTCTCCCTGCACCTGCAGGTCTGCGACCCAGGGGTGTCCATCCAGTGGCAGGTGGTGGACAGGCGCATCCCGCTGTATGGGACCCAGAAGCCCTTCCTACAGGAGGTGGCCGCCAATTTCAAGGCTCACTACTGACCCCGGACCCAGCCTGCGGCTCCACCCTCAGGGCCGGGCTGTCCCTGGGGGCCCTGTGGCGCCTGGGCTGCGCTCTCCAGTGGCCTGCACATGACTCGGCTGACCCTGAGGCCCACGTGGGCCTGGACTGCTGAGCAAGGTTGGTCTAGGCAGACCTGCTTCGGCTGGCCACATGGACTCATCTCAGGTGGCTGAGGGACCTCGGGACAGGGACAGGTCAGAGCCGAGGGGCCACTGGGACCTGCAGCCTCACTTCCTGTCCTGACGCGTGAGCTCATGAACAGCACATTCACCGTGGGCCCTGCGGCTGGGGCAGCCTGCCATGCCCGACACGGCCTCGCGCTGGCCTGGGGGCGCCGTGCAAGCCCCTGGTTCGGGGAGGTGACTGTGCGAGCCCAGGCTTCCCTGGGAGACGCCCACCCTCTAGGGACCGGACTCTGCCGCAGGCGTGGCTGACGCCACGACTCACAGTGGCAGGAGCTGTGGGGGTTTTTGGGACCGGGAATGGTAGAGACTGAGACAGGAGTCTCTGGCCAGCTTGGCCAGACCCCTGCGCCGTCTACAAATAAAGTCTTGGATGCACCTGCTATCAGGGGCTGTGTCTGTGTGGTCTCTGCTGCCCTGCGGGGACCTCCTGCAGCCTCTCCGTGGACACCCCAAGGGCCTCTGAGCCCAGACTCTCTCCTGTGCTCCCTGCTTAACTGCTTAGACCCACGCCACAGCGTCAACCCCAAGTCCCCCCATGCTGGACACCCACCCTCCATGTGAGCTGACGCCCCCGTGGCTGCTGACGGCAGGGCCTTGGGTGCCACTTGCTCCATCCTTGGCAGCTGAGTGCCACCTGCAGGTGACGCCCCTCCATGGCAGAGACCCACTGACTCATTCCCAGCCCAGACCCTCCTCCAGCTCTTGGCAGAAGGCCACCCTGGGAGCCCGGCACAGTGCTGACCCTGGGTGGCGGCGGGTCTGGGAGGCATTGGCTGATGGAGCCCACCTGCCCGGCGGCTCTGAGGTGGCAGCCACGCCAGCCACGGCCACATGGGTCCCGCCCCTCTGTGTCCTAACTCCCGGGGCCAAGCCTCAGCCTGGCTGGGGTGCGGGCTGGCCCGCCCCTCGAGAGGCAGGTCAGGAGTGCCAAGGGCGACCACGTGCTCAGGTCCCACAGGAGCCACCCGCCAGGCTGCGGCCGTCCCGAGGGAGGCAGGGACGGGGTGCTGAGCCCAGGCACCTGCAGCTTGTGTGGAGCTGGAAGGCTGATGGCCCCTCCTGGGACTGCCACCGACACCCTCCTGGCCAGCGCCTCTGGGCTGCTTATGAGAAATGATTGGTGAGTGGACCCCTGGCGTCGTTAGCACAGCCCCTCCAGCTGTCTTCAGACGACGCTGGGATCTCTCCTTCCCTTCTTTGGCCTCCAGCCCCGTGGGTCCTGACCACTGAAGTGGTTTGCATCAGGATGCCCGAGGCACCAAAGCCCTCCTGCACAAGGGCACGTGACAGTCCGAACGCAGGGGCTGCAGGGCACCTGATGAGGACAGAACCGTGAGGAGGAGACTCCCCAGGATTACAGCCCAGGTCCAACACCCCGTCCCAGCGGTCAGAGGAAGCAGACACCCGTGCGCCCCGTCGCGGCAGGACACTGCGCCATGACGCGAGTCAGGTGCAAAAGCATCCAGCCCGCACCCCTGAGGACAATGGACTTCAAATCAGCCATCGACTCCGAACAACCTCTGGGCTAGCCCCAAACACCTGAAACGAAAGTTCCCACATCTACAGCCAAGGGCCGAGAGAGAAATTAACAGGGAAGTTAGAAGGATTTGAAACCTGATGGCGACAAAAATGCAACGCGTGAACCTTCCTGGGATGCGGTTAAAGCAGGATCTAGAGGGGGTTAACAGCACTAAGATGCCTACACCGAAAAGGAAAAGGCCACAGAGCATGGGCTCCCACATGAGAAATGACAGAAAAACCACCAAAAAAAAAAAAAAAAAAGAAGAAAGAAAGAAAGAAAAGAAAAAGACCAATGTAAATAAATTAAAAGACTAAAAATTCAGAGTGGAAGTCAATGTAAAAAAATTAGTGAAATAACAGAGAAATCAATGAAACCAAAACCCGTTCTTTGAGATCAGTAATATCTGTGAACTTCTATTTGGCTGGTCAGTGACAAAAAGCAAGAGGATACAGTTTGAGTCCTTTCGCCCCCAGCCTGTGTGGCCGTCCAGCCCCCGTGCTCACTACGGCCCTGTTGGTGACTGATGGGCAAGGCGGGAGGCTCGCTCCAGCCGTGACATCTGGAGGTGGTGGGATGGGGGGTCTCTAGGCACTGGGGGTGCCCCAGGAGGGCAGCTCTGGTGAGAAGGCTGGCCTTCCCTCTGCAGTCGTCCCGCCGCCCATCGCCCTCGTCAGACGCCCGACTGGCGGCTGCCTGGTCCTAGGCTGGGACCTCCCGGACCAGGAGCCACCGAAATCTCCTCCCGCTGCGTGGCTTCTCAGATCCCTCGATGAAGCAAGGGCGGGAATGACGCCCCGAGTGGAACACACCACCAACATCCCGTCGAGAAGTAAAAGACCTCGCGGGCCTGGCTGTTAAGACCCCCGCGCCTCAGTGGTTGAATATTTATTAAATAATCAACTGTGTCTTAGATGACGATATGCCACGGGCAACCGGGCTCAGACCTAGAACGCGAGGCTGACTCACTGAAATCAACCAGGACAACCCACCGCACGATCTGACAGCCTTCTCAGCAGATGCAGACGAGGTAAACCCAGCCGTCCCCTCTGGCACGCCTCTCGGCACGCGGGAGAAGGGACGACGTTTCCATAATTAACAAAGTCCAGGACGCTGGACAACCCATGGCCCTGCCTCGGGCCACGGTCACTCAGCATGGGGCACACACCCACAGCAAGCCCCAACCACGAAGCCCCAGGGCTGGGGGCTGGGCCGATATCTCTCACACGGCCAGCACAGGCACCACCCAGAAAGCACCAGACGTTAAACATTCTGCTGATCGAAAACCGTGAAGATAAAGAGAAAACCCGGAGTGACACAACGTATTCGGGAGCCCCACACCTGCAGGGCATCCCAGACCTGACCACAGCTTCCGGAGGGCAGGCGGACAGCACCAAACACCGAAGCTGCTGGGACCCCGGGCCACCGGGGCGGTGCCCTCGGAGACCAGGGGGAAAGGAGGAGGCTCCCAGAGCCGGGCAGGATGCGGACACAGAGCAGCACCCCGCCGCACGTGACGTCAGATGGGCGGAGGGCATGAGTGAGTGACCCAAGGAACACCTGACGTCAGACGGGTGAGGGCATGGGGAGCACCTGACGTCAGACGGGCCGAGGGCAGAGTGACCCGAGGAGCACATGACGTCAGCAGGTCGGAGCGCACAGGGAGCCGGGCAGGGCGGGAACCCTCGGCAGAGTCGGGCGCATCCCTGGAGCTGACCCCTGTGGAAGAAGGGCGTCTGTCCACCGACCTGTGCGGCGGTCCGGTTGGCCCACACGGCCTCCCCGCACCGCGCGGCGCCAAAAGAGCCCATCCCGGAATAATCACCCGGCACAGACGCCCCGCACGAGTGCCCGCCCGTCACCGCAGGGGCATAAGTGACCCGAGGAACACGTGACGTCACCCTCAGGGCCAGCGGGCCACGGGGAAGCCTTGCAGCTGCGGACCGGAGCGGGAGCCCCGCGTCTGAGCACGAGGTTTGCGCCGTCCACCGCACTACAGCGCGGACTGTCTAAGAACCCTTCGGGCGGCCAGATACGCGCCACACCCGAGTAGGGCCGTGGGGCAGGGGCCCGGGTGCGCGGGTTCCTCCCCGCTCCCCGCTTCACACCAGGCCCGCGACGGATGCTCAGCAGCCCGAGCAGGGGCTGGGCAGGGGCAGGGGCGGGGCAGGGGCTGGGCGCAGCTGGAGCGCGGGGCAGGGGCAGGGGCAGGGGCCGAGGCGGGGCAGGGGCAGGGGCAGGGGCGGGGCAGGGGCGGGGGCAGGGCCGGGGCAGGGGCAGGGGCAGGGGCAGGGGCAGGGGCTGGGCGCAGCCGGAGCGCGGGGCAGGGGCTGGGCGCAGCTGGAGCGCGGGGCAGGGGCAGGGGCAGGGGCCGAGGCGGGGCAGGGGCAGGGGCAGGGGCTGGACGCAGCTGGAACGCAGGGCAGAGGCGGGGCAGGGGCTGGCCCCGCCCAGGGGCGGTCCCCCGGCCGCATAGCCCCGCCTCGTCGCCAGCCTCGCCCACCATCCCTCCCTCCCGGGGTCTCAGGACCAGTACGCGTGCTCAGCGGTCTCAAAGCCCCGCCCCTCACCGCTCTCAGGCCCCGCCCTTGGCCTCGCCCACAGTAACCGCGGCCTGCTGGGTGTCGGAGCCCGCTCACGTCAACTGTGCCAAAGTCCCGCCCCTCTCCGCTCTCAGGCCCCGCCCCGTGCCTCCGCCCCGCCATTGGCCCCGCCCACACCCCCCGCTCTCAGTCCCCGCCGCCCGCTGGGTGTCGGAATCGCTCGCGTCCGCAACTGTTTAAAAGCCCCACCCCGCCCCTCCCTTCCCACCAGCTCCCTCTCGGCCCCGCCCACGCCCCGGCCCCGCCCCCAGGCCCCGCCCGCCTCTCTCAGGTCCCGCCCCGCCCCGGGCGCCGCCCCGGCCGGGCCGCGCAGGCCGAGCCGCGGCCTCCGAGGAGAGCGGGCGTGGGCGTAGGACCTCAGGGCGGCCGCGCGGGTGTGGCGCCGGGTCCGCTGTGAGAGGCCCGGAGCGGCGCGTGGAGCAGCCTCTGGCCGGGGCCGCGCAGGTAAAGCCCGGCCCTGCCCCGCCCCACCCCGAGCTTGGGTGCCCCCTCCCCGTCCACTCCTGGGGTTCCTCTGCCCAAGCCCCTGCCCGGGGTTTCGCGCTTCCCCAGGTCTCCGTCCCGCGCGGCCGCGCCCGACCCGGTATCTCCTTCCCGCTGCTCCTCGGGTGCTGTATTGATCAGGCTGTATTGATTATTGAGCGCACTGTATAGATGAGGTTATTGATCAGGCTGTATTGGTCATGCTGTGTCGATTACTGGTCAGGGACATTGATCACGACGCTCTCCAGGGACTGTCTTCATGGGCCTCCTGTGGCGCCCAGAGCAGACTGCCCTACCTTTTGGTCAGCCGGTGGCCCCAGGGGCTGGGGCTGGGCCTCCTGACGGGGCCAGCTCAGGGGTCTTCCACCACTCAGCCCAGGGCCCCCAGCCACACCAGCCTCCCAGTCCTCCCCCTGCTGGTGCCCCTGAGGAGCGGGATGGACAGACCTGGCCCGGGGACCTCCTGTCTGCTTCCTCTTCTCTTTCAGAACTGAAGGTCCCTGCTTTTCCTGACGGGTCTGCGGTGGACAGTCCCCCCTCCCCGCGGTGGGCAGCGCAGAGGGGCCAGCATGGGCCCCCCAGGCAGGCAGGGCCCATCTTCCCTGCTGCTCCCGGCCCCCGCGCCCTGCCTCTTCCTGCTCTTCTGCTTGCCCCTGGGCGCCTCCTGCCCACAGAGCTGCCAGTGCCCGGACCACGCGGGCGCCCTGGCCGTCCACTGCAGCGCCAGGGGCCTGCAGGAGGTCCCCAGGGACATCCCGGCCGAGGCGGTGCTCCTGAAGCTGGACGCCAACCGGATCTCCCACGTCCCCAACGGCGCCTTCCAGCACCTGCAGCAGCTGCGCGAGCTGGACCTGTCTCAGAACGCCATCGAGACCATCGGCCCCGCCGCCTTCTCGGGCCTGGCCGGGGGCCTGCGGCTGCTGGACCTGTCCCACAACCGCATCCGGAGGATTCCCAAGGACGCCCTGGGCAAGCTGAGCGCCAAGATCCGGCTGTCCCACAACCCCCTGCACTGCGAGTGCGCCCTGCAGGAGGCCCTGTGGGAGCTGAAGCTGGACCCCGACTCAGTGGGCGAGATGGCCTGCCACACCTCGGTGCAGGAGGAGTTCGTGGGGAAGCCGCTGATCCAGGCGCTGGACTCGGGCATCAGCTTCTGCAGCGTGCCCCACAAGACCACCGACGTGGCCATGCTGGTGACCATGTTCGGCTGGTTTGCCATGGTTATCACCTACATCGTGTACTACGTGCGCCACAACCAGGAAGACGCCAGGAGACATCTGGAGTACCTGAAGTCCCTGCCCAGTGCCCCTGCCTCCAAGGACGGCGTCAGCCCCGTGCCCTAGCGCCTGCCTCGCGCCAACCCCGCCTGCCAGCCACCTGCACCCGCTGTGGGGGTGGTCGGGGAGGCAGGCGCCCAGCGTGCGTCTGGAAGTGGTCAGTGCTCAGAGCCCAGGGCACCGCTGCTTGGGGGGAGGCGAGGGACGGCACCATCAGGCAGGATCCAGCCATGGTGACATCCGTGCCCCTCCCACGAGGATGTGGACATCCACACGGTCTCCATGTGGAGCTGTCTACGGCTGGCACTGGCCAGTCCCCTGCTGACCCGAGGACGTTCGATCTGGATGGTGCGTGCCCAGGGTTTTTGGGCCCTGTGGCTCACCCCATCTCCCCTTGACCTTTTGTGAGTTCTCAGAGTTGAGTGTCACCCTCGTGTCCAAGCCTCAGTCGGGGTGGGGAGGGGGACGTGGAGACAATGGACTGGGAACAGTCCATTGTGGCTCCTCTGGGGGCAGTGTCGACCCTGGCCACCTGCACCTGCCGGACTGACGGCCATGGACTGGGGCCACCCCGTGCCTTGCTCTTCTACTCACTGGTGTCTAAAACAGCCTTTCCATGGGGGAGGGGGCGGTCGAGGCCAGCCTGCTGAGGCTCCCCTCTCTCCGGTGACAGCCGCTGCCCTTCCTCATCGCTGTTGCCAGGGTTCTCGGCGCTAACTCAGCGCTCGGCTCTCTTACCCGAATCACTCGTGTACAGGGTGAGTGTACACCTCCACCCACAGGGCCCTGATTTCTAATTTTACTTTTTACCGTCTTTTTCTCTGTGTGTTTGTATTTTAAACTGGTTGAGACGTCGTCGGGGGAGGCAGGAAGCGTAAGTCATTTCTGGGTATGAAGCGTGGATGCTGTGTCCTTCACAGGCTCAGCTGGGATCTGGAATCCAGGACAATCTGTGTGCGGAAGGTGAGATGGTGGCTGAGGCGTGGCCGGGGGTGGTGGTCAGCTCGTTCTCAGGTCCAACGTCCCATGACCACGTGGCCTGCCACGTGACATCACCTGTGCTGCAGCAGAGATGCGGGAACAGGCCGGCGCCATGGCTCAACAGGCTAATCCTCCGCCTTGCGGCGCCGGCACACCGGGTTCTAGTCCCGGTCGGGGCGCCGGATTCTGTCCCGGTTGCTCCTCTTCCAGGCCAGCCCTCTGCTGTGGCCCGGGAGTGCAGTGGAGGATGGCCCAAGTGCTTGGGCCCTGCACCCCATGGGAGACCAGGAAAAGCACCTAGCACCTGGCTCCTGCCATCGGATGAGCGCGGTGCGCCAGCCTCAGCGCGTCGTTCGCGGCGGCCATTGGAGGGTGAACCAACGGCAAAGGAAGACCTTTCTCTCTGTCTCTCTCTCTCTCACTGTTCACTCTGCCTGTCAAAACAAAACAAAACAAACAAACAAAAAAAGAGAGATGCGGGAACAATCCACAGTGCGAGAAGCAGAAAGGACCAGCAGGTTTCGAGCGCCCGACTGGGCTGCCCACCCAGCGCCCAGTTCCCGCGTGTCCAGGGCCAGCTGTCCCCGGCGCCTGTGGTCAGAGTGGATTGGTGTCCATGCTGTTAGGTCCTCGTTGAGCACTGCTCTCCCCCAGGTGTGCCCAGCTCACGCCCCGCTCGTCTGCCTGCACCACACGGCCACTTGGGAGGGGCAGCCTGTCCCTGGCTGGCACCCACTCGCCTGCCAGTGACAGCCGAAGCAGGGCACCCGAGGGTGGCATGTCCAGTTTGGTGCTGCAGGGAAGCAGGTGATCACGGGCAGAGTGACCAGGCCATGGGGCCTTCTGTTGGAGGAAGTGAGGCGGGGACCACGGTCAAGGGCGTGTGGGTTGAGGACACGGTGCCACGTCGGCTCTGTGTGGGAGCACAGCCACGCAGGCTCGTCTGCCCGGTGAACACAGGCGTGGCCAGCGTGCCCTGTGCCCTCTGCAGCCTCTGTGCAGAGTGACACGACCTTGGCCTTCTTTGGCATGTGTGGGGGAGTACTGCTGCTGGCTGTGCCCCCGCTGGGTCCCCTGCAGCCCCTTCCCCAGTCCTGCGTCCAGGCAGAGAGTGGA
Organism: Sylvilagus bachmani; assembly: GCA_015711505.1. Classification (NCBI taxonomy): domain Eukaryota; kingdom Metazoa; phylum Chordata; class Mammalia; order Lagomorpha; family Leporidae; genus Sylvilagus; species Sylvilagus bachmani. The sequence continues at coordinate 1,540,329 of CM027407.1, read as the reverse complement.
TCTAGGGGGTGGGGTGGGGGAGGTCGGGGCCCAGCTCGCCCGTGTCCTGTGGGTGCCCTGGTCCCTCCCGGCCTTGGGGCCCTCCCTTCAGCCTAGCCTGGCTCCGCCGGGCGGCACAAGGTGGGGGGCTCCTGCGTTGCGACTAGGGAGAGGAGCAGGGGACACCACGAGCCCGCTCAGCGCCCGGGGCCTTCCCCACAGCCTCTGAGCCCCTGTGTGCATCTCCCTTCTAAGGAAGACCCCAGGACCTCACATCTGACCCTGAAGCCCCTTCCGGCTCTTGGAGCTCCCACCTTGAAATCCTCTGCCCCTCCTCCCGGGATACAGCCCCTCCTCCCTGGGGTGTGATGGGCACGTGCAGGAGGCCGGGGTCCCTCCCTGGGGCTCTGGCCGTGTGCGCCCCGATGTGCTGACCCCAGGCCCTGATCTGACCTTCGAGGGCTCCTGGGCCAGTGTCCACGGCGGTAAGGGAAGCACCAAGAGGTGTGTTTGGCCAGGGCGGCCGTGGGCCCCACTGCGCTTCAGGTGAGGATCCCTCAGGAACCCCCTGAGCACAGGTGTGCCTGCTGCGGCCCCAGCCCCCCTGCACAGCCCCTCTTGCACGAGGCAGCGTGGGTGGGGTCTGGGGCGGGCCTGATGGACCCAGCTTGGGGGGTCAGAGGCTGGGCCTCTCGCCCCTCCCCCTAGGAGCCGAGAGGGGAGGGGTCTCGGGGTGGGAGGGGCTCAGCTTGTGTCCAGTCCGGGGCCCACAGGCCTCAGGTGCTGTGGAAACCTGAGCCCCAACACCAACCCTGACCTTAACCCTAGGGCAGGAGCTGCAGCCCAGCACCCAAACTCCTGTCCAGGGGCACCCTTGGGTGGCCAGCAGCAGGGAGGGGCTGTCTGGTGCAGGGGCTGTTCCTGGAAGGGTGGGGCCCTGGGGCAGGAATTCGAGGAGCCGGGGAAGCTGGCTGGGGGCTGTGGGAGGGGCAGGGTGTGGGGCTGGTGCGCGTGGCCCGTGGGCCGCTGTGGTGGGTAGGAGCTCCTCCGTGGAGGGGCCCCGAGGAAGGCAGACCCAGCCTTCAGGGACCTCGGTCCTGGCTCCAGGGGCCGCCTCCCAGCCCGAGCCCGAGGGCCTGCTCGGGTCAACCTGGGCGCCGCTTTCTGCACTCCAACCCCAGGAGCTCTGCAGGAGGCCGTGTGGCCCAGGAGATGCGCTGAGCTTGGGTGGGGTGCCACTCACCCAGGGCTGAGACGTGAGTGTCTGTGGTCTCCCCGGCAGGAGGGAGCCCTGCCCAGCTGGTTGGCTAAGTGCCGGGGTCCTCAGAGCTGATGCAGGAGCCGTGAGGAGCCCCTCCCAGTTAGCAGAGGGCAGACCCCAGACCCAGCTCCCGCTGCCGCCCCTCCAGCAGCTCTGGCTCCACCCCCCACGCTGGCTTCAGCACGTGACTTGTACCCACAGCTTGGAATCTGAATGGAGCTGGCCAGGGAGGCTGTGCCAGAGGCGGAGTGGCCTGGGCCTGCGGCCACTCCCCAGCCCTGGCCAGGCCTGGGACAGCTCAGGCACTCGCCTTTCCCGGAGGCCCCGGCTGAGGTCAGTTGCGTTTCTCCGTTCTGGGAACACTCAGTAGACCTCTGCTTGACTCAGCTGCTGCGGGTTCCGCTGGGTGCCTCTTCCCTCCCCCAGATCTGTAGCCCCCGGCTGGCCCTGGGAGAGCCACGGGAGCCAGCGGAGGGGCAGCCCGTGCGGCGGATGGGACTTTGCAGATGGGGTTGTGTTAAGGACCCCAGCTAGGAGTGGGCCCTGGTTCGTGTGAGGGCTTCACACCATCTCAGGTCCCGTGTGTGAGGTGGAGGGAGAGCTGCCCCTGAGGCTGAGGTGGCCCTAGCCAGCACTGGGCGGCAGGGCACGGCCCCGCCCCGAGCCTCCGCCAGGAGCCGGCCCTGCCCCCTCTCACTGGGTGGGGGCAGGCTCTGACCTCTGGCTTCCCCAGGCCTGCTGTGGTCTCAGCTCTTGGGGTGAGTGCAGATTTCACGCCAAGGTGCCTGCTGTTGTCACCCCTCCTCTTCCTGTAAGACAGGAGCACCCCTTCCCCCCCAGAGGCTCTTGGGGTGGGGGGCACAAAGCCTGCAGGCCTCCGGGGGTCCTCATTCACACGCTGCTCCCTCATGCTGGCAGACACACGTCACCACATCGTCCCCTGTGTGCTGGGATGCCCTGGGGGTGTGTGTGAGACGCTCCAGCGGGCTGGGGAGGGGGCGGCAGCGGCTGTCAGGCCCCGGTGGGCTCAGGGCAGGCCTGCCCACCGGGAGGGCACAGCAGCCCTGGGCCACCCTGCGCCAGGGGCTCAGGAGGGCGCCTCCAGGCCCTGCCGTGGTGTCCTGGTGCCGTCGGGCGCATTTCCATTTAAAGATGAGAAGCCGGGAAGGCAGGGGGGCCGAGCGCACAGGGGCCCGTGTGGGCCGCGGCTGGGCTGGAGTCTGCGCCTCAGACACCCAGGCCTGGACATCGTCACTGGGAACCTGGGCCACAGCGTTGTCAAAACAAAGAGGCAGGTCCTGGGCCGGCGGGGCTCTGAGGACAGTGGGGGCGGGGCGGGCAGACTCAGGTCAGCTGTCCTGTCCCCAAGGCTGGCTCTGATCTGTAACCATGGCAACGATGCCCACTAGAAATGGAGCGAGCGCCAGGCCTTGCTGGCCCGTGGCGGCCTTCGGAAGCAGCCACGTGTGGCTTTGGGGGCCAGCCCAGGTCAGCAGGGCCGACTCCTCTCCCTGCTGTGCCTCTGTCTACTTCCCCAGAATGTGACTGCATGCTCCGGGGAGGGCGAGTAGCCTGGGGCAGGAGGAGGAGGGGCCGCAGGGGGGGCATCCTACAGCCGAGATGTGGATTCCAGACGCTCTGTCAGAGGGGAGACCGAGGCACAGAGCGGCCGACGCTTAACCCCAAGCCGTGGTAGTTGCTGAGAGCTGGGCCAGCGGGGGGGACTAGAGGCGGGCAGGTGGGAGGACGCCCAGCATCTGTCTGTCCAGGTGGCGCCACAGAGGCGTGAAGGAGCAGCCCCAAGGAAGGAGGGGGTGGGATTTGTGCAGGGACCCAGGCTACATACGTGGTTGGTCGGCGCGAGGCTCACAGCAGCCTAGGGACCACAGGGTGGCCGTGTGCTGGGACTTCCTTCCTGCGACAGGCTACCTGGATTCCGTGCACCCGACCTGGGGGCTCAGAGGGGATGTGGTGGCGGGGCTTTCTCTGCCTTGATCTCTACGCACGTGCCAGAGTGGGCCCCACAGGCGTCTTGGGCTTCAGGCAGCCTGTGCAGCAGGGGCTCCCGGCCTCTGCCCGGTGGGGTGAGCTGGGGGGCTCGTCGGGGCCCTCGGCTGAGCAGGCTGTGGGGAGCTGCCCCACAGCACCCTGCTCTGAGCAGCTCACGGTCCTGGGCAGCAGCCAGGGCGGTCAGGGCATGGGCCCAGGCTACTGGGGTTTGGGGTGCTGGGCCCAGGGTAGCTCGGGGCCAGTCCGTCCCGGCTCTCCCCAGACCCTGAGCATCTGGGTTTTGCTGGGCAATGGGAGCAGATGCCTGGATGACACTGCCCCTTCCCGTCCTTGCCCGGGGCCTGTGTGACTCACTGGATGTCGCCCGGAGGCAGGGCCTGCTGCTCTGGAAGTCACAGTAATCTGGACACCAGGCCTGGGCTTTTCCCAGCAGTCTGTGCGCTCATCGCTGGGGTGGGGGTGGGGGCGTCCCACTGAGGTTTTTTTGTTTTTGTTTTTGTTTTTTTGACAGGCAGAGTGGACAGTGAGAGAGAGACAGAGAGAAAGGTCTTCCTTTTCCAATGGCCTCCAATGGCCGCTGCGGCCGGTGCGCTGATCCGAAGCCAGGAGCCAGGTGCTTCTCCTGGTCTCCCATGGGGTGCAGGGCCCAAGCACTTGAGCCATCCTCCACTGCACTTCCGGGCCACAGCAGAGAGCTGGCCTGGAAGAGGGGCAACCGGGACAGAATCCGGCACCCCGACGGGGACTGGAACCCGGTGTGCCAGCGCTGCAGGTGGAGGATTAGCCTATTGAGCTGCGGTGCCGGCCGCACTGAGTTTTCAACCCTCAGCCAAGCAGGCAGGAGGCCTGGGAGGGGCCAGCCCGGGACTCCTGCCACTGTAGGGCTCATGCCACCACTGCGGGCGCCACCATGGGGAATTCAGAGCTGCGTCCAACCACTTGGCTTCTGGTGCACGCAGTGTGCTTCCCAGTGTGGACTCCGCGTCTGAGCAGTTTGGGGTCCTGTGAGGTGAATGCCGCGTCTGAGCAGTCTGTGGGTGCAGGGGCTCAAGGACTTGGGCCATCTACTGCTTTCCCAGGCCACAGCAGAGAGCTGGATGGGAAGAGGAGCGGCCCATATGGGATGCCGGCGCTTCAAGCCAGGGAGTTAACCCGCTGCGCCACAGAGCTGGCCCCGACGATTGGTTTGAAAAGTCTCGATTCGCCGGTTTGGGCCATGCTGGTGTCTGCTGTGGCCCCAGACACAGAAGAGAGGCAGGGGTTGGCTGAGCCGTGTGGCAAAGAGGCCCTGGGCGGCAGAGTGGGTCCCCCTGCCGGTGCCGTCCACCTCCCTTCTCCCTGGCGTCCCCTCCCCAGAGCCACATCATGGCACACAGCACAGTGCAGGAAGGACTTTGGGGAGCACCCAGTTGACCCCGGGGGGTGGCTGGGTGCAGGCTGAAGGAATACGGGCCTCGTGGTTGGGAAGACCTGGGCTTTGGGGATGCTTAACTTTTATTTTTATTTATTGGTTTATTTGGGAGACAGAGATCTCCCATCTGCTGGTTCACTCCCTAAATGCAGGTAACGGCTGTGGCTGGGCCAGGCTGAAGCCAGGAGCCAGAGCTGCAGCCGGGTCTCCCACGTGGGCGGCAGGGACCCAAGCCCTCGCGCCGGCACCCCCAGGTCTGCATGAGCAGAGAGCTGGCCTCAGGAGGCGGACACTGGACACTGGAGTGCAGCCCGGGGCTGGGGGTGGCGTGCGGGGGTCCCGACGCCCATCTCTGCGCCGGATTAGACAGGCTGCCTAGTTCGCTGCTCTCTGGGCTGGATTAAGCAGGCTGCCTAGGGCGTGGGAACCGCTCATCCGTGGCAGCTTGCGGAGGGGGCAGACGCTGCTTTCAAGTCTGCAGGCGAGCGAGGCCAGGAGCCCGCCTCCCAGCTGGGGTGGAGGCCCAGGCCCCTCTGCTCTGCGGGCCGCTGCCCTGCCTTGCCGTGGGCGCTTCCTGGGCACGCTGGAGCCTTGCGCGGAGGGGCAGAGGCAGGGGTCGGCCTGGACTCCGTGCGTGGGAGACCGCGAGAAGCTCCTGGCCCAGCTGGCCGTCGCGGTCGTTTGGGGAGTGAACCAGCGGATGGAAGACCTCCGTTTCTGTAACTTTCCAAAAATAAATCTTGAAAGAGAACACACACGCACAGAGCAGCCGCGTGGCTCCCGTGACGGCAACATAAATATATTTCCGAGTGTACGAAATGCAATAAATACGCTGCCCCCCCCCGCCCGCGCATGCGCACCGTGGGAGCCGCGGGCCCGCGCACGCGCACCACGTGGGTGGCCGCCGAGCGCGCGCCCGCGGCCCGGCTGGTCTGAGGTAAAACTCGACGGAAATGCTTCCTGGAAGGCCGGCGTGGGGAGGCGGCCGCGGGGTTCCGGTCAGCCGGTCCTGAGTCGCAGGACCCTGGACAGGGGCTCCTTGGCGCTGGAGTAGATGAGGTAGGAGCCGGCCGGCGTGCTGAAGGCCTCCCAGTCCCGGCAGCCGAAGGTGGGCAGGCTGTGGGCGGCCACGAAGCCCTCGTAGCCCTGCCACCTGCGGGGAGGTCGGGTCAGCGCCGGGCAGCGCCGGGCAGCGCCGGGCAGGGCCGGGCAGGGCCGGGCAGCGCCGGGCAGGGCCGGGCAGGGCCGGGCAGCGCCGGGCAGCGCCGGTCAGCGCCGGTCAGCGCCGGGCAGGGCCGGGCAGCGCCGGTCAGCGCCGGGCAGGGTCGGGCAGGGCCGGTCAGGGCCGGGCAGGCCCGGTCAGCTCTGGTCAGGGCCGGGCAGGGCTGGTCAGGGTCGGTCAGTGTTGGTCAATGCTGGGCAGCGGTGGTCAGCATGGCCCTGGGCCGTGGCTGCGCAGAGCTGGGGGCCCTCGAGGGGGAACCTTCCCGCCTCCCGCAGCCCCTCGCGGCCTCTCGGGTGTCCTGAACGTGCGGGGCCGAGTCTGCCCCACGGCGGTCCTGGATCTAGGTGCCCAGGAGCCACGTGTCCTGGCTGCTGTCCGGCTGGCAGGGCTGGGCACACCCCGCGCCCCACGGCGGTCCAGACAGCTCCCAGAGGGAGGCGGGAACCCCTCTGCTGTGCTCTGCGAAGCTGTCACCCGCCAGGCCGACTCTGCTTTACTGAGCCCTCTGGGCTCCGGGGCCTCACGGCCACTGCCCTTGGCTACCATGAGAAGTTGTGTTGATTTCCAGAAAAATCTGCCCTGCTCTACTGCCAGGCCGACAGGGCCATCCCTCTGTTCTTTTTCAAAAATTTCTTGACACTCTTTAAATGTTTACTCTTCCTCACGAATTTTAAAATTACTGTGTCATGTCAAAAAGTCTGCAGCAGTATACTTGAAAGACTAAAGACAATGGATCACTTTTCTAGGGAAACACGGATGACCCAAACCGTCCCAAGAGTGAGGGAAGTGAGGCTAACCCAGTGAGGCTGGGAGAGTCACTCAGAATTCTGACACCAGTAGAGCGGGCCCATGCCACGGAGCACAGCCCACTCGACAGGTAGCCTGGATCCACTGCCCTGTGAGCCCGTTGCAGTCCGCAGGTGTATTTACGGAGCTAGGCTCACATCACACTGGATGAAGGGCTAAGTCCCCCAGAGAAAATCCAGGGTGATTTCATTTCCTGCTCGAGATGCAGAGATCTTCAACCTAAGCCGCTGGAATCTGGGTCATCTTCAGTAATTATGCCTGATTATCCGCTGGCACCGGCCCCAAGCACAGAGGAAATCTCTCATTAGAAGTCATTACACCAACATCAGTGGAAGAAGCCAGGTCTTGTGCCAAGAGGCGCCGAGGAAGCCACACACAGGACACATGGGAGCCCAGGACAGTGCCTGTGAAGCCTCACAGCCAGAGTGCTCGGCAAACCAGGCGCGGCAAGGCTGCCGGCGGCTCCTGCTGCTGGCGGGCTGTCCCGGGACTGCCCGTTGCCTCAGAAGACGCAACAGGCTCAGAAAATGCGACAGAAACCTGATGAGTCGCGAGGCAGGGATGCCTCATTCCCAGGCATGTGTTCCCAAGTCCTGAGAGACTCTTCCTAAGAAAACCGCTGGGCTAATGGGATAATTGGGCTAGGTGACTAGACATAAAAATTGATTGTTGTGGTAAGGAACTGGAAACAAAAACCTAAAGGCCCCACTCATCACGCTTAGAATACTTGAAAGACAGGAGAGGACTTCAAAAAGTGCATGGAAAGTGGAGTTAAAAGGTAAGTTTATGTTGGTGCAAATTTTTTGAAATCCCTGCATATTTTTTTTCATAATATGCAATTCCACAAAGTATTTGAAGGCCCTTTGTATGCATAGGTTTCAGATTTTTTTGCAGGTGCAGCCATGCCTGAGAATTGTTCCTTGTTCTGGGACAGTGGTCGGCCACCTGAGAGGAAGGTGAGCCCCCAGGGGAACCAGGTGGTGAGGGGCCTGCAGGCCTCTGGCAGCTGCTTACCTGTAAATAATACTGTTCACCAGGAAGGTGCTCCCATCAAAGGAGTTTGCAACCACCAGGAAGTAATCTTCTCCCACGGAGAAGAACTCCCAGTCCAGGGCACTGTGGAGACAGAGTGGGGTCAGGGTGAGGCCCAGGTGCCCCGGGCACAGGCCCAGCACTGGCTTGAAGCCTAACGGCTCCATACATGGGTTTTGTGGTGCATCCCCTTCCACAATGGGCTCCTAAGCACAGATATTCCCAGACTTGTTTTATTCTAAACTATTCTACAGTGAGCAAACTGGAGTTTGCCATGAAATTCAGTCTTTTTGCAGGTTTCCATATTTAATGGTGTGGGTTGAGATGATAGAAACACAGCGCCTGCTGACCTGGCCATGATGGCCGCAGAGCCCACAGAAGCTGCGGGGCACCAGGGCCTCCATCCAGGCACCGCCTTTGCTCTTTTTCATTTTTAAAAATTATAGAAGTGTCCCCCCCAAAAAATTATAGAAGTGACCCATTAAGAAGTCAACACTGTATAGACATTTGTAAATTAAATGACTCCAAATCCTCCTGCCCCGCCTGCACACACCCCGGTCCCTCCCCGTTCCTGGAGGAATGGTGCAGTCAGCCTGGTGGGTTCCCTTCCAGAGTGCATCTCCTCACACTCACACCCACGCAGCTCTGAAACACTTAGCGCTGTGGTCTCCTGGTCCGACCACATGGCTTCCCTGCTCTCAGCTGCTTCTCCCGCCAGCAGCTCACTGCCCTAAGTTTATCCGCTGCTGAATCTCGGGCTGATACCCAGGCCTGACTCAGGAGGGGTGAGGGGACCTGGAAAAGCTTCTTGCTCCACTTGGGGCTGGAGTTAGCCCTGGCCTCTGGCTCCAAGCCCAGTCCCTTAATTCTCATTTCTGGGCTCTGAATACCACAGGTGCGGCTGAATTTTCATTCATGGTTTTCTGAGTCTGATGAAGCAGGTGGTGCAGGCAGAGATGGCCGGGGGCTCTCAGAGCCAGGGCCCCGCGTGGTGGTGCCACAGCTTTCGGCGGCTCTGCAGACTGGGTTGGGTAGGAACTAGCACCCCATTGTCCAGGTCTGCCCCATCCTTTCTGGCCGCTCCCTGCCTCCACGTGCCAGCCCCGAGTCCTGGTGTTGTAGTGTTGTGGACATGGGACATGGAGTAATGTGTGTTGCCTTTCATGGCAGCTACAGGGGAGCCCTGCTGAGTCCTTGGGCCTCACACACTGGCCCTGGGTGACGTGGACTGGCCAGGTCTCCATGGAGCCCTGGCTGTACCCTTCTTAGTGCCCAGGCCCGTGGTCCTCCCAGGCCCCGCTCTTCAGGTCGTGTGTGTGGGAAGTGCCGAGCCCCTGTGCCTGGCTTGGTTATGGAGTATAGGTGCCCAGGCGGCGCTGCCTTCCTGGGCCAGGCTCTCCATGGGAGGGTGGTGGACTCAGCCCCGCAGGTCATCCGACCCCACGCCCCAGCCGCAGTACCTGCAGGTGGGAATGTCCTGAAACTTGACGAAGGTCTGCGCGGTGATATTCAGCTCGTAGATGACTGAGTTGATGACGTAGGAATCGTTCTGTGCTTGCATCTCCACATCATAGCTGTGACTGTTGGCAACGGCGAGAAACAGCCGCTCCCCGATGCGAAAGACCTCCCAGTCTGCAGCACCGAATGTCTGACCAAGTGAAGGGGGTGCAGGAGATCAGTGAGGGGCTCCCATAGTCATGTCCAGGCCCTGCCGCATGGCCTGACAGCGGGGCCACCCAGACACGGCACTCCTGCTGGAGCCTCACCCACCCCACCCTCTGCAGGGACATCAGAGCCAGGCTGCACCACTCCCAAGGGCTCCCCACGTAAAGTCCTCCTTAGCAACCTGGGCCCCCATCCTACAAGGTCCATTTGCTGTTCCACCTCTTCCAGGGAGCCCTCCATCCTCCCTTCCAGGGAGCCCTCCCTCCTCCCTTCCAGGGAGCCCTCCCTCCTGCCCCAGCTCCAAATGCTAATACAAAGTCTAGAAGCCTCCCATGTTTCTTCCCATGAGTGCTCCCTGTCCCAGAGTTGGGCGAAGCTTTCCCCTCGCCCCATGATCTGGGCCTGTCACTGGCTTGTGTGCCTGTGGTTCCTCTGTAGGCCACTGCCCACCCTCGGGGGTGTGGTGTGGTGGGCAGCGTTGGATTGGCTTCTAGGCCACAGCCACGGCAGAGCTTCTGCCCCAACCCTGAGCTGCAGGAGCCAACGGGCATGCAATACCCTGAGGAGCAAGTGTGTGTTGAGTGTCTTGGGAAGGACGGTGGTAGGGAGAGGTTCCACGGAAGCAGGGCTTGAGACATTCAGCCCCCGCCCTGGTCCCAGGGCTGAGTGCTGAGGAGTGAGGGTAGGGACAGGAACTGGAGGAGATGGAGGTCCCAGTGACCACACATGGGCCCAGCCCATGGCAGGGGCTGCAGAATGGAAAAGCCCAAGGCAGCCCATGGTGGGGTCTGCAGCTCCCAGAGGTGATGGAATGTGTGTGCTCCCTGGGTGCTCAGCACCTACGCCGGCTCCAGCTGTCCCTCAGGCTGCTGGGGGCTGCAGGCATCCAGGCTGGACACTGCACACTCAACTTGTCCTAATAGTCCTTGCCTCTGCAGGCTCTGGTGCTGGTGGGGAGCTCATGTTAGACTGGCTGCCGGCTGACAACGACTCTGGATGAAATCCTTTAAAAATGTGCCCTGGAGAGTGGCCCAGCACAGGCAGAACTGGAGGGACCTCGAGGGAAGGGAGTGTGGGGCTCACTCCTCACCATGGTCCTCGTCCCTGTGGGACAGGACTCGGGGGATCACAGTCTGTTGGCCTGAGGGGACAGAGGTCAGGGTCCAGGACTCCCAGAGTGGCTGGAAATGAAGGGACGTCCCCAGAGCGGGGCCTGCAGCTCTCTGAAGGCCCTCAGACTCTGGTCTAAGTCCTGGCTGCTCACAGAGCAGGAGTCCAAGGGGGCAAAGAGCAACTACAGCTGAGAGGATCCAGGACTGACCAGAGGCCTCCACAGCTGCTCTGCCCCAGGAGACACAGGTCACGGCTTAACTCCTGCCAAGTCAGAGGGTTCCAAAAATACTCTGCAGCTTCCACAGAAACCTCTGAAGGGCCGCCCCCTTGGGCAGACGACCTTGCCCCAGGGCCAAGAGACATCGCCCAGGCCTAGGATCAAATCAGATTGCAGAGCAGCATGTCAACTCAGGCTCCCAAGGGCCGAGGCGATTGGCTAAGAACTCGAAATCTGGCGACAACACCACTCAACAGTCCTTAGAGGAAGACAGCTGGATGTGCAGGCCCTTGTACAATGTACAGTGAGTGAGCACGGGGGATAGAAGACAGATGTGACCACAGCACAGAGAAACACGATGAGCAGAAGTGGACAGACATGGGGCAGATCCTGGAATCAGCAGACAAAGTGGAGGGAAAGATTATGTAATGCGTAATAAGATGGGGACATGAGGGCAGCTAAGAAAATTCAGAAAAGGCTCACGTGGAAATCCCATAACTGAAAAACAGAGGATCTGTGTGAGTCTGGGTGGGGCTGGGAGCTGCTTGGGCAATGTGGAAGAAAGAAGCAGTGGGCAGGTTGGGGCCAGCGTCCAGGTGGAAGCACACACAGGAGTGGTGGGTTGCCGGGAGCAGGGCCTCTGTGAGCTGGGGTAGCAGTGGGGCTGCGAGCACGTACAGCTGGGGTCACGGGACAAAAGGAAAAGAGGGTGAGGGAGGACAGACGTTTGGATGAATGAGGCTAAACTGCTCCAAGTTTGACTACAGTCATCTAATCACAGAGCCCAAATCGGAGGCCCTAAGTGAAACAGAGAAGCCGCATGCACCAAACAGCCAAAAATAAGAGGAAACCTTTTCCTGTTCCTTTCTGGAGCAGCCAGAGGAACGGCATTTGAAAGGCAGAACAGTGACAACAGATGACACCTGACCGCTCATTGAATGTGCTCAAGTTGGTGGAGAACATCTTCAGTGTGACTGTGAGGAAGATGTGAGCCCACCGTTCTTTAGCTGGTGGAAATGGAACAGTGAAGAAAGACACTTTCAGATAAAACCACAGCACTGATTGCCACAGGCCTACTTTATAAGAAACACCAAAAGAGGTCACTTGGGTGAAAGAAAATTCAACAGGTAGAAATGAGAGTCCTAGAAAAAGACAAAAAGACACCAGAAATGGTTATTGTGGAAATACAGAGATAACTATTTAAAGAACAAGCTTTGACAGACTGTGGGACTTAGAACCTAGCTAGCGTGTGATTTTCATATATGCACACAATAGCATGATGGACAGGTAGAGATACATGGAATTAAGCCATGAAGAGGTCTGTGGTTTGAGTGTGAGGAGCTAATTGTGTGTATTGTAATTGCTGAAGCAATACGCTCATTGAATACAAAAAAGGAGGAGACAGAATGGAAGACTGTATATTTGACAAAGTATTTGTGTCCAGACCATATAAAGAATGTCTATACCAACAATAAAAAGGCAAAATTAAAATATGCCCAAGTCTTGGATCAAAACACATCCTACAAATGAAAATGTAGGAGCCAGTTAGCACAGGCAAAGGTGTCCCAACGGTCAGTTGTTGGGAAGCAGAACCTGAAACTCACATGGGACATCACCATAAACACAGTGTCTAGGATTATAATACCGACAAGGCCAGTGCTGGAGAGAACCTTGGACACTGTGGGAGCCGTGACAGTGCATTCTGAAAACTGTAGGTGTCTTTCTGCAAAAGACAAACACACACCTAACTGGTGACCTTGAATCCCACTTCTGGGTTTTTCATGACAGGAGCTGGAGACAGCATAGGTGGCATTGGTAGGAGAGGGGTGGGGCCGGTGCCGTGGCTCACTAGGCTAATCCTCTGCCTATGGCGCCGGCACCCTGGGTTCTAGTCCCGCTCGGGGCGCCAGATTCTGTCCTGGTTGCTCTCTTCCAGTCCAGCTCTCTGCTGTGGCCTGGGAAGGCAGTGGAGGATGGCCCAAGTGCTTGGGCCCTGCACCTGCATGGGAGACCAGGAGGAAGCACCTGGCTCCTGGCTTCAGATCGGCGCAGCACGCTGGCCATAGCAGCAATTTGGGGGGGGGGGGGTGTGAACCAACAGAAGGAAGACTTTTCTTTCTCTCTCACTGTCTAACTCTGCTTGTCAAAAAAAAAAAAAAAAAAAAAAAGGAGAGGGGTGGGCAAATGGAGACAGACCCCTGCAAATTACTTGGCACAAAGGGACTGGTGACTTGTGTGTGCGGAAACGCACAGGACCCACTCTGGAACCTGTTCAGAGACACCTATGAAGCAGTCCCAGAAATCTACCATGGTGCCTGGTGGGGCAGGGCTGAGGGGCCGGTACCCCCACAGGGTGGGAGTGTGGTGGTGGACACATGGTATAGCCACGCATTGGAATGCTCAGGCTGCACAGCTGCACACTTCAAACCTAAGCATATCATTGTACACACAGGCAGCAGGTTCTCTGGGAAACTGGGCCCCTTGTTCCCAGGGATGTAAGTTTTGGGGAACAGAGACGGCTTCCTTTTTGTCCTAAGCCTTCTTTAGTGTGGAGTTGGAGCCCGGGACAGGTGCTCAGGTTGTGAGAAAGGGGGAATGCATGGCTCCTCCCTGTTGAGGTCAAGGCCACTGTCATCTCAACCTAAGTAGATCAGCAGAGGGGCGTGAACATGGGCAGAACAGAAGGACTGGGGGGTGCACGGATGCTCACGGATGGCACCTCTGCTACAGAGGTGTGGCAGTTAAGTTAGCTGGGCCATGGGGCCCACATGGCTGTGATGCGTGACTTCTGGGCTCTGTGGAGTGTGTCTGGCAGAGTTAGCGTCAGAAATGGTGCAGTGAGGAAAGCAGGTTCACCCTCACTAGGGTAGGTGGGCATCCCTCAACTCACAGGGCCAGACAGAACAGGCAGGTGGGCTAGGCCAATGTGTACTTGGTGTGAGCTGGGATGTCTGCCTCCTGACTGCGGACACTGGGGCTCCTGGTTCGTTTCCTGAGCCTTAGGACTCACACAGGCCATCCTGCTGTGTCCCTGTCCTCACTCAGGACTCACAGTGGACCTCCCCACTGGCTCCCTGTCTTCATTGGAGCCATACTGCTGGCTTCTTGGGCTCCAAACTGCGGATGACAGATTTTGGGGATCTTTAGCCTCTGTCATTGTCTGAACTAAGCCCTATAGTCTCTTACACAAAAGGTCTCCAAAAACTTCATGATAATGCATATTATGAAAAATATATGCCAGATGTAAGGACTTTTTGCACCCAGATAGACTGGTGCTGAGTCAACGTGACTCATCTGAGCAGGACCTGGTGTGAGGCCCGAAGGAAGGAGAGAGCCGTCAGACCAACGCGAACGCTGCTAGATTGAGGCAAGGGCAAAGCTTGGGAAGAATGGGGAAAGCATGATGCTTTACATAGTGGGGACAGTGTCCCCAAGAAGTGAGCAGTATACAAACGGACAACTTGTCTTAAGGAGGTGTTGCAGTTGATTTCTCAACAATGTGCAGTGGATTCGTTTCTGAGAGGAGGAGCATGGTAGGGGCAAGAGGCACGGAGTCACCACACAGACCCACTCAGAAGAAATTTACTTCAACATCTGGCGTGCCAGTGTGACTGAGAGAGAGACAGTGTGTTGGACTTGGTGAAGTCCCCCCTGGATTTTGGCAAGAAGGCCCCTTGGTGTTTTGTGTGCTGTTCGGTTCTGTGAGGGTGAGCAGAGAACCCCCTCCTATGCCCCTTTCCTTGTTCTTGTCCTCAGTCTAAGTGACCCCAGGTTAGATACGCACCGCTCAGAAGCAGACATCGCTTCTTGGCTCCTCCTTTTATTTTTGGTTCACCTGGCGAATTCACATAAAGGACTGATCATCCCAGAATTCAGAACCAAGTCATCTTCCCTCACTCGAGAGAGGTGACGCTCCGGAGACACCATGTGGACATACAGCCTTGACCTAACGAATCAAGGAGTCTCCCACTAAGCACAGGACATACGTATGATCTGATACACCACTGTCTAAGGTAGGGAACCCCTGCAGAATGCCCTCAGCAGCTGAGGTGCTAGGAATTTGCTTTGTTATGGCAGCAGTGCTGTGTGTGTCTTTCCTTTGGCTAGAGTTGGCATGCTGTGCCACTCTTAAGTGCTCAGACGTGGGAAAGATACCCCCCTCTCAGAATCCCAGGCAGATTATCAAACAGTGAATCTGTGAGTGTTAAGAGCCTGACACTCCAGGTCTCTGTCTCACAGACAACTTTTGATGACTTAAGGAGAGAGAGCTCCGACAGTGAAAAAAAACAAGGTAGCAAACAAGGTAGCAATGCCTCGTCAGCCACCCCCCCCCATATACCCGTGGGATGAACTTAGAGGACCTCTAGACAATAACCCATGCGAGGTCATCCTGTCCACACCTAGTGAGGATCCCCACATTTGTGGCAGTCCCCAGGCACCCCAGGCTTTCAGGGCAGCTGCTAGAGCTCATGCCACCCACATGTTTGCCGTAAATGTAGGAGTGGACGCAAAATTCAGGCCCTGGGTTCCAATGCCTGTAAAAAGGTTTCTGCTAACCAAGGGTCGAGGATGCTTGTGTCTTTCTAGAAAATGCGGAAAAGCCCATTTGGATACCAGCCAGAAACATCAAGCCTGCAACTGACAGCCAACCAGAACCAGCTGAACAAGACTGAGAGTCCACCTTGTTAGCAGACACACCTGCCCTATCATCCTATCCTGAGGAACTGCTCATAGCCACATCCATTACTGTTTTTATATCCCACTTGCTCTGGTCATCCACTCGAACGGGCCACAGCCTGTGTGTGGTCATGCCATTCCTGATAACCATTGTTCCTCATTCCTACCCCCATCTGAGCAAGCACTCCTGTCGTCTCCCATTTTGAGCGCTGGTTAGTCAATGACGGGTAAGAACCCCTGGGGGACAACCTAAGACAGGCACAGCTGCATACGGAGACCACATGGAAATGGGGTCAACAATGGTATGGCCATGAGTCATGCTTCCCGTTGCTCAAAAATAAATGAAAAGGGGGGAATGTAGTGGAATGAGAAGGCCATGCCAAGATGGCCGCAGGCAAGGGAGTGTCATATACTCAGGAATGGCTTTGAAACCCACCTGGCAACGGAGCCTGCCTGGCAACAGGCTGTGATTGGTTGGGGCATAGACTGCCCCTTGGCCCGATTGGCTGGTCTTGGGTATATAATCTGTTGTACCAACTGAAATAAACGAGTCTGCGGGCTGCTTGCCTCTGGCCAGCTTTCACCCGACTCCCGGGGTCTGTGTGGTGACTCCGCAGCTCTTGCCCCCACCACGCTTCTCTTCTCAGAAACTAATCCACTGCAGCGTTGTTGAGAAGTCAACTGCAACAAGGAGGGAGGCGAGGATGCGGAAGAGTGAAGAGCGGCAGCCCACCCGCCTTTGTCGCTGAGGATGAGATTCATGTCCACACCCCGACTGAAGACCAAGCATGAACACAAACCATGGCCAACACCACAGGCATCTCGGCCACTTCAACGTGGGCAATTCTGAGTGCAGAGTTAAAGTTGGCAGCGTTTCTGCTCCATGGGTGCCGAAGCAGACAAGGGTGGGGCTTTCCATGGAAACTTAAAACGAGCAGGCCCAAGATCCTGCAGCATGTCATGGAAGACCTGGAGCAGGAGATGAGACATGGCTTTCCCAGTGTGACCCTGAAGACAAAGCGTAATCCTAGCAATGGCTCCCGAGGTGGGGAAGCCAGAGTGGACCGGTCAAGGCCAAGGTCATGGCAGCGAGTTCTGCTGTGCTCGAGGCAGCTTGCTTGCTGACTTTCTGTAGAGCCAAGGAACATAATGTTCTTATTAGAAGGGGGTTTGAGGGGGTCATTCAGAGATAGGCAAAAGCAAAACCAAGAACACCAGGGCAAGCTTCCCCAGAGGGTCCTTCTCCACAAGGGTCCTGCTCACTCTCAACCAAGATGCATTTTGTCAGGGTTTTGACAGGAAATCACAGGGACCCACCTTACAGTCCTGATCTGGCTCCTTCTGAGCTCGTTTGGGGAGGGATCTTGTGTCTGCTGGTTTACTCTCCAAATGCCTGCAACAGCTAGGGCTGGGCAGACCAAAGCCAGGAGCCCAGAACCCCATCTGTGTCTTGTGAGCCATCACTGCTGCCTCCCAGGGTGTGTGTTGGAAACAGGAGCTGAGCTGAGACCAGGCGCGTGGCGTGGCACGTGGCATCCTAAGAGTGACAACAGCTGCGCCAAATGCCGTCCTCTTTGGTTGCCTAACCTTAAAGCATCTTTAAGGGCGCCATTGCCTTCAGTTAACAATGTAAAAAAGGCTGCGTGGCCAGAGGTCTATCCCCAGGACCTCAGTTCTCCAGGCTGAAGTAAACATCTGCTTCCAGAACCTCCTTGACCTTGGCGGGGTGGATGCTGGGAAATCAAATTGACAGCCTTGCCTTTCAGTCCCAGTTCTCACGAACTTCCTGGACCCACCCCCCATCTCTGTATCCATCTGGTCTTGTTTCTCTGCAGAGCCTGGACTAGCAACGTCAACTTTTGAATTTTCCAGCTGCTGGGGAAGTGGAAGGGGTGGGGAGGCTGAGCTGTGCACAGCTGCTGCCTGCGAGAGGCTTTAGTGTGTGGTGTTTGGGTCAACATCCTGGCACACTCCTTGGCTCGGTGCCCACTGCAGGGAGCTGCTGCCTCCATGTCCTGAGAGGTCCTTTCCCCTCATGTGCTTGGTGGGGTCACTGCCCGCATGCCCCAGCACTGCCTAGGTTCCGTCGTGTGGATGAGGGCAGGGCCTGAGCGAGCAGAGCCAGCTGGCGGCCGCAGCTCTTCTCCAGGCCTGGGTCCCACAGAGGCTGTCATCCCTGTGCTGTCCTGGGCATCCTGCCTGAGGTGCCTCCCACACCGCCCGTGGGAGGTGGGAGGTGGCTCTGAGAACCACGGGTGGCAGCAGCCTCAGAAGACACTACTTGCCAGGTCAGCTGACCATCTCCATCTGTGAGTCCAGCACCATGCAGCCCGGGTGCTGTGTGATCTCCCTGCCTGTCCCAGTGGCTGCTGGCTGGCACCGCTGGGCTGACCCAACAGGTGTTCTGTCTGCACCCAGCAGAGGGCGCTGCTGCCCACTCAAGGTCGAAGTTGCTCAAGTGGAGCCGAAAGCCTGCCTCCATGGCCCCTGTGCACCCAAAGCCTGAGGCTGCTGAAGAGGGTCCAGAACAAGCCTGCGGCTCAGGAGCACAAGGATGGCCATGGCCCTCACAGGGCCAGGAGCTGGCTGAGGCCTGGCTGGGTCAGGGGTGCTACTTCTACCTGCTGGGGACAGCAGCCTCTGGGCCCTCCTGAGTGGCTTCAGAGGCACTGAGGGCCCACGTGGCCCTGAGCAGCCTCCCGCGGCGGCTGCTTCCCAGGCTAGGAGTGGTCAGCACCCCACAGGGTGTCCTTGTCAGTGGAGAGGAGCCGGCGGACTGCTCAATCACCGGTTCCTCCCAGTCAGCCCTCGGGACACCCAGGAAGGGGGCAGGCACCTGTGTAGATGCCTGCGGGCGCCTACACAAAGACCCACATGCATGGGCGCATGCCTGCCCACAGGTACACACACACAAAACATGCACGTGCATTTGTGCACACAACCAGCACATCACACAATGCCTGCACACATCCACATGTAGATGCATTTCTGCACCTGCATGCATGCATATACATGTACACCCACCTCCATACACGTATATACACATGCCTAAACGTGTAAAATCTGTGCACATGTATGTACACGTGCGCCTGCCCCCATAGCTAGGCCTGTTTGCACACCTACACAGCACAGGCCAGGGCTTCCTTCCAGCTCTGAGCTGGCTGTGTCCCTGTCACCTGCCTGCCATCCACTCGTGTGCCTGCACATCCAGGATGCTCAGGGCCACAGAACCCCAAACTCCTGCCAGGGAAAAGCCCAGCAGCGCCTTCTCTATTGCAACTCAGGTCGTGGAGGGTGGGGGAGGAGGATCAGCCCCCCTCTCCCCACCACAAGGTAATGAGATCTGGCTGAGGCCACACCAGGGCTCACGTCAGTGACAAGTACCCTCCCTGTAGGGGTCTGCCGGGGACTTTGGGAGCTCAGGCAGGTGCCAGGTGTAGCGGGCAGGAGGGGTGGGTGGGCAGGGGGGCATCCAGGCAGGAGTGGCGCTCAGGTCAGGTTAGGAAGGCCCGGGTTCCATCCACAGGGCAGGGAGCTGGAGAGAGGTGATCAGAGGGGTGCTGGGTTCCCTGAAGCCCTCCGGAGCCGGGCAGGTGCCCCTGAGCACGGCTAGGAGGCAGCTCAAGCCCCTCCCCTGTGCCTGGCAGGTCAGACGCTTACCTGGCAAATACAGGTGCCCAGTGCCCGCAAGCTCCAGGTAAACAGTGACTCCCTTCTCAGGCTGTGTCCCATGTGATATCGGAACCTACTTTTACGAGGTCACTCGCTGTTTATCTGAAACTTGCTGAACAGAGCGTCCTGTACTTACCCGGCTGAGGGCTGGCAGAGACCCAGATGGGGTGCCACTGGCTCACAGTGCCAGCCTTCGGTCATCCAGGCCCACGGCTGGCTGGGCACTGGCTGCTTGTGGCCCTCCGCACGTCAGGCTGAGGGCTCTTCCCACTGGGAAGGGAGGTGGTGGCCCCAGGGCAGCCCCAGCTGGCGGCAGGTGTGAGCCTGGGGCTGGCACCACTGCTGGCTTCTCAGCGCCCTGGGGGACAGCAGAAGAAACCCCACATCAAATAGCCCTGCCAAACCCTGCCTGGCACTAGAGCCAGGCGGCCAGGCACCTGCTGGGCTGGGCAGGCCCCTCCCTCCTTCCCAGTGGGATTCCCCTGGAGCCCTGCCCTGCTGCCTGGGCACTGAGCCGGTGGGCGTGGAAGCACCACGATGTGAGGTGGGCCTTCAGGGACTTGGCAGGAGCCCCAGCAGTTCCGTTGAGGGTGCCGGGGGATCTGGCAGTCAGCCGGCTAGCAGCTGGGCACGGAGGCCTTTGGGTTGCAGCTTTGGTGGGGCCTGGAAGGACGCCTCTGTGGTTCAAGAGCATCCAGTAGGAGGGAAAGGGGATGCACAGCTAGGGTCTCCCTCTGAGTTACTGGGGGACAGCAAACAGCCCCCAAAGGGCCCTGGCAGGGGACACTGCCGTCCTCACCATGGGCAGCTGTCCCCGGAGGCTTCAGGGGCCGGTGCTACCAAGGGGAGTGATCCTGGGGGCCCAGGCTCAGCACACTCCCTGGCCAACTCCTGGGTGTCCTCTGTGCTCCCCCTTAGCTTCAGCAGTGCCCCCAAACCTGGTGCCTGCCCCAAGCTGCCTAGGCCACTGCCAGCTCCAGTCAAGGCCAAGGCAGAAGCCATGAGGTCCAGCTGCCGTGCTTCCAGAGCCCCGCCCCTACCCAGCCCCATGTATCCCCTCCTAGGGCCGTCCTGACCTCCAGGAAGGACACTGGGACACCACACCCACCTTGCAGATGCAAAAACACGCTCTGAGAGGCATGTGTGTGGCTCGGGTCTCACAGCAGGTGCGTGCCGGCTCCGTGCCTGTCTGCCTCACCACCATGCTGCCACCCACAGGCTGCCTGTCCCAGAGCTGTGCCCACTGGGGCTCTGTCCGTGGCGCCTCCTGCCCTACTACCCAGCTGGAAACGAGCATGCACTCGTGTGTGCATCGCAGGTGTGGGGGAGCAGTGGTCTTGACCTTCAGGAATCCTGTGGTGCCCTGTTGGGGCCACACCTGTGGTAAGCAATCCCTGCGACGTGGTGGTGGTGGCCGCTGTGGTCCTTGCCCTTCCCCCACAGCCTCTCAGCCCTGGTTCCAAAGCCACAGAGTGACTCAGGCCGGCAGCAAACCCACTGGGAAGCCAATCCTGCCCCAGGTCCACCTGGCCGGTGTGGACATCTGGCAGCAGCCAGGTCATTGCTGGTGGTTAGGCCTGCCCCAGACCCTTCTGTGTGGGGCCTGGGGCCGTGGCACTGAGGCCCTGCACTGGGCTCGCGGCAGTGCTTCAGGTGCCGACACGTGCCGGGCATGACAGCACCACTGGGTGGCCTGGCGTGGGTGCGGGGGCAGGGAGGAGGCTGAGACAGTGAGGCCCTGGGGCGGGGCACTGGAGGAGATGAGAAACCTCCAGAACTGACAGTGCCAGCACGCAGAGCTGCCACAGCATCGACAGCATCGCCGTGTGCACAGTGCATGCACATGCATGTGTGCTTGTGTACATGTGTGTGCATGTGTGTGATATGCATGTATACATGACAGTGTGCTGCATGCGTTTTCTCGCCCCATCTAGGGGTTTAGGTCAGGGGGCAAGGTGGGGCCTGTGTTCACTCTGGGATCTCCATCCAGCTTCTCTGCCCTCCCGTCTCCCTGGACCTGTATGGTCTTTGGGGAGACGGGCTTCTCAGAGCCCATGGCTTCACCCTGGACCATCTCCCTGGCCTGCGCCCCCCAGCCTGTCTCTCAGGTCCTTCTGTTCTTGACTGAGAACCCCGACTCACAGTCTGCCCCAAGTCTGTTCTGCCAGCAGCAGGTGCATCGGCCAGGCCCTGCAGGCAACAGACCCAGACTGTGGTTGGGAGCCCCTTCCCTCCCAGCCTCTCCTGTCTGAGTGACACCCCCTGACCACGGCCCAGCGGCCGTCCCTCAGGGCAGGACTCCCGCCACCAGAGGCTACATTCCCAGGGACAGAGCTCACACCTCCTTAGGTACAAACTGATGAGACCATCAGTCTCTGCCACTCGAGGGAACATTCTAGAATCCCAGGGAGGAGGGGGCAGACTTGAGGGCAGGGCCAAGGAATGTGCTCACTACTTCTACCTCCCCACCTGCCCTTCCTCTGGGCCCCAGGGCAGAGGTCGAAGCCTTGCCCCTGGCAGCCGCCCGCCCCACAGGCCCTCCGGAGCCTCCCAGCTGGGCGCTGCACACCGCTCCCTCGTGTCTGTGACATTGCAGGAAAACCAACGAGCAAACTAATTAGGCCTCCCCAGGACAATGGCTTCCATGGGCTTGTAGGGATGAGGGAGGTGTCATGTGCAGCCCCAGCAGTGCTGGGAGGGGCCCCCTGCACGCCTGCTGTCCAGGGGCCTCCTGGCTGTGTCTGCTGTCCTGCTACAGCCCATGCGGTTCTCCCTGCCACCTGCCCCTCACCCCTTGGGGCTGTCCTCCTCAAGGTCACAGCCAGGCCCCGCCCCTCGGCTCCTGGCCTGTCCCCGCACAGGCGGGGCAGCAAAGCTCGACCTCATCCAGGTGCTCGGTGCCACCCCACTGGGGGGTCTTGCCAGTCCGTGGTGGCTGGAGTTGGCCTGGGGCACTCCTGGTCCACAGTGGACACCTGTGCGGCTCCACCAGCCCCACTGCCCCCAGGCTGGACTCCGACACCCAGAGACTGTGGGAGAGTGCGGGTGGCACCCATGTCGCTTGGCCTGGAGGGGTTGAGGAACAGAGCCAGGCGGCCTCACCCCAACCCCAGGCCTCTCACGCCGAGCTTGGGCTAACAGAGCCTTTCTTGAGTGGGCCAGTGCCGGTCCCATCGCCGTGGGCTCTTCCCTCTTGGTCCCTCCCAGTCCGGTGGCCAGCAACTGCTTACCAGGAAGGACTGGAAGAGGCGGAAGGAGCCGACCAGCCAGATGTACAGGTGGGAGTGCACCCTGGTGGAGGTGCCGTTGAAGGTGTTGGCCACGGCCAGGAAGGAGTAGGGCCCCACGGTGAAGAACTCCCAGTCGTAGGCGCCCGACGTGGCGATGGTCTGGTTGGCCTCGAACAGGCGGGTCCGGGGGTTCCACTTGTAGATGACACTATCGATGTTGTGGTTGTCACCTGGAACGTAGGCCGGTGTCAGGGCAGGGAGGTGGCCCAGAGCCCCCAGGGACCCCACCCCTTGCTCCACTGTGCCCAGGTGAAAATGCCCGGTGGCTCCCACACCTTCTAGAACATGCCGCAGCCCCACGGAAGCCCCCAGGGTCCCATAGGAGGGACTCCACCTGGCTCCCCAGCCTCACCCCCCCAGGGTGTAACCCTTCCCTCCCCGTCCCCCGAGGCCAAACTTTCCCCACCAAGCGTGTGTCTGGGGCCCCTCCCTGAGGGTGCTCCCTGAAGCTGGCTGGGCCTGCCTCCCCAGGCCTGTCTCTGGGGTGCCCACCCTGTGGGGTGTCCCAGGAACCCCCTCGGCCCACCACAGGCCTGCACGGCGGGGGGGAGAGGGGCTCAGGCACAGGCCTGCTGTGGCGCCCAGGCAGGGCTGGGGCCAGAGGCTCCTGCAGGGTGGCTGCTGCCCCCGCCTCATCCACACCCCTGGGAGAACAGGCCTGGGAGGCTCAGTGGGCAGCTTTGGGGAGACCTCTCCCAGCACTCCCTCCTCCAACCCCTCCACCCCCGGCACAGTGGAGGGTTCAGAGTCCGAGCTCGTTCTTGGGTGAACAGGGCCTCCCAGACCCAGCATCTGCTGTGGCCACTCTTGTGTCTCCCTGCTACCCACTGTGCACCTGCTCTGTGAACCCGGCCCGTTAGCTCACTAGTGCCCAGCTGCTTAGCCGGCTCATCAGTCAGCTCGTCAGCTCGCTTCCAAGCATCGGGGCCCTGGAGTCATCTACACTGAGCCCGGCGGCCTGGTTTCCTGCTGGCAGGAACCTCAGGGACTCAGGACCTCCTGTGTGTCCCTCACCAGGCCACACGGCAGGGGGCTGGGCAGGGGGACTTGCAGCCGCTGAGACAGAACCCCGCGCCCGGCCCGAGCAGCCGCACCTTCCCGGTGGTTGGCCACGGCCAGGAAGTGCTCCCCGTCCACCTGGAAGGCCTCCCAGTCCCGGGCGCTGTGGGTGCTGATCCGCTGGTACGGGGTGAACTTCTGCCTCCTGGCGCTCCACTTGTAAATGACCGAGAACTCCTGGCCCCTGTCGTTAGGTGCGAAGTTGGCCACGGCCAGGAAGATCTGCAGGGAGCAGCCGGGAACGCGGCCGCCACATCAGTGGTGCCTGCAGAGCCCGCGCATGACAGCCAAGGCACTCACCCAGACCCTCCCCCACCCTCGGTCTGCAGCGCCTCGTCCACTCCTCTCTGCCTGAAGACAAACTGCAAACAGAACAGGACTGCCAGCTACCGGAAGAGCACCGGGACATCCTTTAGTGGTTGGCTGAGCAGCGAGCACCGGCGGCGGCCGGGCCCTCCCCACATTGCTCGTCGTCTCTGGGGCCCACTGTGGCACTCAGAGCTGTGTGGCAGCCTGGCTGTGCTGGGGACCCCCGTGTTGGGGGGTGACCATCTGGAGGACACAGTCCCCGGGACACTGTTTGGCGTCCAGGGCGTAGAGGGGCTAGGAAGAGAAAGTTCGATCCTCTGTGCTGTGATGCCAGGGCCCGGCCCCTGTGTGCGGCCCAGCCCTGTGGAAGGGGCTGCCAGCTGGCGTCCTCACCCCCTCCATGGCCGTGGGCCTCCGTGTGTGCACGGTGGGCAGAGGCAGGGCCGGGTGTGCAGAACGCAGCAACCTGAGGGCTGCTGACCGACAAGGCCCCGATGGGGTGGCGTAGCGACAACAGGTGCGCCAGGCCAACAGCAGCTCTGCAATGACCCAGTCTTCCGGGGAGGCGGCCAGGGGCCCTGAGAGTCACCCCCGGACCGAGGACGGGGCCCCACGCGTGTGGCTGCAAGAGCCTCCCGCAGCCGAGCCCCGCGGCCGACGTGCCTGCTTGCCAATCATGAAGTGCCTCCAGGACTGCGCCTGGTGCGTGCGAATGCTCTGGTAGGCCACGAAGC
This sequence comes from Sylvilagus bachmani, assembly GCA_015711505.1. Classification (NCBI taxonomy): domain Eukaryota; kingdom Metazoa; phylum Chordata; class Mammalia; order Lagomorpha; family Leporidae; genus Sylvilagus; species Sylvilagus bachmani. The sequence continues at coordinate 1,515,868 of CM027407.1, read as the reverse complement.
GGCCGGCCGTCCACTTGTAGATGGCGGAGGTGGCTTTGCGATTGGCTGCGGCCGCGAAGAGCCCCACCTCGGGGATGCGGAACACCTCGATGCCCAGCGTCTCCGAGTACGTGGGCAGCCGCTGGTGCTCCTCCACGTAGTCCAGCTTCTCTTTGGCTGTGGGTGGAAAGATGGCGCCGGCTCGGGGACTCCATCCTGGCCTCCTTCTGCAGGGGACTCTGGCACGGGAGGCGTGGGGGAGGCCTGGGGGGCGGGCCCTCACTGACATGCTGCTGCCCACAGCTTTTATGACAAGCTTTTCCCCTGACCCCATGCGGTCCACGGCCAGAAGTGTCCCGGGGTGGGGGTGGGGTGGGGGAGAGGCCCCGCCCAACCTCTGTCATGCCCTGCGCCTGAGACCAGCTGGGGAAAGAGTCTACATGTGAGACCATATCACGTGTCACCTGTGACCTCACAGATGGGGTGTGGGCAGGCAGTGGCCGGCCACCCCGAGGACCACCTCTCCTGCCCTGGGAAGGAGACGGGATCTCCGGCCCCGCTGGCCCACCTGCCGTGCCCAGGACTATACATTTCCCAAATGAGTGGGCAGGCTCGTGGCACTGGCTCCCAGGTGACCGTTCCCTCCCTCTCACCAGTGTCCCATCCAGGACGGCCACACATGTGCTCACCTGGTGGCCGCCAAGGCCGGTCACCCTCCCAGCCTCCCTGCCCTGCAGGCTGAGCCCCGGGCCCTCACCTGCCAGCACCGAGACCCACTTGCTGCCGACACACAGGTACAGCCCCTTCCGGCTGACATCCAACCAGAACTGGCCAGCTTCCACCTTGGTACATGGCGGCTGGGACCCCAGCGTCACCTTCACGTCGGTTTCTGAAGGGACAGCAGGGGGACAAGTGTCGGGGTCCAGCTCCCTGCAGGATTCAGCAGTCCTGCCCTTGTGCTCCCCTGGTCCTGGGTGCCCCAGCTCTCCTGCACATGCCCAGTGCAGTGTGGCTCGGCCTGCCGCCAGGTGAGGGTCAGAAGGTGGGGGAGGGGCTGTGTGAGACAGGGAGCACCTGCCTGGCAGCTGCTCAGGGGCCAGGGCCAGGGCCAGGCCAGGACGGCTGCTGTGGGAGCCGCGGGAGGAAGGGCTGGCGTCACTGGCCTCTTGCGGTGTCGTCTGCCACCCCGGGGTGGGCCCTGGGAGCTCCGGCATGCGGAGGGGCGAGGACGCCCGTCTATGCCGCAGCTCTTGAGCGTCCGCCACCGCGGTGGGGCAGTGGGCGGCCTCTGCTACTAACCATAGGGATATTTTAGCACCTCGTTGTCCTCCGGCCTCCCTGCGAGGTCCTGCAGCACCTGAGGGATGGCCAGCACGGCGAGCCGGGCGTCCCTGCTGGGGCATAGCCGCGGCATGGCGTCCGCGCCCGGCAGCAGGACCAGCTGCCTCACCAGGCCCTGTGGGAAGAGGGACACCCACTCAGCCCTCGTGGCTGTGCAGAGGGACATGGTCTTTGAAACTGGTCCATGTGTAACTTCTGTAGAGCTGAAAGAAGATTCTGCAAACCGGTTGTTGGGGAGGCCACGGCGAGCCATGGTGGCGAGCTGCCCACAGTTCTAGGTGGTTAAACCAGGAGAGATCCTCATGTGGAATGACCTAGAGTGATGAGATGTCACTGCCTGCCCACCCACTCACCTGTCCACCCACCCATCTATCCACCCACCCATTCATCCACTCATCCATCCACACATCCATCAATGCACCCATCTATCCACCCATTAGGCCATCTGTCCATCCAACAGCCACCCATCTGCCCATCTGTCCACCCATTGATGTACCCATCCATCCATTAGTCCATCTATCCATCCATTAGTCCATCTGTCCATCCATTCATCCATCCACCTATCTACACACTCATCCATGTACTCTACCCCCGCCCATTAGGCCATCTGTCCACCCATCAACCACCCATCTGTCCATCCAGCTGTCCCTCTGTCCATCCATCCTCTACAAATGCCATTGATCAGTATTCACAGCATACCTGCTGTGTGTCAGGTGTGGTTCCAGACACTGGGGACACAGCAAGGAGCAAGAGCCCCACCCTCAGGGAACAAGGCTTCCTACCCACACTCCAGTGGGGTGGTGAGTAAGTGGGGGGGGGGGGCTGGGAGGCAGGGCGGGGGGGAGGGGAAGCAGGCCATGGCCATGGGCCCTTCAGAGTGGCTGGGGCAGAAGGACAGGAGGACAGGTGGACAGGGACTCGAGGGTGCCACGTGCCAGGAGAGAACCTGGTCCCCTTTGGCACACATCCATCTGCCCACCCATCCACAGTGGGGTCCACTGGAGCGTCAGGCCACCAGGCCGGGGGGACGGCCCTGCGGGGAGGAGGGCGGGCTCCACACTCACCGTGAACAGCCCCTTGGCTCTCCTCCGGCTGCCGATGAAGAACCGGGCTCCTCCCACCGACAGCGTGGCTGGGAAGGGCACGTCGGCAGCTCTGAAAGCACGGGGCAGTTTCAGGGCGCAGGCAAAGGCGGCTGCACCGTAGGAAAGAGAGCCAGGGCCCTGAGGAACCCCAGGACAAGTGCCTGAGCTCCCGGGCTGTCCTCCAGGGCAGCTCAAATGGGTCCAGAGGCCGGAGAGCGAGGCCTGGGGTGGGGGCAGGGCCCCGCCGCCTCCGGCCCCTCGCCTGGCTGCTAGGCTGCTGCTGTCTCTGGGCATCTCTGTGTGGCTCCTCATGAGGACACCCGGCAGGTGCCTGGCCTCATCTTGACCTGGTGACATCGACCATGACCCTGCTTGCAGGCCAGGCTGGGTGGACACAGGCTGGGTGGACACAGACTGGGGGCACTGTACCCCAGGACAGGCGTTGCCTGCAGGCTCCTCTCTGCCCCCCAAGAACCCCAGATGCCTGCACCTGCTCAGGGTCCCCCAGCCTCCCGTCCCCACTGCACTCCTGCACAGCCCTCTTCCCTGGGTTCAGGCAGGAGGTGCCTTGCCAGGGAGGGGTCAGGGCTGGGCGGGAATTCCTCTGTCCTGGGCATCATCTCAGACCCAGGGCTCCCGGCTCTCAGCAACCCGAGGAGCGACTGTCGGTAACGGCCCCAGTGGGGCGCTGCTCCGCTTCCAAACCAGGTCCCTGCTCACGCACCTCGGAGCGCAGCACAAGATGCCCCAAGTGCCCGAAGCCCTGCCACCCCCAGGGGAGACCCTGCTGGAGTTCCAGGCTCCTGGCTTCAGCCTGGTCCTGCCTGACCATGCGGCCATCCGGGGAATGAACCAGAGGATGGAAGACATCTCTGTCTCTGTCTCTGTCTCTCTCTCCCTCCATCAATCTGCCTCTCAGATAAATAAAATCTTTAGAACAAGAGGGTGCTAGTGAGTCTGGGGTGTGGTGTGCGAGGGATGTGGTGAGGATAGATTTCTACAAAGGTGCACAAACGTTAAAGGGCCTTAACAAAGCCCGAGTCGGCAGCTTTGTGGGATCTGGAACAGCGGACGAGCTCCGAAACCGGCTTCTTCGTGACAGTCGAAGGGCACCAGGAGTGGGGACACCAGGGTCAGCCGCCCCCACCTCCCAGCCCCCCCCCCCCAAGCTCTGGTGCACAACCCCAGCTTCCTGCCAGCGCACACCCTGGGCTCCCGCCACCTAGGCTGGAGACTGGATGGAGCTCCTAGCTCCACCCTGGCCACAGCCAGGCTTTCAGGGAGTGGGCCAGCCAGTGGCAGCCTCCCACCCCCACCCCCAGGGCCAGGAGGTAGCCACCAGTCAGCTGCCCAGGGGCCTCCAGTTAGGCCACAGAGGAGGCAGGGGCAGAGCCCGGGGCCTCCAGCACCGCCGGCGGACCCTGCCTAGGCTGACCTCGGCCTGACTCCCAGGACCCTGCCCTGCCCCTCCCGCCGCCCCCTACAGGCCACTTCGGGAAGCCAGGAGGCCGCGCGGCTGTCTATTTATTTATCCTAAGAATTTGGTTGGTTGACTTGAAAGAGTGAGAGCGAGCTGCCATCTGCTGGGCTGCTGCCCAGACGGCCGCAGCGGCTGGAGTGTCCACGTGGGTGAGGCCAAGGAGCTGCGGTGTGCGATGTCAGGGAGCTGGGGCTTGCGCCGCGCCCACGGGGGACGCCAGCCGCGGGGCTTCGAGCGCTGACTCTCCACGCGGGGCGGGCCTGGCAGGCCGAGGCGTGGCATTCGGGAGGAGCCGGACACGCAGGACAAGCGCCCTGGGACCCCGGGGCCCTCCCAGCGCCCACCGCCCGCCCCGGTACCTACACGTCCACCGGGAGGCCGCAGTCCGTGGTGAGCGAGAAGGAGCCTGCGGACACGGCCAGGACCAGCGTGTGCCACTGGCCGTCGGCGAGCGCGGGGCTGCGGAACGACACGCGGGTCTGCCAGGCGCCGGCCGCGTCCTCGTGCAGGAACAGGAAGTGCAGCCGCGCGGGCGAGTAGCGCAGGCCGAGCAGCAGCGCGTCGGCGTCCTCGGCCAGCACGGAGAGCAGGTACTCGTGCCTCTGCGGAGGGAGGGGCGGGGCTGAGGGCGGGGCTGGGGCGGGACCAGCCGGAGGGGCGGGGCCTGGTGGAGGGGAGTGGCCGGCCAGGGGCGGGGCCAACCAGAGGGCAGGGTGGGGTCTGGTGGAGGGGCGGGGCTGAGGGCGGGGCCGGCCAGGGGCGGGGCTGGTGAGGGGCCTGGACCAACGCGAGTGGGGCCTGTGGGAGAGGGCTGGCCCCAGGGGAAGGCTGGGGTTGGTGGGCTGGGACCCCCGGAAGGCACCCTCCCAGCTCCCATAGAAGGGTGTGGGTGAGGGGCAGCCCGTGGGCCCCGTTGGTGGCGGCAGCAGTGAGGCCACTACTCAGGAGCACAGCCCCCCAGTTCCTTAGAGCAGTGCCCACGTGACCTGGTGGTCACCCAGATGCATTGAGAGCCCAATGCAGTAGCCAGGGACAGAGCGTGGTCCGTCAGCAGGGGGGACCTTCTTCAGCTCTGCCAAGGAGGGAGATCTGACTGCCCGGAAAGGCTGGGACTTAGGGATGCCAGGGACAGGGGGACCCAGGCACAGGGGGACCCAGGCACGGGGGGACCCGGGGACACCCAGGCACAGGGGGACCCAGGCACAGGGGACCAGGGGACTGGGGACCCGGGGACTGGGGGACCCAGGCACAGGGGGACCCAGGGACACCCAGGCACAGGGGGACCCAGGCACAGGGGACCAGGGGACTGGGGGACCCAGGCACGGGGGACCCAGCGACAGGGGTTACCCAGGCACGGGGGTCCCAGGCACGGGGTGGGGTGATACAGGGCACAGGGACACCAGGCACGGGAGCCCCTGCACAGAGCACATGGCAGAGGGGCAGCCAGGGCCGGGAGGGCCGAGTCACACAGCCGCTGAATTTGTTCGGTGGCCCTGAGCCCTGTGCAGCGCGGCTGGGACGGGAGGATTTGTCCAGTGTTAAATTTACCACCCTTTATAAAACATGCGGTGTCCCCCACAGTCAGGACCTGGATCCCTGTGGCTTCAGCTGCAGCAGGGTGGGAACCCTGTTGACCTGGGGGCTGGCGGCTGAGCGCCCCAGGTTCCCGGCCTGAGCCGGCGGAGAGTGAAAGCTTGAAGCCAGGAGACCCGAGTGGGGTGTCCACGCCGCACAGCTCAGGCCCAACCCGTGGGTGCCCTGGGCCTGAGGTCCCACTCCCAGCAGCCCTTCTGCTGAGAGCCAAGAGCCCCCTGTAGCTTGCGTTCTCTGTTAGCATCCAGGAGTGGGAGGTCCCCAGAGCTGGAGTGGGGGTGTGGCTGGGCTCCTCCCTGCCAGCCAGGACACGCCCTCTGGGAAAGGGGCGTTTCCCAGCGGGGACAGCGGGAGTTGTGAAGCTTGGAAGCCAGCCAGCAACAGAGCAGGGACAAGGTCCACCCAGTGGGGTGGGGGAATGCTCAGGACCCCCGACAAGGCACAGCAGAGAACAGGGCAGAATCACGGAGCAGGTGGTCTCCTCCCTGGCCAGGTGCACATCCGGGGCTCAGCTCAGCCCCTCCTGGGAGGGACCAGGGTCCACCCTGACTCCTGTGATCCCCAGGCCGTCAGTCCCCCTAGAAACACTCCACATCGGCTGGAGATGACTGATGTCTGCTCCCCCTCCCCCCATGAACGACAGAGGAGAGGAGTCAGGTGCTGAGGGCAGTTTATTGGGGGTCCCATAAGCACTAAAGGCTGAGCCTGAGGCCAAGTGACCCAGAGCAGATCCTGGGGGCAGGAGGGAGGTCAGTCAGCAAGGTGGACACACAGGGGCCCGTCTAGATCAAGACCAGACTGGGGATGAATGGGAGGTGCAGGGTAATGCGGAGGGCCGAGGGGAGCATGCCGCTCAGCAGCAGGACTTCTGTCCCAAGGAGAGGCCGCAGCAGGCGGGGCGGGAGCACGCGGGGCGGCAGAGCAGGGACACGCAGGACGAGGGTCTGCAGCAGGACGAGGGGCAGGGGCTGGGCTGGCAGCACGAGGGGCGTGGGCAGACGGGCACACAGCTCACGGGCTTGCAGCAGAGGGTCACACGGCTGGGCTGCTGGCAGGGGTTGGAGGAGCAGCAGGATGGCTGGCAGCTAGACTGCTGGCAGCATGAGGAGGAGT
>CM027407.1:1481623-1508777 GCA_015711505.1 Sylvilagus bachmani | reverse complement strand
CTCCTGCACGCCCCTGTGCTGCCAACAGTCTAGCTGCCAGCCGTCCTGCTGCTCCTCCAACCCCTGCCAGCAGCCCAGCTGTGTGACCCTCTGCTGCAAGCCCGTGAGCTGTGTACCCGTCTCCTGTGTGCCCGTCTGCTCTGGGGGCTCCTCCCCCTGCTGCCAACAGTCCAGCTGCCAGCCGTCCTGCAGCCCCTCCCCCTGCCAGCAGCCCAGCTGTGTGACCCTCTGCTGCAAGCCCGTGAGCTGTGTGCCCATCTCCTGTGTGCCCGTCTGCTCTGGGGGCTCCTCCCCCTGCTGCCAGCCGTCCTGCAGCCCCTCCCCCTGCCAGCAGCCCAGCCGTGTGACCCTCTGCTGCAAGCCCGTGAGCTGTGTGCCCGTCTGCCCACGCCCCTCGTGCTGCCAGCCCAGCCCCTGCCCCTCATCCTGCTGCAGACCCTTGTCCTGCGTGTCCCTGCTCTGCCGCCCCGCGTGCTCCCGCCCCGCCTGCTGCGGTCTCTCCTCGAGACAGTCCTGCTGCTGACGTCCTGAATCTCCTCTGGGCCCCTGTCACAGGCCCGGGTTTCCAGCTGTCTCTGTAGCTGCACCCTCTCTGGCTTCCACAGCACAGGGTCAGGCAGGCCCCTGTCTGTCCCTGAGGTGCCACCAGGTCTTTTAGACCTGTCCACAGCCCTACCTCTCCCCCAGTGCCCCAGGGTGACCCTCACCCCCAGCAGACGCGGCCCCACCCTGGGCGATGGCCCCACCCCGAGTCCTAATAAAGTTGCCTGTGTTCTCCACCGACCATCTGTCCTGCTGTGCTCTCACGGGGAGGGGTGCGGGTGACGGGACACGAGGCCTCCTGGGGCTGGCTCCTGCCCACCCGGGAACGCAGCCAGAGGGGAGAATGGCCCATCCAGCACCGTGGGAGGGCTGAGGCCATGATCAGGGGGCTGTGAGGAGGTGGGGGTCGGGGAGGGCTTCCCCTGGGAAGAGCACGTGTTGCCCGGTTCTGTGCAGACTCGGCAAATCCACAGAGGATGGACTGTTGGGCGCCAGGGCTGGGAGGGCGGGGGGTGGGGAGCGGTGTGCATAGTGTGTTCCAGGGCGACACGCTGGTGGCCTGAATCCAGTGATCATCCACGACCTCAGCTTGTGAGTGACGCCTGGGGGCCTGAAGACAGAGCCCTCGGTCCCTCCCGTGGTGGAGGCGGGGCCACGACTCACCCCTCCCCTTTTCCCATGGACTAGTGGCAGAGCTGCCCACGTGTCTCAGCTGCTCCAGCTGCTCCAGCTGCTCAGCTCCCTGCTAATGCCCTTGGAAAGCGACAGAAGACGGCCTGAATGCTTGGGCCCCGGCAGCCATGCGGGAGCCCCGGATGGAGTCCCAGGCTCCTGGCCTCCGCTTAGCCCAGCTCCAGCCATTGCAGCCAGCCGAGGAGTGAACCCGTAAACGGAAGATATCTCTGTTTCTCTTTTGCCTTTCAAATAAATGAATCTTAAAAGAAAATTTCCCCCAGCGAGGAGGCGGTCACGAGGCTCCCTGAGCACCTGGCCTGTGGGGCCGCTCGAGGACGGCCAGGAGCTTGGGGTCTTCTCCGCAGACTCCAGTCCTGCAGACGCTGCCCCACGGAGGCCACGCACGGGCCTGGTGGGACGCTCCGCCCGGGGCTCCAGCACAGGCAGTGCCGCGGCACACTCTGGCCACCAGGATGAGCAGGGAGCCCAGCGGTCAGCTCAGAGGGCAGCTCGTGTGTCCCCCGTGCGGTGCCCCCACCCACGGGGGATCCCCACCCACGGATGCCTGAAGCCATGGAGCCCAAACCTACGTGTGCTGTGCTTTCTCCTACACATATGCACGCACACGCACATGCACGCACACGCACACACATGCACACATGTGCTCATACATGTGCACACACGCGTACCTGTGATGAAGCTCAGTTCATAAACCAGGCACAGCAAGTGATTAACATCATACCTAATGATAGTAATAAAGTAATTATCACAGTATAGTGGAGCAAAGACGATTTAAAAAATTAAAAAAATATTTATGTCTAGAATTTTCCATTTGGGGCTGCAGTTGACTGAACTGAAAACAGAAATTGAAGGAAGTGAAAGTACAGATGAAGGAGGCCACTGGGTGTGGTCAGACAAGCAGGGGGGAGGAGGAGCCAGAGGCCTGGGGAGTGGAGAGAGAGTGGGAGGGAGAGGAGCCCCAGCAGTCCCACAAACTGAAAAGTGTGGCAGGCCCCTGGGGTGGAGGAGGGGAGACACGGCCAGGGCGGGGGGGGGGGGGGGGCCCCCGGGAGGGGCCAGCAAACACAGGCAGCCACAGGGGGCCGAGGGGCTGCGGTGGGCGGGACCAGAGGCGCTGAGGCTCCTGCAGGCAGCCCCAGCAGAGCCAGCATCCGTGTCCCCCGGAGCGGCCCAGGAACAGAGGCTCGTCAGCCAAGTGCCGACCCACACGGCGTCAGCCCTGGCCACGGCACGGAAGAGCCTGCTGATTCGAGGTTCACTGGGACTGGGCCCGGGGCGGGCAAAGCCCTCTGTCTGGGGGCTCGGTGGCTCCCAGTCTGACAGCACTGAGTGGTCAAACCCAGGGAAGAATTCACCTGAGGCGCACTCAGGAACCCTGTGTCCTGGAGGAGGGGAGGAGGAGAAGCGGGGGAGGGGGAAGGGAGGGGGAGGAGGAGAGCTGGGCCCCGGGCCCGTATCAGCCCCAGTCTGAACACAGGCAGCACTCAGCCCTCCTGGGCCCCCCGCCTGGCCCGCCAGGTGCCTTCTCTCCATTTAACGACGTGACCTCTCTCCCTGGTCTGTGCGACTGGACTCTCCCTCTCTCTCCCCCCTTCTCTCTCTCTCTCTCTCTCCCCCCTTCTCCCTCTCCCTCCTCCCCTCCCCTCCCTCTCTCTGGTGCTGTCCCATCTGTTCTGACGATGCCCCCACCCCGATAAACCTCGCGAGCTCGCTGACCACTGCTCCCTGTCTCATGTCTGAATTCTTTCTCGCGTGAAGACGAGCACCTGCCTCACCCACGCCTGCTGACATGACCGGGGGAAGCAGTGACCTCCCCCGGACTTGACGTACTGCCAGCTCGCCAGGCCACCCGGAGGGGTTGTGACAGCTCGCTCACCGCCCGGGCCCTGCCGACGTCACAGGACCATGTGAGTGTGGATAAAGCATTAAGTGGTGTCTGCCAGACACCTCAGGCATCAGAGCGAGTAAGGCGGGGACCCTGGCGCCCCAGGGCAGGTCCAGGTGGGACGCTTCCTGGGGAAAGCGCTCGCCCGGGGCCCTTCTGGTCACCCGTTAGCCCCGCGTCGCGGCCTCCTGCAGACACACAGGCCTCTGGGATGGGGGCTCAAACAGGGGCTGCACCTGCACTGGCCTCTCCTGCCTGGGGCCCCCCGGGCCAGGGAGTCTGCAGCCATGCCACTCACACAGCTCCCCTTTCTCCTCCAGCCTCCGCCTCGCTCGCCGTCCTCGCACACGCTCACGGCTCACCTCAATACAGTGTTCTGGAGAATTCTCTGCGGGCTCTGCCTCGACGGGGAGATGCAGAGAGCTGGGGAGGTAGGGAGCTGAGAGCAGCGCACACCACGCTGACTGCGGCCGTGGAACCAGGACAGGTGCAGTCCGGGGCCCACACAGGGGACAGCGGCAGGCTGGCCCCCCCGAGACCTCAGGCTCCTGCCCACCACCCTGAAGAACCGGCAAGTTCCATGCACCCCAGAGGGGCTGCGGCCGTTCATCCTGTGTGGGCTCAGAGGCCTGGCTGAGACACGCAGCAGAACCCTGGGGTGGTGGGGTGGGGAGGCTGTGGCTCAGTGGGCCACCGGCCCTGGAGAGCCAAGCAGCTCCGGCCAGATGAGCCGATGAGCACTGGGTGCTCCAGTCAGCCCCTTTGCAAAGAAGAGAGTGGCTGGGGCTGGCGCTGTGGCGCAGTGGCGCAGTGGGTTAACACCTTGGCCTGAAGTGCTGGCATCCCATATGGGCGCCGGTTCTAGTCCCAGCTGCTCCACTTCCAATCCAGCTCTCTGCTGTGGCCTGGGAAACCAGTAGAAGATGGCCCAAGTGCTTGGGCCCCTGCACTCATGTGGGAGACCCAGAAGAAGCTCCTGGCACCTGGCTTCAGATCGGCGCAGCTTGGGCCGTTGCGGCCAGTTGGGGAGTGAACCATCAGATGGAAGACCTCTCTCTCTCTCTCTCTCTCTGCCTCTCCTCTCTCTGTGTAACTGAATTTCAAATAAGTAAATAAATCTTTAAAAAAAAAAAAAAAAAAAAAGAAGAGAGTGGATAAGGCCGGGGGCAGGGGCGCAGGAGCTGGGCGGCCAGACTGGGAACTGGTGGCCCCTGCTCGGAGCTGGGGACCTGTGAGCCCCTCCCCCACCTCCGTGCCAGAGAGAGTGAAGAGCGCGAAAGCCCCAAGAGGACCTGGAAACAGGTGGCGACCAAAGCCAGCCAGCACTGACACAAACATCTCTTGGTTTTCCGGAGGTAATTCAAGTCCTGGCTCCATCACCTGCTTAGTCAAGCGTTGAGAGAAACACAGCATGTCCACGGATTAACACGCAGAGCCCATGCAGGCCTCTTCATGGCTCCAAGAGTTAAAAACACAGGGGAAAGGCTCCACCTCTCCAGGAGCCACGGGAACGTGCAGCACACGTTTTGACACGCATAGACACGCTCTCCAGCGAGGGACGGACACCCCCACTGCCACGGCCTCTGGGAACCATCCGAAGCTCCCGATGAGAAAGCCAGTGACAGCCCAGGGCAGGCAGGTGTGCTCCATGTGGCACCGTGTGCTCCTTGTGGCACCAGCAGGTGGACGGTTGCAGTGGGTTCACACGGCTATCAGGAAGCGTCAGGGCACGGCAGTGGCTCACATCACGTGTGGGAGGTGTTTACGAGGCCGCGACGATCCCAGGCGTGAAGCAGACTCAGCCCACTGTCATCCCAAGCCCGGGAGAGCCACCGCCGTCCAAGACACACAACAGGACACTGTCGTGCTGGGGAGGTCACGGAAAGACCCAGGGCCCAGGAGGGCGTCGGGAGGCAGGCGTGATGTCAAATGTCTAATGTCACTGCTCAGTGCACGCTGGGCAGAACGCGGAGCACCAGCCCCTCCCAGGGTAAACGGGGGGATGCGGCCTGCTGGCTAGGGGAGGCGACGGCACACACGGGGCACACACAGGGCAGGTACCACACGGGGCAGGTGCGGCAGGACTCCCTCAGCAGCCCACGCACCTCTGAGAGTTGTTACCGTCAGACTGTGCCAACCCCAACAAAAAATCAAGCAAAGCTGAGAGTATCAAGAGGGGCTTTTACACATGGCTGCCTGACGGCACCCATGCCTGAAGACTGTGCAGACCACAGCTCACACAGAGGGCACGCTCCGAGCACATCTGCCTAGCAGCTGCTCAGCCTCAGACCCACATGGCCTGTGCCCAAAAGTCACTGCTTCCGAATGTCCTGTGGGCAGCCCCATTGTTGGCTACTGACCTAGACCGCAGTAACCAACCCAGACCCTAGTAACCAATCCAGATCTCAATAACCAACCCAGATACAGTAACCAGCACAGACCACAATAATCAACCCAGATCAAAGTAACAACCCAGATACAGTAACCAACCCAGATCCCAGTAACCAACCCAGATCCCAGTAACCAACCCAGACCACAGTAACCAACCCAGATACAATAACCAACCCAGAACATAGTAACCACCCAGATTAACCAACCCAGATCACAGTAACCAACCCAGATTCCAGTAACCAACCTAGACACAGTAACCAACACAGATTCCAGTAACCAAACCCAGACCAGAGTAACCAACCCAGACCTCAGTAACCAACCCAGATATAGTAATCAACCCAGATTCTAGTAACCAACCCAGATTCCAGTAACCAACCCAGATTCTAGTAACTACCCCAGACCACAGTAACCAACCCAGAGGCCTGTCAGTCAGTGTGACAGATTCTGGACATAAAGCTGGTTCATGACAACCCAGACTCCACATCCCACATTGGAGTCACTGCTCCAGCCCCTGACCCCAGCTTCCTGCCAGTGCACACCCTGGGAGCACTGTGAGGGCTCAAGTGGCGGTTAGACCAGGATGGAGGCCGGGTCCCTAACACTCACGTGGGAGACCAGGGCAGAGGCCGGGTCCCTAACACTCACGTGGGAGACCAGGATGAAGGCCGGGTCCCTAACATCCATGTGGGAGACCAGGGCAGAGGCCGGGTCCCTAACATCCACTTGGGAGACCAGGATGGAGGCCGGGTCCCTGCCACCCACGTGGGAGACCAGGATGGAGGCCGGGTCCCTGCCACCCACGTGGGAGACCAGGATGGAGGCCGGGTCCCTAACACTCACGTGGGAGACCAGGGCAGAGGCCGGGTCCCTAACATCCACTTGGGAGACCAGGATGGAGGCCGGGTCCCTGCCACCCACGTGGGAGACCAGGATGGAGGCCGGGTCCCTAACATCCACGTGGGAGACCAGGATGGAGGCCGGGTCCCTAACATCCATGTGGGAGACCAGGGCAGAGGCTGGGTCCCTGCCACCCACGTGGGAGACCAGGATGGAGGTCCCAGTCCCCAGCTTCAACCTGGCCCAGCCTGGATCATTCTGGGCATTTGGGGTGTGAACCAGCCAATGGCAGTTGTCTGTGCGGGAGTGAACCAGTGGATGAGAGCCCTCTCCCTCTTTCTACCTATCTTTCTGCCTCTCAAATAACTTTTAATAAAGCAAAATCAAGGGGCTAGTGCTGTGGCATAGCTGGTAAAGCCTCCATCTGCAGTGCCGGCATCCCATGTGGGCAATGATTCTAGTCCCAGCTACTCCTCTTTTGATACAGCTCTCTGCTGTGGCTTGGGAAAGCAGTAGAAGATGGCCCAAGTGCTTGGGCCCCTGCACGCGTGTGGGAGACCCGGAAGAAGCTCCTGGCTCCTGGCTTCAGATCAGCAGCTCCAGCCACTGCGGTCATTTGGGGAGTGAACCGTAACTCTGCCTCTCAAATAAATAAGTAAATATTTTATGAAGACTAACAAGTACTCTTAAATAGTTTTCTGATACTTTTAAGATCATTGAGCTAAATAGAAATTTCCAGAACTGTGATAAAGCAAATGATGGGTTCGTGAAACTGCTGACGACAGGGCCCATTCTTTGCTCAAATGCCTTTCAGTGCCTGTGACTGGCAGCAGCCTGGTGAAGAGGATTTTACAAACCAAGATGAAAGCGTTTTCTTTTTTCTCCCTCCTTGATTCCTCCAGAATTCAAAAACTGCTTGTGTTGTTACTTTTCATGACAAGGTGCTTGTTCATAGAATTTCAGTAACAATCGTTCTCTTTATAACAAGACACAACAGGAAACAGGGTATTTGTGAAAGTGACAAACGCGCTGGCCTCACAGCGAGGGAGCTGGTCCCGGGGCCTGCCGACGTGGGTCCTGCGGGAAGCACCCCAGAGCCTGCTTTGGTGGCTTCTGGCTCCGGAGGGCCCTGAATTGGACCACTACGTGGTAAACCACTCTTAGTACTGCACGCAGGTGAATGACAAAGCCCAGTGCTGGTAGAACAAGTCACGCAAGCTGGCTTTCCCTTGTTTATCTTTGGTAAAACCTGACATGGCTGTACAGAGAGAAACTACATTTCCAAAGGAAAATTACTGTACAGACTACACCTGTTATGCTCTGTCGGTTTTGTTTTGATTTTCCCTGCTTTGAATTTTTATTTATTTATTTGAGTGACAGAGAGGAGACAGACAGAGGTCTCCCATCCACCGGTTCACTCCCCCAGCAGCTGGGGCTGTGCCAGGCTGAAGCCAGGAGCCAGAAATGAATGGGGGTCAGGAGCCCAATTCCTTGCGCCGTCACCACTGCCTTCCAGGGTTTGTATTAGCAGGGAGCTGGAGCTCCGATGCGGGACCGGGTGTCCTAACTGAATTCCCACCCATGTATCTTTCTTTTTAAATTTGTCAGTTGCAGTCATTGAGGTTTCTCCGGAAGCACACTTGTAACCCGACAACGCTGGCCCAGGGCCGGGAGATGGCCACGGCGGCCCACGGACAGCGAGGATGAACCTGACAGCGGACTCCGGGCAGCCTGGCCTGAGAGCGACTCCGATGCGGCTGGAAGAGCCCGACCTCGACTCCTGGCTGTCAGTCACCTCCATGCCACAGCCACCGGGGCAGGGCAGTCACACCTCGTGGCAGCTGAGTGACCAGGCTGCTTCCAGAGAAAGATCTTAATCAAACGGGGGCCAGCGCGAGCTGCCAGAATGGATGGGTCACTGGGTCAGCCCCAACTCCCTAAATAAACAAGCCCGAGTGCTAGGTTCGGCATCCCATATGGGTGCCAGGTTCTAGTCCCGGTTGCCCCTCTTTCAGTCCAGCTCTCTGCTGTGGCCCCGGAGTGCAGTGGAGGATGGCCCAAGTGCTTGGGCCGTGTACCCGCATGGGAGACCAGGAGAAGCACCTGACTCCTGCCATCAGATCAGCATGGTGCGCCGGCCGTGGCAGCCATTTGGAGAGTGAACCAGTGGAAGGAAGACCTTTCTCTCTGTCTCTCTCACTAATTCTATCTGTCAAATAAATTTAAAAATATATAAATAAATAAGCAAGCCCGAGTCGTGAAGAAAGGCCCTCACAGAGGCCACCGTGCCCAGACCCAGGACGCTTCCTCTCGGCCATGGCCCAGCGCTGTCTAGCCTCAGGCTGGCGTCCCCCAGCACACAGGTGCACCCTCCGACTCCGACCGTGAACAGGGGCAAGGCCACAGTAGGGGCTGGGGCTAAGGGAAAGGCTTCTGTGGGGAGCTCTGCCGTGCCTCTCAGTCCTGGTGGGGGGCGTCGGTGGTGAGCCCCTCACAAGCCAGGAGCCAGAGGGCAGCCCCTGCCATAGGAACAGCCATGGCCAGGAGCTGGATGACAGGGTGGAGGGCAGAGAGCAGCTGTGGCATCAGACGGCACAAACCAGAGGCCTCACGGCTGTGAGGTCAGAATCTGGGGTCTCCCCTGCTGGCCTCCGGGGGCCCAGAGAGAACTGTCGCCTGTCTCCTCAGTCCTAGGAGCTGCTCACAGTCCTGGCTCGGCCCTTCCTCCCCCTGCAGAGCAGGTGCCGCGGCCCCTGGCCTCCCTCCGCCCGCACCGCCGCCTTCTCTCCAGGGCCCACCCCTCCCCGGGTAATCACACCTGGACGTCCCTCTGCCAGGTGACGCAGCCACGGGGTGTGGGATGAGGGCCTTTAGGCCATTCTTTGATGACCACAGCGGTCAGTCCTGGCCCCTTTCCCGCCACCTAAGCGTAAGGAGGAACTGCTGACTCCCATGCAGGCTAAGCTCTCAGTTCACCCCCAGTGCACTGAACACAGCTCATAACCCGCATTTCCCCTAAGGAATCAGAGCAGAAAGCCGGCGCGTTGCCTTCGACCCCGCATAGAACCTCGGATCAGCGTGGGGCAGGGGAAGCCGCTGGGGCCGCGTCCAGCGGGGCACAAGGAGCGCCCACTCTGGCCTCGAGGCTCGTGCGGGCTCTGTCACAGGCGCTGTGCCCACTCCCCAGACACAGCGTCCTGGGAACCACACCTAGGAAGCAGTGGGGGAGGATCTTTACACCATCTCACGGACTGAGAGCGCGCGCTTCTGCTTTGTGTCGGATCTTTTCTGCCAGGGGCCACAGCAGCTGGTGACTCAGTGACGGACGCAGTGGACAGCAGGGGGATGGCCAGGGGACCCAGGGAGACGCCTGGCCTCGTTGGCAAAGGTCAAGCTGTCTTCTGGTGACTTATTCTGGCCTGGCAGGCCGGCCGTGGGGCCACGTGAGCTCAGCCTGCGGCAGGAGGCAGTTAGAGAGCCGGGCCACATCACCCGGCAGGCCTCGGAGGCCACAGGCTCAGCAGCTGACCGGCCTGTGGTAGCACAGGGCAGGAGGGCTGGCGGCACCCAGAGCCCCCCGCACGCGGCAGGCCCAGCAGCAGGAGGAAACCTGACCCCAGACACAGCACAGCACAGAGACCGACAACCACAGGGCCCCGGGCAGGGGTGGCCACAGCACACATGGACCAGTGAGCAGAGCCACACAGCGGGGTGGGGCAGCAGCGCTGGGCTGTGGGGACAGCACAGGGAGGCAAGCAGCCCTGGAGCAGCTCGTGTGGCCCGTGGCAGCAGTGGTGGGCGGGGCTGGGTGGGGGCAGGGCTGGTCTGCAGGCTGCTGCCCTGGTGACCCAGGTGGGATTTTGGGGTTCTCCCCATGAATGTGCCCTGCCTGGGGTCCCCACACACACAATCATCCCCCTTGCCCCAATGCCAGAACGGCCTCCCCTGCAGAGCCAAGTCCAACTCCCCCACTGGAGTCACCGCATCAGAAGTCACAGCCTCGCTGAGGGTGCCCCGCGGCGCCCTGCTCTGCCCCTCCACCCCGCACCAGGGCTGACAGGGTCCCCGCGCCCCCCTCCCCCGCACCAGGGCTGACAGGGTCCCCGCGGCCCCCTCCCCCGCACCAGGGCTGACAGGGTCCCCGCGGCCCCGCTCCCGCATCCGAGCGGGCGTCCGGTGCCCTACGCCCCCTCTGCACAGCGGACTGGTGACCGGGCCTCGGGAGCTGCGTGGCACAGCCTCCCCCCACCCGCAAACGGAGCAGCAGGGAACTGGCGGGGCTGGGTCTCACCTGGACCCTGGGCCTGCACTGTAGGGCCGGCTCCCGCAGGGTTGGGGGCGTGGCCACAGTGCAGGGTCAGGCAAGAGTGGTGTGCACATCACAGCACCAGAGCGCGCCCGAGGGGCGTGGCCATGGCTTCCGGACCTGGCACCCAGAGTGGCCCGCGGGACACAGGAGGCCCCGGGCCCCAGGCCACCCCTGGGCCAGTTGAGGGAGGGGCTGAGCCCCAGGCCTAGGGCTCGCAGCTCCAGCCCTGCAGGCAGGTTGGCGTGGGATTCGAGGGCGAGGGCAGGAGGTGGACAAGGTGTCTTCCAGCCCAGCTCTCCGTGTCCATCAGCCACAGCTGTGCCCTGCGGGGGAGGCGATCGGCCGTCCCTCAGGGCAGTGCTGCCCCCTCCCTGCGCTGCACCAGGTGCCCTCGGCACCGTGTGCGTCCTCCCAGGACCCTGGTGGTGCTCAGAGGGCCGTCTCCCTAGAAGCCCTGGGAGGACTCCACTGCAGAGCTGGAGACTCACTGGGTCTCAGGCCCTGCGGTCACGTTGAGAACTGCTGACCAAGGCCAGAGGACCCGAGTGACCCGCCGGCCCCTGGACAGGCCGCAGGCGTCCCAGTGCAGCCCGGCAGGCTCTCTCCGGCGCTGGTCACAGCTCCAGCCACCCTAACAACAAAGGGAATTGGGGGCAGCCGTGTGTGGCCATGTGTTCACGCTACTGAGTTCTAAATGTTCCGTTTCATCTTTCACGGAGAAATAATCTATTTTCTGACCAGGCTGTCGGGAAGGGGGGTGGCTTTTCCCCCCGGCTCCTTGAGCGCCCCAGCTCCCGTCCCTTCCTGTGGGCAGCGTCTCCAGTCTCCCACCGCCGGACAGCGGCCGCGTTCCCGTGCCGGTCGCCGGGGGAAGGCGCAGCTCCCGCTCCTCTGAATGCGTTCTCACTGCCCCTCGCTGCTGGGGTTTTTCAGAGGTGGAGAGTCCTGGGTCGGCAGTGCCTGTCTTCCGCTGCCTCCCGGCCTACCGGTTCCTGCTGGCGCCGTCCCTCCCCAGTTCAGCTTGTGCTGGTGTTGCTTTTCATGACTTTAACTATCATGTGCCCCAAATGCTCTTCTTTTCTTTCTTTTTTTAAAGATTTATTTATTTATTTGAAAGTCAGAGTTACACAAAGAGAGACAGAGAAGCAGAGAGAGAGACAGAGAGAGAGGTCTTCCATCGGCTGGTTCACTCCCCAATTGGCCACAGGATCCAGGATCTTCTTCCAGGTCTCCCACGCAGGTGCAGGGGCCCAAGCACTTGGGACATCCTCCACTGCTTTCCCAGGCCACAGCAGAGAGCTGGATCAGAAGTGGAGCAGCCGGGACTCGAACCAGCATCCATAAGGGATGCCGGCACTGCAGGCGGCGGCTTTACCCGCTACACCACAGCCCTGGCCCCCATGTTTTTCTTTTAATACTGCTGGGATTTCCCAAGATTCTTAGAGCTGTATCTGGTACTTTTCTAAAAGTGAGATCTAGAGAGTTCTGTCCCTCACTTCCTCAGAACGTGTTTATGAATTCAGTGTCGTTCTGCTTGTGGTCTCTGCTGCTGTCCAATGTTCTTCCCATCTCCCCGAATGGCCTCTCTCTTCAGATTCTCCCACTGCTTAGCCTGCTCTCTGCTGCTGTAACAGAGCACCGGACACTGCTCATCTGTAAGCCCCAGTGGTTTATTTCAGCTCATGGTTCTGGTGCCGGCACCTGCTTGGCTTCCGGTGAGGGCCTCGCGCTGGCTGAACTTGTGGCAGATGGTGGAGGGGCGGGAGATGTGTGCAAAAGAGGGAGCGCCAGGGGCCTCTGCCCTCTGTAAGCACCACTGTCACCGTGGCCAACTCAGTCGGGGCAAGCGAAGGCTCGCTCCGGCTGGAAAGGGGAACCCACTACACAGGCTCCGCCCTCACGACCCAGTGACCGCCCAAGGCCCCGCGTTCCACACCAGGGACCCAGTGGAGAGAGGCTGTGCGCCAGCCCCAGCACCGGGTGGCTCCCAACTGCCAACCTCAGGCCCCCAGCGCAGGGTCGCTTGCATCTGTGCACCTGTACCCTCACCCAGCACCCAGAGTGTGTCCCACCACACCCACACCCTCTGCCTGATCCGCCAACACCTCCCTGAGTCCCAGGCATTGTAATCCTCCTTATTTATTTTTTTATTTATTTTGACAGGCAGAGTGGACAGTGAGAGAGACAGAGAGAAAGGTCTTCCTTTTCTGGTGGTTCACTCCCCAAATGGCAGCCATGGCCGGTGCACCGTGCTGATCTGAAGGCAGGAGGCAGGTGCTTCTCCTGGTCTCCCATGGGGTGCAGGGCCCAAGCTCTTGGGCCATCCTCCACTGCACTCCCGGGCCACAGCAGAGAGCTGGCCTGGAAGAGGGGCAACCGGGACAGAACCAATGCCCCGACTGGGACTAGAACCCGGTGTGCCGGTGCCGCAGGTGGAGGATTAGCCTAGTGAGCCGTGGCGCCAGCCTGTAATCCTCTTTCCCTTATGTCTTTCCCTCTGTGGGATGCAGCCCCGTCTGGAGTTCTCTCGGGCATCTGTCTCTTCGTTGTTCATTGCCCACCACCAGGCGGCTCTTGAGGCCCAGACACACCTGCCCGCCGTGGCGTCAAAGGGTCTGTGTAGACCACCGCTGTGCAGAGGCGGCTGGCCGGCGGGCAGGCTTTGCCGGTCAGACCCTCACAGCTGCTCTGCACTGTGGCTGCTATGCAGACAGATGTGAAGGATACGGAACAGGCAGTGTGCTGGGCTCCACACAACTTTGCCTACAGAAACAGCGGGGCCACACGTGGCCACAGAACACAGTCTACCAACCTGTGTGTTACAGTGAAAATCCAAAACATGTGATTACCCCAGCGTCTTCACTGGTAACACGAAACAGAAAGCAGGATGCGGTGTTTAGTTGAGCCCGTGACGCTGTGGACACAGCAGTGGCCCGGACAACGAAACCCACACGGAGTCAAACCGGAATCTTCTGTTCACAGGAGGAAGCAGCCTGCAAGGCAGCCTTGTTTACCGCGGCTGTGCGGGAGCGCGTTGCCGGGATGATGAGCAGCTGAGTGGCCTCGCAAACAGGCAGGAGGAAGACAGCAGGGCGTTTCTCTGCTGGCCTGGGGCTGGGCCCAGGTATAAAAACCCCAGAGGACGAGCAGCAGACATCACACCTCGCTCCCTACACCAGCCAGCCGCAGCCATCATGTGCCACACCAGCTGCTCCTCGGGCTGCGCGCCCAGCCCCTGCCAGTCATCCCTCTGCGTGCCCGTGAGCTGCAGGCCTGCTGCCGTGTTCGTGCCCGTGAGGAGCCAGGTGGCCTGCTGCGTGCCCGTGAGCTGCAGGCCCGTGGTGTCCGTGGCCCCCTCCTGCCAGTCGTCCCCGTGTGCGCCCGTGAGCTGCAGGCCCGTGGTGTTCACGGCCCCCTCCTGCCAGTCGTCCCCATGTGCGCCCGTGAGCTGCAGGCCCGTGGTGTTCACGGCCCCCTCCTGCCAGTCGTCTGGGTGCCACCAGCCCCCCAGCCCGTCGCTGCTCTGCAGACCCATCTCCTGCAGCACCCCCACCCGCTGCTGATCAGCCGCTCCCAGGCAGGCGGCTCTGACCCACGGACCCGCCCAGAACCCAGGCTCAGGGACTCCTTCCAACTGTGGGGGCAGCACAGCTTGGCGATCGACGTGAGTGCACCACCAGGGGAAACAGCAGAAGTGCTTGGGCCCCTGCATCGGCGTGGGAGACCGGCAGGAAGCTCCTGGCTCCTGGCTTCGGCTGGCGCAGCTCCAGCCGTTGCGGCGTTTGGGGAGTGAACCAGCAGATGGAAGACCTCTCTCTCTCTCTCTCTCTCTCTCTCTCTCTCTCTGCCTCTGCCTCTCTGTAATTCTGCTTTTCAAATAAATAAATAAATCTTTAAAAAAAAAAAAAAGTCAGTGGAGACTCCTTGAACAGCAAAGTCGTGAAGGCGCCCGAGGCTTCGGTGGAGAAAACCACTGAGCTGCCCGGTCTTCGGCTATGGAAGCCACCGGCAGCCACCGCAAGACAAACCTGGAGCTTTTGGTGCACGGAACGCAACCATGTGAACAAACCCAAACCCAGGTCGTGGTCTGAGCCAACTGATCCGGGACTAGAGCTAGGCCCTCCACCTGTCGGCGACCTGACAGAAGAACCACACCCATTCCCAGGGTGTCTATCTCAGTTGTTTAACTCAGGATGACTGAGCCAACCAAAGATTCTAAAGCACGCAAAAACAACAACAACAACAAAAATCACAATTAATGTGTTGCAGGATCATGCATGAGGCATTCACAACATAGGTGCAGGGATGCGGGGCCGGCGCTGTGGCGTAGCAGGGAAAGCCGCCGCCTGCAGCGCCAGCAGCCCATATGGGCACTGATTCTAGTCCCGGCTGCTCCTCTTCTGATCCAGCTCTCTGCTGTGGCCTGGGAAAGCAGTGGAGGAGGCCCAGATGCGTGAGCCCTGCAGCCTCCTGGGAGACCTGGAGGAAGCTCCTGGCTCCTGGTTTGGGATCAGCGCAGCTCCAGCTGATGCGGTCAGTTGGGAAGTGAACAGTGGATAGAAGACCTCTCGCTCTGTCTCCTTTTCTCTGTCTGTAACTCTCCTTCTCAAATAAATAAGTGATTTTTTTAAAAAAAGAAGATATGAAACTATAGTCAGAGGCCTGAAATGAGACTATGTATATCCTAGGAGATACTACATGTAATAATATGATACTGTACATGATATATGTACTACAGACAACTAGAGAATGTGTATGGTTTTCAAAGAACATAATGTTTACACACAAAACACAGTATTTACATTATCTACTTACGGCACCAAGGAAATGATACCAAACATAGCCTATGTCTGTGAGTAAACTGTTCATCAAAAAGATAAATAAACATAATCCCCATCTTCAGAAAATTAAATCAAGTCTGAAATAACTTACAAGTCAAATAAGAATAAAAATATTGAGTATCTGGAATTAATACTGATGAAAATGTCACCGTAAACACAGGGAGTGTGCAGCTACCGCAGTCGTTTGGGGGAAAGCCATAGCCTCAACTACCAGTGTTAGAAGACAAAAGACTGGCATTAACGAGGTAAGGAGCCCACTGAGTGAGTCGGGGGAAGGTGGACACACGACCGCCAGTAGGGAGAAGGGAGTTTGCCGAAAACCACGAGCAGGAGCTGGCAAGACGGCCGCACCGCAGAACAAACCACGAGGCCGCCAAGGACTGTGGGAGGATGGGCCGCTGACGGGCTGATCGCCAAACTGAGAAAGATGGTGAAAACCGACAGCACGATGGCTCAGCTGTGGTTTTATAATGAGCCACGCATCACAACCCAGTCTTAAGCAATGTGCCGCTGAAATGAACGTCTTCGAAATCCGAACAACCTCTCAAGTCAAAGGAGCGAGTCAGGGTGGGAACCCACACAGCCGGGCGGCAGAGGTCCGAGAAACGGCCAAGGAATCAGCTGGGCCACCCTGCACCTCCGCTCCAGGCGATGGAGACCCCCCACTCGCTCTGTGAGGCGAAAGAGCTGAACCCCAAAACCGGCTAAAGACCGAATAACAAGACGAAGCATGAGGGGTTCGGAACGCCACGGAAAAGTGAACACTGGGAAAAACCTGCATGGTTCCAACACAGTCTGCACCAGAAGACAGATCTTTTAACTCCATTTTCCTACCCAGAATCCCACCGCAAACAGGGAAACAACAGGGATGCGAGAGGCCAGGGATCCCACTCCAGGGACAGAGGAGGCCGAGGAGACCCTGAGGATCTGGGGGGCCAGCTGGGCTCCTCCCTGGGGCTGGTGGGAGTCACAAGGCCGGCCTCGTGCTGCAAGTGTCTGTCTGCACGGACGTTACTCCATAACCAACACATAGAGCAGGAGACGAAGCTCCTGCGCCGCACCTCCCAGTGCACAGGTGCCCCACGGTGAGCACCTGACCGTGCTGGAGCACGGTGCGCGCCGCCGTGTCACGTGCGTCGGCGTCAACCGGGAGCACCCACTGCAGAGTGGCTTGCTGCGCCCATTCCAGGTGTAGACACGCTACGCACGCGCACTGGTATTTCTCAGAAAATGACGTCGACGTGGACAGCCATGTGCTCCCGAGGAAAAAGGAGAAAGAATAGCACTTGCTGCATTTTTAGAAGTAGCTAAAACGTAAGAAAAACCTAAATGTCTGTGACGCAGACCTCACGGATGGACCGTGTGCGCTCACACCTGGAACGCTGCACGGCTGTGAACGGGGAGCACCCATGAGAGCAGGCATGAACCTGGCGTGGAGGGAGATGCTCCAAGCAGATGTGCAGTTACAACACCGTGGGCGCCTCCCGCTCGGCTGAGCCCGTGGGTCTGGGCCGACCGCCTCCAACCTCAACCCTGGGTGGGTCTGGGCCGACCACCTCCAACCTCAACCCTGGGACTGGGGGAGGAGCCTCCAGGGTGAGGCTCTTCACAACATCAGAGCCAGACGGAACTAAAGCTTGAGCTTATCATGGTGCAAAAAAATTAGGAATCCACGCATGCGCAGGAATCTTCCAAAAAGTGTGTGTAAAACGTGTGCGAGGAAAACTGTGGGGTGTAAAGATTGTTCGCAACGAAGTAAACCCAGCTTTCAATTCCATTCTCCCGCAGACTCTCGTGTTTCTGGGCTGGGAGATGAGAACGCACTTGTTGCAACCTCTTCCGTTTCCGGTCCAGTGAAGCTCACTGCCCGTCGTCTGGACCCAGCACCAGTGACAGCGGGGGGAGCCAGGCCAGCCCCGTCTGCCCGCCTGCCCTGTGTGCTCCCGCCAGCACCGCTGCTCAGATTAACAAGGGCCCCGGTGAGAACCAGGGTGGCTCCGCGTGGGCACATGCGTGCATTTGCGTGTGCACATGTATGTGTGTGCCCAGGCACGAGGGATACAGGTCCAGGCGGATCGGGGGCCAGATGACCCCCCTGGAGAGTGCTTGGGGTGGGGGGGGGAGGCAGAGGCCCTGCAGAAACACAGCCTTGGCCTGCCAGGTCTGAGACTCGCAGCCAGGAGCCCCCAGGCTGGGAAAGTGTCAAAGGGACTTCTGACACAGACGGGGCAGGGCGGGGCGGGGGCACACCCAGGGTGCCATGGACCCACCTGGCGCTGGGTGAGGGGGCGCAGGTTGGCACAGACGTGGGCTGCAGAGGCCCAGCAAGCCCCATGGGGTCATGAGCCGTTAGGGAGAACGGGGAAGAGTGCAAGGTGCTGGGTGTGGCCAGGGCAGCAGCCTGCAGACCAGCCCTGCCCCCACTCAGCCCCGCCCAGCCACCGCTGCCACCGTGGGCCACACCAGCTGCTCCAGGGCTGCCTGCCCGCCCGCCTGCCCTGCCTCCCTCTGCGGCGTCCCCACAGCCCAGCGCTGCTGCCCCCACCCCGCTGTGTGGCTCTGCTGCTCCAGCCCGTGTGTGCTGTGGCCACCCCTGCCCGGGCCCCTGCGGCTGTCAGTCCCCGTGCTGTCCTGTGTCTGTGGTCAGGTTTCCTCCTGCAGCCGGGCCTGCTGTGTGCCCAGCCCTGCAGGCGGCCTGCTGCGTGCCCGTGAGCTGCAGGCCTGTGGTGTTTGTGCCCGTGGGCTCTGGGTGCTGCCAGCCCTCCCTGTTCCGTCCCCTCCCTGACCCTCATATCTCGAACAGCTTCCAGAGAAGGGGCCAACTCGGGAAGCTAGCCCTGGGGGGGGGGGGGGCGTGCTGCAGGGGGAGGGGCTGCGCAGGCCTGGCCCGGGCCTCTCTGCTCTCAGGCTCACACCTCCCACCCTGGGGGAGGGGCAGGGCCCTGCCTGTGTGTGGGTGTCCCTGTGTTTGATGTGTGTGTGTTGGGTGCCCGTCCACGAGCCTGCATGTGTGTGCATGTGGCATCTGGGCCGTGCATGGGCGTGTGTGTGCACACATGTGTGTGGCTGTCCAGGCTGCCTGCCCCCGCTTCTGGCTGAGGCTGGTCCAGAGCTCCCCACGTTGAAACCACGGCACCGGTGAGACGCCACCCGGGCAGCAGGGTCCTCACAGCCATGTTGCTTGTCTGCGCTACTCGTGAGAACAGAAGTGAAGGGCTGGACTCGAAGGCAGCCCCTGGGGAGAACTCCTGGGAGAAACGGGCCAGGGAGGGAGGATGCCCAGGCTCGGCTTCCGGAACTCCAGCCAGCCTTCTGTCCTTCGAATCTGCCCCGTCTCTCTCTTACAAACACTGGAGTGCGGTCCTGAGTCGTGCAGGCTGCAATCTGAGCCCAGCAAGGCCGTGACGGCCAAGGTGCGATGCTGATGAACCGAGAAACAGTGGGAGACACTTGGCGTGTGGCTCGGCTCTCGGGAAATGGGTCCCGCTGAGCCCGTAGGTGCTAATAAACTGTTTGATCCTCTCCGGGCCTGTTTGAACTCAGGGGTTTTCCCTGCCCAGCTCCTGAGACAGGAGAGCTTGGCTCCATTACGTCCTGATGGAGCTGTGGCCAGGCTGCTCGGAGCTGCACACAGCGGGGGCGGGAGCCCGGGCTCCGGATGGAAGGTGTGGTGGGAAAGGAAGCAGAGGCGGGCGCCATGGCACAGTGGGTTAAGCTGCTGCCTGCAGCATCAACATCCCATACAGGCGCTGGGTCGAGGCCCGGCTGCTCCACTCCTGATCCAGCTCCTGCTAGTGCACCTGGGAGAGCAGTGGAAGATGGCCCAGTGCTTGGGCACCTGCTCCCGGGTGGGAGACCCGGAAGAAGCTCCTGGCTCCTGGCTGCAGCCTGGCCCACGTGTGGCTGCAGAGTGAACCAGCAGATGGAGGAGTCTCTCTGCCTCTGTTTCTCTGTAATTCTGCCTTTCAAAGAAATAAATCTTTTTTAAAAAAGAAAGGAAGGAAGCAGAAGGGAAAGTTTGGAAATTCTGCAGTGAGGTGGAGGTGCTGCTTGCTAAAGAGCTTAGCTCAGGTCAAAGGGCGCAACCCACGGGCAGACAATGGGATAAGACCTCAAAGACCTGGGAGGCTTTGAAGCTTCCCTCCCCTCCCAGGGCCCTTTGCGTGCTGCCCTCCGCCCAGAGGCCCCGCAGGCTCCGCAGGTGTGCAGAAGGCAGCAGTCCTGGGGTCACGGAAACCACCGAGATTTCAAGGGGGGGGGGGGCAGAGTCTGCTGCGAGGTTGGAGTCCCTGTTGGGGCGACACCTAGTGAGCTGTGGGGGTGCAGGCAGCATGAGCCGCCGCCCAGGAAAGCCGCGACGGCTCACCAGGCACGCCTGGGAGGCCCGCAGCCTTCGGGTGCAGCTGCAGAGCTCCGAGGCCTCCGCCCAGATTTCAAAGGCCTGAGAACAGTCACAGGGCGGAGCCAGCGCAGGTCCCCACCAGGACAAGGCAGCTGCAGAGCCTGTGGGAACCCAAGCAGGGGTCCGGGCCGGGCAGCTTGGGCGCCCAGGCCCCACCAGTCGCCCCCGGGCTGGACAGGCACCTGCAGGGTCCGGCGCTCGCCAGGCTGGGTTTTGGTCCTGCTTTGTGCCATACTCTGACTCTCCCTCTGGAACGGACGCGACCCACTGTGCCGGTCCTGCTGTCGTCTCCGGGAAGTGTGCAGCCTGGGCCTCCGCTGCCGCAGGGCCCCATGAGCGGCAATGCCCGGCCAAGTGGAGACTCCAGGACCATGGGGCCTGGGCGGATCCGGTGTTGCTGAGGTTTGAGCATGACTTGGCCCCCACACTCATGCAGGATTTAAGACCCCGAAGTTGGGGGCATTTGGCCTAGCACTTAAGACGTCAGTTGGGGGCCTGGCGTTGTGGTGGGCAGGCTGTGGGCACCAGTTCGAGTCCCGGCTGCTCCACTTCTGATCCAGCTCCCTGCTGTGGCCTGGGAGAGCAGTGAAAGATGGCCCACATCCCTGGGCCCCGCACCAATGTGGGAGACCTGCATGGGGTTCCAGGCTTTGGCCTGGTCGGACATTTTGGAAATGGAAGATCTGTGTGTGTGTGTGTGTGTGTGTGTCTGTGTGTGTGTATCTGTACCTCTGCCTCTTGAATAAATAAATAAATGTTTTTAAAAAGAAGAAAAAGAGATACAGGTTGCGGTGCCCCTCTCCTAGCCCCACTCCCGACTCCGTCTTCCCGCTACCGTGTACCCGGGGGGCACCAGGTGACGGCTCAAGAGCTAGGTCCCTGCCGCCCACACTGCAGACCTGCCTTGGGTTTGTGGATCCTGACTATCGTGGGCGCCCTGGGGACTGAACCCTCCCCCTCTCCCCCTCCCTGGTAAGTTAGCTAATTTCTGGAGTTCACGAGAAATGGAGTTACAGAGTTTATTTTTTGAAAAATTCAAAGCCATGATACTGCTAAGAAGTTGGAACTTAATCCAGTTAAGGCGTGCAGGCGCTGGGCCCAGCGGGGGGTCCTCGGGTGACGGGGCTTCCTGGGCTGCCACAGAGCTTGGGTAGAAGACCGGGCTTCGGCCCAGCCTCCCGTCCTGCTTGGTGGCCGACGGGAACCTTCCCGCCAAACCGGCACCAGCAGCTCCAAGCTGTGAGCGAACTAGAACATCTTGCTTCATGACATCGGCTGCCTTTGCTGACTGCCGGGGGCAGCGAAAACCAGACTCAGACACAGCCCACGAGGTTCGCGGAGGCCTCTGCCCGCCCCGCGGCCGGCGAGTTAGGAAGCCCGGGCTTCTCGACCCGGCTCCGCCCCCGGGAGCCGCGGGGCACCGGCAGTGGCTGCCCAGGACAGAAGCAGTTTCTGGCTCCCACGCCAGCCAGCACAGAATGCGAGATTATCACAGTAGAAACTGCTCACCCATCAACCAGCAAACGGCGGGCGTCGGAGAACCAGGGTGACGCGCGTGCTACAGAACTCCCGCGTCGGCAAGCCGGGGTCCCGGAGCCGCGGCCCCAGCAGGACGCCGCCTGCCCCCGCAGAGAGGAAGCAGCCAGCCCCCATGGCTTGGCGGCGGCCGCGGCACCATCAGCCAGAGCTTGCTGTCCTCTTGCCAGCACGGATGAGGCCACACCGCCACCGCCGGAGAGTGAGGCCCTGCCGGGAGCCACGTGCACCAGGGCCCCGGGCTGGAGTCCCGCCAGCCGGACCCCCGCCTTCCGAGGAGCCTCCGGCAAACGGCACCCTGGAGTGGGGATGACTGGGAAAGTCAGGAGACTTTCCCGCATCCCACACTGGGGCGCCTGGTTCGAGCCCCGGCCCCCCCACTTCTAGTTCCGGTTCCTGCCGATTCAGACTCTGGGAGGCAGCAGGTGGTGGCTGGAGCTCTCGGGTCCCTGCCGCCCACAGAGGAGACCTGGGTGCAGTTTTGGCTCCTGTTCCAGTCCCGATTATTGTGGGCATTTGGGGAGTGAAGAAGCAGATGGAAGATCCCTGTCTGTCTCTCGGTCTCTCTCCCTCTGTCTCTCTGCCTTTCGAACAAAATGAAAGTGAAGATTTCTAAAAGCAAGGGCAGACAGGCGGCGCGGAGCTGGGAGGGCTGGTTTATTTGACTCACATGGGGCTAGAGACGGACTTCCCCGGAGGCGGGCAGGGCGGGCGGGGTGCAGGCCACGGCCACGGCCTGGCCAGAGGTCAGAGGGCACGTTCCCATCCACCCACCTGCAGCACTTGGGGCCCAGGGGGCCCAGGTGTGGCCCCATCACATGCAGGGATGCGGAGGTGAGGTCAGCGGCAGGTGGGCGTGCTGCAGAGCAGGGAGGGGCATGAGGGCCGGCAGGAGGGGCCACACACACGGCGGGCCTGCAGCTCACGGCACGCACACGGCGGGCCTGCAGCTCACGGCACGCACACGGCGGGCCTGCAGCTCACGGCACACACAAAGCCAGCTTGTATGTCACGGGCACGCACACGGCGGGCCTGCAGCTCACGGCACACACAAAGCCAGCTTGTAGGTCACGGGCACGCACACGGTGGGCCTGCAGCTCACGGGCACGTAGTAGGCAGCCTGGCAGCTCGTGGGCGCACAGCAGGCCGGCGGGCAGCCTGAGCAGCAGCTGGTGTGGCACATGATGGGGCGAGGGGGACGACGGCGATGCCCACTCTGCTGCCCTGGGCCCCTTTATACTCGGCCGCGTGTTGTCTTCCTGGTTGTGCTTCCTCCCGGCTGTCTTCCTGGACTTCTCTGGCTGTTGTGCACGTTTCTGGGTTTTGTTTGGCCCCAGATTCATGACTAATTCCGCCTCTTCCTGCTCGTGGTGGCCCTGTGGCCCTGCCCCAGCATTTCACAGGCTCCACAAGGACTCCGCCTCCACCCTGGCGTTCACTGAGCGGCTTTCAGCCAGGAGGGCCTCCAGGACTTCATCTGTGTGACAGGGTCCTGAGCAACCAGCGTTTCTATTCCTCCCAGGGCCAGGACGCTCCACAGGAGGCATGGACAAGGAGAGAGGGGTCCACTGGCTGCCCAGCCAGGAGGAAAGCCGTGAGCCTTGTAGACCTGGCCGCGGCTGTGAGCCCCGAGAAAGCCACTTAGCTGGGAACCAAGGTGCAACAAGGGCCCGACCTCCCGCGTGGGGATGCAGCTCACTGGAGTGGGCCAGACTAAGCGGGGTCCAGAGCCAATGGGGGTCCCGCAGGGGGCCGGGCAGGAGGCTGGGCTGGCGGATACCGGGAGGGGCTGTGCCAGGGCCAAGCTCAGCAGCCATGTGAGCTCCCGTGAGGCCAGCGCCTTCACGGGGCCACGGTGCAGCCCAGGTCACTTGGGACCTGTTGTGAGGGTGCTCGGAGCTGGCCCGCGGGCCTTGGCCCTGCCCTGCTGTCCTTCACACCCCCACAGCCAGAAGAGGTGGCGTGGCCATCGCCCCTCGCCCCTGCCCGCCTGGCACTTTCCTCCATAAAGCAAGGACCACGCACACACGTGGATCAACACCCCTCACAGGCCCCCGACAGCAAGAGCCTTGAGAACAGAACGCAAAGGGGAGGGGTGCCGTAGCAGGCAGGAGTCCTACGAGGCAGAGCGCAGCTCACCGGGCAGCACCCCCACATCCCAGCCAGGCCAGCACTGTGGTGGGGCGTGGCTCCCATTGAAGCCCCCAGTGCACCGCACCCCAGCCCCGCGCCCTTCATCCACGGTGGGGAGAGTCCCCGAGCACGCACCGGGGATTCCACGCCCAGGCCCCACTACCCTGACAGAGGCCCAGGCAACCGTGTGCTGGGCGAGCGGAAGGGGGGGAGGACCTGCTGCCGCCGTGACCTGCATGGCCAGGGCAGCCCGTCACTGACAGAGCCTGCCTTCGTCAGTCCTGAAGCCACGGTCCTGAGCCAGTGACAAGCCCGGATTCCATCTCTCCTCTGCACTGGAGCAGACCTCAAGCTCAGACCACGAGCTCTGGATGAGAACCAGACATGGACGTCACTGTAAAGCCAAGAAGACCCGAGGGGACAGATTATACCCAAGCAGCCCCCCTGCGAAGCGCACCCCTCCCCTGAGCTGTGCTCCCCCAGCACGCAGTCAGCAGAACTTGGCAGCAGGAGCCCACCCTGCATAGCTCCTCACACCAGCAGCAGAGATTGCCTGCTGCATGAGGATGCAGGGGCACACGGCTGCAGGCGCACACGGCTGCAGGCGCACACGGCTGCAGGCGCACACGGCTGCAGGCACACATGGCTACAGGGGCACACGGCTGCAGGGGCACATGGCTGCAGGCGCACATGGCTACAGGGGCACATGGCTGCAGGCACACATGGCTACAGGGGCACACGGCTGCAGGGGCACATGGCTACAGGGGCACACGGCTGCAGGCGCACACGGCTACAGGCACACATGGCTACAGGCGCACATGGCTGCAGGCTCACATGGCTACAGGCGCACACGGCTGCAGGCGCACACGGCTGCAGGCGCACACGGCTACAGGGGCACACGGCTGCAGGCACACATGGCTACAGGCGCACACGGCTGCAGGCGCACATGGCTACAGGGGCACACGGCTGCAGGCGCACACGGCTACAGGCACACATGGCTACAGGGGCACACGGCTGCAGGGGCACATGGCTACAGGCGCACATGGCTGCAGGCACACATGGCTACAGGGGCACACGGCTGCAGGCGCACACGGCTGCAGGGACACACGGCTGCAGGCGCACACGGCTGCAGGGGCACACGGCTGCAGGGGCACACGGCTGCAGGCGCACACAGCTGCAGGCGCACACGGCTACCTCACACAGTTACTACAGCCGTGTTCAAAGAGCAAAGGAACCACCACACAGTGAGAGGGACACACGCGCGTCACAAGAGAGCAGAGACGGGAAGATGGTGGAAGAGACGGGGATTCTAGAACGGCAAGCTGCAGCTGCTGATCCAATACACTTGGATGCACTGAGCAGCCCTGAGCTTGAAGAAATATCCGCAGAAATCAGCCCGTCTTAGGAGGGAGAAAGAACGAAGAAAAACCAGAGACTGTGGTTATCACAGATGTGACGCGCCTACGACAGCCAACCTGGAAGGAAAGGGCACACAAACGTCTCCTGGAGAAATAACGGACAGAAGTTCCGAATCCGACCTTGCAAAAACACCCACTCACACGCACACACACGCTCACACACGTGCTCACATACACGCACACACTTGCACTCACACGCTCACTCACACACGCACATGATCATACACACACTCACATACACACGCTCATACACGCACACGGCGAAGCTGTGACTCCTGATGCGGTGACTCCAGGCCTCTGCAGGGGAGGCCGTGCTGGCACTGGGTTCCTGGTCAAGGCGGGTAACTGTGTATGGGGGGAGGCCCCGGGCAGGGCACCCACACTGGGAGAACCCCAGAATCCCCCTGGGGGCTGCTGAGTCTCGGGGAGCCCCGGCAGGGAGAGCTGCCCTGAACCCCGTGGCCTTGGCAGGAAAAGAGCAGAAAGGTCACCGGGACCGGGCAGAGGAGGAAAAGCCGCGGCCAGAGGAGGAAGCCCCAGGTCCCCCGAGGCCTGGGGACAAAGGCCGCCAGGGCAGCAGCCTGCAGCCCAGCCCTGCCCCCACCCAGCCCGCTGGGCCACACCAGCTGCTCCAGGGCGGCCCGCCCTCCTGCCCTGCCTCCCTCTCTGGCATCCCCACCGCCTGCCGCCCAGCCCAGAGCTGCCCGCCCCGCTGTGTGGCTCTGCTCACCGGCCCGCGTGTGCTGTGGCCACCCCTGCCCGGGGCCCTGCGGCTGTCAGTCCCTGTGCTGTGTTGTGCCTCCTGCAGGCGGCCTGCTGCGTGCCCGGGGGCTCTGGGTGCCACCAGCCCTCCCGCCCTGTGCTGGTGCCGACCAGCCAGCTGTGGCAGCCCCACCTGCTGCAGACAGGTTGCATGGATGGCCAGGTCTCCAGTACCGGCCGCAGAAACTTTCTGTCCGGTTATCACATCTAATCACTGTCAGTGATTCATCCGTGCCCCGTGATTTCCAGACTCTCCCAGTTTCGTACCCATGGAAGCTTAGCTACCCCTAGAAAGGAGAGAAAACCCTCCTGCCCTCAGTTCCTGTTGCCCTGTTTCTGCCCAGAGCCACTCCTCGTGGCCGTGGCTCCCTTGAGTGGGATGCCGCCAGGAGGAGGCTGGTCCTTGGTGCTTGCCCCTGGACACCACTGCCCCTAGGGTGTCAGGGTTGCCCTTCCGGGAAAGTGGCAGCTGAGGGCCGCAATCCTGCCAGGTGGTTGTGCTGGGTTTCCCAGGGGGCTTTCAGGGCAGGGACCCTGGGCCGGGAGAGACCAACTGCCAGGGGACACAGACGCCCGGGCGCTCCCGTCAGCAGCTTTCAATGGAAAAGCGGCTCAGCGAGTTTGCCCTGAAGGGGCCAGTGCGACGAGGGCAGATTCCAGCCCTGCAGGTGCAGGGGCCCCTAAAATCCACGGTCACTGGGCCCCTGGCGATGGTCTCGGCTTCCGGCTGTGCAGTTTCTGAGAGCGAGGTACGCATGGTCTTCTGTGTCCGTAACAGAAACACTGGGGTCGCCCCAAGTGTCCACCCCCGGGTGAATGCTTATCGGTCATACGGTGAAGTGCAAATTAGCCACGAAGGGAGCCGTGCTGTGTCTGCCCCACAGGGAGGGGCAGGCACCAGGGAGCTCGCTGCCAGCCCCTGTAGACGGGGTTCCAGGACCAGGGGACGTGGCTCCTGCTGCAGAGCGTCCCAGGACAAGTCGTGGCAGGACGGGCAGGGGCAGAGAGGGGCTTGCGTGAGGCCGGCCACCTCCAGGGTCTTGAAGGGGTCTGGGGGTGTGGCCATGCCCGGGTCTTGGTGGGATCCAGGGTTGGTCACGTGACACTCACTGTGTAGTTCTTCCAACTTCTCTTTATGAAAACAAAAGTAGTTAATGGTTAAGTAGATAAAATAATAAATTTTTCACTAAAAATAAAAACAAACTACAAGGCACCAATGGGATTGCTGCTCTGGAAGTGGATTTAACCATAGCTGCCGATCCCTGCCATGCAAATGGACAGGCGCAGTCAGGGGAGCGGGGGCGCACTCACAGAACGGGGTCCCACATCCAAACTGAGCACGGGGGGTTCAGGTCAGCCAGATTGCTAAAGGCAGAAAGCAGCCGTGAAGAAGCGGCTCTC
>CM027407.1:1471491-1481523 GCA_015711505.1 Sylvilagus bachmani | reverse complement strand
CCACATGCACTGGGGGCCGGGGAGACCACGTGCACTGGGGGCCAGGGAGACCACACGCTCGTGGGCCGGGGAGACCACGTGCACTGGGGGCCAGGGAGACCACGTGCACTGGGGGCCGGGTAGACCACATGCTCGTGGGCCGGGGAGACCACGTGCACTGGGGGCCGGGGAGACCACATGCTCGTGGGCCAGGGAGACCACGTGCACTGGGGGCCGGGGAGACCACGTGCTCGTGGGCCAGGGAGACCACGTGCTCTGAAGGCCAGGGAGACCACACGCTCATGGGCTGGGGAGCCCACGTGCTCTTAAGGCCGGGGAGACCACGTGCACTGGGGGCTGGGGAGACCACGTGCTCTGAAGGCCGGGGAGACCACACGCTCGTGGGCCGGGCAGCCAACAAGAGCTGCTGTGGAGCTCCATGACCTGGGCTGAAAGGAAGGCAGAGGGCGGAGGGGATGACCGAGGCCTGAGATGGACCAGCCTGAGCGGGCCCACAGGCCCCCACTGGCCCCGGGAGCTGCAGAGTGTACTGCCAGGGAAGCCCAGCACCCGACCTGGGCCGGGCCTAGGCCTTAGGGAGCTCTGGCGCCCCCACGTGCACCCTTCTCTCACTGTGGCATCTGGGCTTCCAGTCTTGTGCCATCGTGCAGTCCACAGAGGACAGGACCGTCCCCCATCCCAGGCCCCACCACAGAGCCCCACGGCCACCCCGCCCCGCCCCGGCATAGCGGGAAGCGGCAGCATGACAGAGACCGGGTGAACCGATCCAAAAACACACCCGAGCAAACAGGCGACCAAGGCACAGGAAACAGCCTTCTAAAAAGTCAGCCAGGACTGGGCAGGCCCTGGGGCTCAGGACAGAACCCCCAGGGGCCGGGAGGGGGCTGGGCAGGCCCTGGGGCTCAGGACAGAACCCCAGGGGCCGGGAGGGGGCTGGGCAGGCCCTGGGGCTCAGGACAGAACCCCCAGGGGCTGGGAGGGGGCTGGGCAGGCCCTGGGGCTCAGGACAGAACCCCAGGGGCTGGGAGGGGGCTGGGCAGGCCCTGGGGCTCAGGACAGAACCCCAGGTGATGTGAGAATGTGCGAGGAAATGAGATCCATACATGAGCTACGCCACCTCTGGTGAGAGCGTCCCACAGAGGATGGGGGTGGGGACACTGTGGGGGAGGGACGGAATCACCCCGCCCGCACGTGTGGAAGGCAAGGCCCAGAACGCAGGACTCGGGCACGGAGGGGACTCGGTGATGCCCACCGGGAAAAGTCACCGGAAATCCTGACTGGTCGGGAGGAAGAGGCGGCGGCGGCGAGGCCGACAAGCGCTTCCCCAGAGGAAAACAGGAGTCACCTGCAGCCGGAGCCAGGCCGGCCCAGCCTCAGCCGCTCGCCAGCACCTGGGAAGGCGCCCCAGCTGAGCAGCACGCCCAGGCAACTGGGGCAGATGAGCGGCTCCTGGGCAGCAGGACGGCGCAGGGAGCACCTGTGCTCAGGACCCAGCAGCCTGCTTTCTGTCCCCTGTGGTCAGCGCTTCCACACGGAATCTCGCCTCGGCAACAGACATGAAGAGCAGACTTGCTGAACACGTGAGCCAGTCCAGAGGCCCGTCCGTCCTCCTGCCTCCCTCCCGCCCCGCCTCCTCCCTGCGCTACCTCTCTCTCCCCACTCCGCTCTCCCCGCTGATCGGGGCAGCCGCCGACACGGCCCTTCCGTCTTAGAACCTGGTCACTTCAAGCCCCTCTGCCCACCCCAAGTTCAGGAGGGGGTGGACTTGGCTTGTCCATTTCTGGATCCCGGGGAGCAGAGCTGACAGCCAAAGGAGGCATTCCCCTGTGTCTGCGGCGCTCTCGCGTGTTGATAGCGTGCTGTCCACGCCACTGCCTGCAGCTGACTCTGCTGGGCCGACCTTCAAGTCTCCATCAACACACCAAGGCCGTGAGATCCGGAGACACACCAAGGAGCCGCTCGTCTGTAAACTGCCAACTTCCAACACGCACAGACATTGTGTGCCGATGGCAGAGCCAGGTCACCAGGAAGAACCACAAACACACAAACCAGACAGCAGCGGTCCCCACACCCAGAGCAAACCCAACAGAACACAGCGAGAAACAGACGGCCCCACAGTGCCGCTAGGGACGTTAACCTGCTCCATCTGTAATGGACACAACATCTACCCAGCGGGCCAGCAGGGAAGTCGAGGACTGAGCAGCCCTGAGACCAACTGAGTCATAGCAGCTCCACAGAGCCCCGGCCACGGGAGTGTGGGCAGGCCTCAGTGAGCGTCGTCAATGCTAGAATCCAAAGAGCCATCTCCAACCACAATGGACATCACTGGGACAGGGAAACTAGGAATTAAACAGTGAACTCTTAAAAAAATAGTAAGTGGGGCCTGGTGTCGTGGGGTAGCAGATTAAGCCGCCCACCCTTCCCAAGATCTTCCAAAAAATAGAGGAAGAAACAGTCCCTACCTCACTTTATGAGGCCACATGACCCGGGCACTAAAACTCGAAAGGAAAGGAAGTTATAGACCAACACACATTGTGAGTATTTATGTGAGAATCCTCAACAACATACTAGCAAACCGAATCCACCAGCGCACTGAAAAACCGCACATTACGGACGCGTGAGGTCTGTCCCAGGAACGCAAGGACGGTCCAGCCTTGTAGAAGATCAGTGTCCAGGCCGGCGCTGTGGCGTAGCGGATAAAGCTGCTGCCTGCAGTGGTGGCATCCCATATGGGTGCCGGTTCTAGTCCAGGCTGCCCCACTTCCTATCCAGCTCTCTGCTGTGGCCTGGGAAAGCAGTAGAAGATGGCCTGAGTCCTTGGGCCCCTGCACCCATGTGGGAGACCTGGAAGAAGCTCCTGGCTCCAGGCTTTGGATCGGCCCAGCTCCAGCTGTCGTGACCAATTGGGGAGTGAACCAGCGGATGGAAGACCTCTCTATCTCTCTCTCTGCAACTCTGAATTTCTAATAAATAAATAAATATTTTTTTTAAAAAAAAAAGACCAATGCCATCAAGCAGCCACAGTAACAGAATGGGGGAGGGGGCAGCCGATCTTCCCCATTGCTGCAGAGAAATCTTTGACAAAATCCAATACGATTTTAAAAAAAAAGACACCTCAGAAAACTAGGAATCAAAGTGCTCTTTTTTTTAACAGGCAGAGTTAGACAGTGAGAGAGAGACAGAGAGCAAGGGCTTCCTTCCGTTGGTTCACCCCCCAATGGCTGCTACAGCCAGCGCTGCGCTGATCCGAAGGCAGGAACCAGGTGCCTCTCCTGGTCTCCCATGGGGTGCAGGGCCCAAGCACTTGGGCCATCCTCCACTGCTCCCGGGCCACAGCAGAGAGCTGGACTGGAAGAGGGGCAACCGGGACAGAACCGGTGCCCCGACCGGTACTAGAACCCAGGGTGCCGGTGCCGCAGGCGGAGGATCAGCCTAGTGAGCCGCGGTGCCGAGGAACCATGCACAGCTGTCCCCACGCTTGCTGCCGGGTGCGGGAACGCTTTCCTCATCAGGTCAGGGACGGGAGACGGACGGACGGACGGGAGACTCTTCCACTTCCCCAGTGCTGCCCAACACAGAACTGGGAGGGCTAGTGAGGGCCACCACACACACACACACGTAGACACAGGCACACATGTACACATACACATGTACACAGACACACGTACACAGGCACACATGTACACATACACATGTACACAGACACACGTACACAGGCACACATATCATATGTACACACATAGACATGTACACATATACATGTACAGACATATACACATATACATGTACACAGACACATGCACACGTACATATATACACCCCCACACACACACACACACCCATATAGACACACTCACACACACACACACACACACAGGCAAGGTGCTGGAAAGTGACCTGTTTGAGGTGACTTATCTATCTGATTTGTAGAAAATCGCACAGCCCCCGCGAAAGCTGCTGGAGCCGTCATTAAGGAATTTAGGAAGTTTCAGCGTGCATGCCAGTACGGAGCAATCGGCACAGGAACCGAGGAAAACATTTTCTTTCATAATGAAATACTTCGGATAACCGTAACCAGTGAGAGACTCGCGACCAGAAAGCAGTGCCGGAGTCAAGACCCACACGCAGCGGGGGCAGCCGCGCCCCGGGCTCGGAGGGACTCCCAGGCTCAGACGAAAATTCTCGAAGCTTTCTACACACTTGGCGCGACCCTGCCACACCACAACAGCCTTTTTTCCAGAAATGAGAAAGCTGGTCCTCAATTTCTCTAGATTAACAGAGGCCTAGAACAGTCAAAACGCTGGTTTTCTAAGAATCGAGCAAAACTGGAGTCCGACTTCCCGTCCACGCCAAAGCTTCGTACGCGTGATAGCCGTCGACACAGCACTGACGGGAGAAAGGCACTCACACCGAGGCATGGGACCGCGAGGCAGAAACGCACACGTTGACGGCCAAGTAACTCGGCACGGTGGCCAGACCCCTCGTGGGCGGAGCGTCACCCCTCAGCAGATGGCCTGGGGACCCCAGAGGTCTACCCGGGAAGGGAGGGGTTGGACCCCCTCACCCAAACACGAAGCTTAGCTCAATGCCCTGAATGTCACAGCTAGAACCACAAACCTTGGAAGACACTGGAGAGAGGCTTGGTGAACTTGGACTTGACAGCGGGTGTTTCAATAGGACACCAAGACACAAGCATCAAAATAGCTAAGTTACACTTTGTCAAAATGCAAGACTCTCCTGAGTCGGAGCACGTGACCCAGAGAGCGAGGGGCTCCACAGAGCGGGAGACGTCTGACACCTTCTCACCGGGTTCCGGAGACGGAGCACGCCCAGAGCCCAACCCAGCCAGCCCATGGCTACCCATGCGGGCAGGGGTCTGCCAGACACCCCTCCTGGGCTCCCTGGGCAGCCTAGTCCGCAGGAGCAGCCGTGGTGGCCCTGAGGCAGCTCCGTGTTTGCTCCCGCAGGGCACAGAGTGGACAAGGGTTCCGCGTCCCTGGGTCTTCGACCCTGGGCGCCATCTTCCCAGCCCCCCCCCCCCCAGCAGACGTGCGCGGCACCACCAGCCAGGAAGTTTATTTGCATGAGTCTGTGTGAGCGTCTTCAGGAATGGCTCCAAAAACAACACGGAAGAGGCTCTCATTGGGAAAACACACACGCCCTTGG
This sequence comes from Sylvilagus bachmani, assembly GCA_015711505.1. Classification (NCBI taxonomy): domain Eukaryota; kingdom Metazoa; phylum Chordata; class Mammalia; order Lagomorpha; family Leporidae; genus Sylvilagus; species Sylvilagus bachmani. The sequence continues at coordinate 1,476,357 of CM027407.1, read as the reverse complement.
GAGGTATATAAGGTGCCCACTCCCTCACTCACACACTCACCCCTCCACACACTCACTCACCCCTGCCCGCCACGGCCGCCTCCACCATGTCCGTCTGCTCCAGCAACCTGAGCTATGGCAGCAACGTCTGCATGCCCGGCTCCTGTGACCCCTGCCCCGACTCCTGGCAGGTGGACGACTGCCCAGAGAGCTGCTGCGAGCCCCCCTGCTGCGCCCCCAGCTGCTGCGCCCCAGCCCCCTCCGTGACCCTCGTCTGCACCCCAGGGAGCTGCCAGTCAGCGTGCACCAGCTCCTGCACGCCCCTGTGCTGCCAGCAGTCTAGCTGCCAGCTGTCCTGCTGCTCCTCCAACCCCTGCCAGCAGCCCAGCCGTGTGACCCTCTGCTGCAAGCCCGTGAGCTGTGTACCCGTCTCCTGTGTGCCCGTCTGCTCTGGGGACTCCTCCCCCTGCTGCCAGCCGTCCTGCAGCCCCTCCCCCTGCCAGCAGCCCAGCTGTGTGACCCTCTGCTGCAAGCCCGTGAGCTGTGTGCCCGTCTCCTGTGTGTCCATCTGCTCTGGGGGCTCCTCCCCCTGCTGCCAGCCGTCCTGCTGCTCCTCCCCCTGCCAGCAGCCCAGCCGTGTGACCCTCTGCTGCAAGCCCGTGAGCTGTGTGCCCGTCTGCCCACGCCCCTCGTGCTGCCAGCCCAGCCCCTGCCCCTCGTCCTGCTGCAGACCCTCGTCCTGCGTGTCCCTGCTCTGCCAGCCCGTGTGCAGGCCCGCCTGCTGCGTGCCCGCCCCCTCTTGCCAGCCCAGCTGCTGCCGCCCGGCCTCCTGCGTGTCCCTGCTCTGCCGCCCCGCCTGCTCCCGCCCCGCCTGCTGCGGCCTCTCCTCGGGACAGTCCTGCTGCTGACCGGCATGCTCCCCAAGGCCAGCAGGTCCCTATGGGCACCCCCATTCTCAGCCACCTCTCTATCTGCACGTCCTGGTGAGACACAGAGCCAGCCCCTCTTAGCACTGCAGGAGATTCTATCGAAGGCCATGTGACCCTGGTCCACCTGCTGCCCGTCCCTGTCAGCCTGTGGCCACTGTCCACATCCTGGCCTCGGTGGGCTCACCTCCTCCTAGGCCTCCGTGCACCCCCTGTTCCTGTGTGAGGAGCCTGCTTGGAAACTTAATAAAGACTCCTGCGTGTGAGCCCCACAGCGCTCTCTCCCCGTGCTCTGGTCGACTTTCTAACCGGTTCAGACATGAGGCGAGGAGGCAGGTGCAGCCTCCAGGGCCCTCACTGCCTCTCCCCAGCCCTCCCGCAGGACCCCCGGGCACACACCTGGGCTGGCCGGGTGCCCAGTTCTATCCCTGCAGGAACCGTGCCAGACCAGGAGGGGTCAACAGGGCATCGGCGGCCCCCACCCCACCACAGCTGACCCAGGGAGCCCTACTCCAGGAGGGGGCCTGGGCACAGGAAGGCTGCCCCAGGCTTGTCCCAGGGGAGCCCCCCGACTTCCACACTGGGACTGGGGCTGGCGGGACACAGATCCCCCCACCAGCGAGGACCAGGCTCTTCCTCCCACCTACAGCCCAGCCCCTGCCTGGGCCATGAGGGTCTGGAGCCCTGGGACAGTACCCAGTGCCCAGCACCGGGCTGCCCAAGCATCCCCACCTCCCTCTGCCCAGAGGCAGCCCAGCCCCCACCCCGCCCCACAGACCCCGATCTGCAGGCTCCTGTCCAGGTCACAGGGGTCTGAACTTTGTAACACAGAGAAGCACGGGCTGGGCCCTGGGCTGAGGGTGCTTCGTGCCACCTGAGCACGGCCGCCATGTCTTCTCTTCCTGAAGACAGAGAGATGATAGAGGATGGGTGAGAGGTGGTAGATGATAGATAGATAGATGATAGATAGATGTAGATGATAGATGATTGATTGATTGATAGATGATGGGTGATAGATGATAGAGAGAGAGAGAGAGATTTGAAAGGCCTGGTGATGGGGGTGCAGAGAAAGGCAGAAAGAGAGAGAGAAATCTTTCATCCACTGGTTCACTCCCCAGACGGCTACAACGGCCAGGGCTAGGCCACAAGCCGGATGCCCCTCCAGGTCACCTGCTGCCTTCCTGGGTGCCTTAGCCGGGAGCTGGACCCGGAGCACTGCGGCGGCTCTCACCCACGACAGCACAGCCCTCCTCCGCCCCAGGCGCTGCCGAGGCCCGCCCTGGCCAGCTCGGTCACTGCTGGGGTCAGCCTCATGTCCCTCACTCTGACCTCGCCCCATAGAACTCGCCAGCCCTGCATTCCCGCTGCGTCTCTCTGCTCCTCTTCCTCTTCATGTGTTCCGTGGGTCACCCTTCCCCCACCCCCGGGCTCTGACCAGGGCCCTACAGCCTCTCCCTGCTGGCCTCCAAGCCATGCCCACCATGGCCCCCGATCCTCTGAAGCCCAGCCCCCGCCTCTCCTGCCCCCCCCCCCGACCCAGGCTGCTGGTCTCAGCCCCACCCAGCACTGCCACCCACCACTGAGCTGTGCCTCTTCTGCAGAGGCCTTTGGGGTCTGTCCTCACCCCTGTCCACAGTCATTTCCCCCACTCGGGGTGGCTTTGAGTGGCTATGGGCAGCTGCAGGAGTGACCAGGCAAGACAGGGGCCCTGGGCCCAGCTCCCAGAGCAGGCCAGGCTGCCAGGCCCTGTCCACAGGGGAGGTGTGTGCCTCATGCCCAGAGATCCTGCCAAGGGGTTCTCTTGGGAAGCACCCGTGTGCTTCGTCCAGCAGGGGACCAGTCACAGAGGACGGTCACGGGAACCCGACCCGAAGGACACGCAGCTGCGGCTGTAAAAGCAGGGAGCTACCCCAGGCACGGGATGTCCCCTCACTGAAGTCCCTCAGCCTGGGGGGGCTGGAGGGAGGGGGCCAGGCTCAGTGGGCAGAGGCTCCAGACGCTGCCCCGTGATCCAGGATCGGCCTGGCAAGGAGAGAAACGGAGGCCCGGGAGGCACAGGGAGGGGCTGGGTCAGAAGGTCCTTGAGGTCCAGGAAGTCTGGGGCCAGCACGGTGAACGCGGTGGGCCTGGAGCCTGCAGCGCCTGCCCACGGCCGCCCCCGGAGCTCCCCAGTTAAATGCAGGCCAGGATTCGGGTTCACGCCAAGTGCAATGCTGCCATGCGGCCCAAGGAACAACCGTGAGAGTGGCCGACCTTGACGAACCACTCAGCCCTCAAACAGTGTGGTTTGACCATGACCCCATCCTGCAGAGTGACCAGCCACGATCGCCCAGGCCACACCAGGGGCGAGGCAGGTGGACGGAGGAGCCGCACACAGCAGGTGGCGCCAGGCATCTGGAAAGGGGGTGTGGTGGTTGAGTAAGGGCGTCCTAGTCCCACCCCCAGCACCTGAGCGGGACCCGGGGACAGGACCCTGCAGGCTGGTCTCAGATCCCGGTCCCTGTGAGAGGGCGGCAGAGCGAGCACATAGAAGGGCAGGAGCCTGGGCCATTCGGGGCTGCAGAGGCAGAAGGGGACTCCTCCCCCTCGGCTCAGAGGCCTGTTGCTGGAAACCACCCCTGGAAGACTCCTAGGGCCGCCGCCGTGAGCTTCGCAGAAACAGCTCCCGAGCAGCCTGGTTCAACGCATCGTGCTAACTGTGCAACATCAGCACGGACGGCATAAACCACCTAAGGAACAGGGCGGAGACCCAGGGGCTCCCAGCCCTCCCGCCTCCGCTGTCTCCCTCCAAGTCCCTGGGCCAGGACGTCACCCAGAGGAGCCGCAGCTGCACCTGCACAGGAAGGGCTCCGGCCAGGACGCCTGTCCAGCCACGGCGGGGCCCCGGGCCCGGGGCTGGGGCTGAGCGGAAGACCCTCGCGGAACGCCTCCCAGAGCCATCCCCGCTTGGCCCCCCGGTGCACACACAGCTTGCAGCCAGCCCGGGCAGTGCGCTGCCCCTGGAGACACTGTCTCCTTGGGGGAGGACACCGATGTCCACTTCACTGGGGCATTTATCGGTCATGGCAGTGGTGGCCACCGCAGGGGGCTGGGTGAGGCCATGGACGGGGCACTTGGGCTCAGCTCCCAGCAAGGGCGCGATGGGAAGGGCTGCATGGGGTGGGAGAGAAGCAGGTTCCCGGGCAGGCCATCGTGGCCACGCACACCTGGGCTCAGCCACCAGGCCAGTGGGCCTCACTGCAAAAGGACAGACATGGGACCTGGTGACAAACACAACAGGAGGGGGACAGCCTGCACCCGGAGCTGCCTCGAAAGCACAGAATCCAACTTGGCCCCAGCCCCCGAGGCCAGCCAAGAGCCCACCCAAGAGCTGTTCATAAGCCCTGGCTCGACCTCCACCTTGGAGTCCTGGCCTGGACCTGCCAGCCACGCCCCAGCGCAGCCGGACACCTTTATGAGTCGGGTGGCACTGCGGGGGAAATAAACCAGTGCTAATGAGGGTGCTGCACCCCAGGGAGCTGCCAGGCAGCGTGCACCAGCTCCTGCACGCCCCGTGCTGCCAGCAGTCTAGCTGCCAGCCGTCCTGCTGCTCCTCCAACCCCTGCCAGCAGCCCAGCCGTGTGACCCTCTGCTGCAAGCCCGTGAGCTGTGTGCCCGTCTCCTGTGTGCCCGTCTGCTCTGGGGGCTCCTCCCCCTGCTGCCAGCCCTCGTGCTGCCCCTCCCCCTGCCAGCAGCCCAGCCGTGTGACCCTCTGCTGCAAGCCCGTGAGCTGTGTGCCCGTCTGCCCACGCCCCTCGTGTTGCCAGCCCAGCCCCTGCCCCTCGTCCTGCTGCAGACCCTCGTCCTGCGTGTCCCTGCTCTGCCGGCCCGTGTGCAGGCCCGCCTGCTGCGTGCCCGCCCCCTCCTGCCAGCCCAGCTGCTGCCGCCCGGCCTCCTGCGTGTCCCTGCTCTGCCGCCCCGC
>CM027407.1:1445564-1470991 GCA_015711505.1 Sylvilagus bachmani | reverse complement strand
CTCGTCCTGCTGCAGACCCTCGTCCTGCGTGTCCCTGCTCTGCCGGCCCGTGTGCAGGCCCGCCTGCTGCGTGCCCGCCCCCTCCTGCCAGCCCAGCTGCTGCCGCCCGGCCTCCTGCGTGTCCCTGCTCTGCCGCCCCGCCTGCTCCCGCCCCGCCTGCTGCGGCCTCTCCTCGGGACAGTCCTGCTGCTGACCGGCATGTCCCTCGGACCTGCCACGCCAGGTTCCCACCCCTGCCTCTCCCGGCTTCCGGGTCCATTCCCCACCCACACTTTGGCCCAGGTCTCAGGGCAGAAGCCCCCTGAACTCTCACCCCAGCACCCGCAGCTTCCACCTGCCACCTCCACGCCAGATGAACACGAGAGGGAGGCTGCCCGAGCCGTGAGTGACAGCGAGACCTGCGGCCTCCCAGCCCTCTGCCCTCTGTCCCCTCTGACCTGTGGCTGGCGCTTCTCTCCGCTGGGGAGGCCCCGTCCCTGGCACGAGCTCCGATGCCGTCTTTCCGGTCCCCTGGGCTGGCAGAACCCCGGCTCCCGCAGCCTTGGAGACCGAGGACCCCCCACTACCCCCCCTGGCCCCAGCATGGCGGCGCCGCGGCCCCGGGGTTCTGGATGCGGCAGTGGCTACTCCAGGGCCCGTCCAGCTGCCCAGCACCTGGCCCAGGTGCTCCCTCTCCTGGTCTGGCTGCCCAGCGGGGCAGGAGGTGGGGCCGCTCTGCTGGGCCCCAAAGGCAACAGCAGCCCCCCTTCCACAGCCCCAGGCCCAGCCTGCCTGGGACAGAGGTCAGGGGGCAGAGCCCAAAGCCCAGGCCAGGCCCCGCGTGCCCAGCCTGGCCCTCACTCCAAGCAGGGCTGCTGGCTAACCTGCTGTCCCCTGCTCCACACCCACACCGGTGCCATCTCCCCTGCCTAGCCCTGCTGGGCACCACGGGAGAGGGGCTCCAGGCTGCGGGCTGGGCGCCACGGGGTAGGGGTCAGCATAGACCTTCCCAAGGCCCATGGAGCAGGGGGAAGAGACCCCCCAGGGTCCTGACAGCGCCTGCTGTGAAAGCGAGGCCCCCTGGGGCAGCAAACAGGACCCCTCACATCCCAGGGCAGCGGGGCAGTGGACATCTGACCCCTGCTCTCTCCCCGGGGCACCACCAGGAGGGGCGGTGGAGTGGGAAGGGGAGGAGGTGCCAGTATGGTCACCCCGCATCTGCTCCAGGCAGGCTCTCATGCTCGCTGGCCCCCACTCCCAGCCCCTCTCCCTAAAGCCCGGAGCACCTCCTGGGGAGGGCGGGGTGGCAGGTGGCCTCATCGAATTGGAGACCCTGGGGCTGCACGTGGGGAAGGGGAGAAGGGCGCCCCTGTGCGCAGAGGTCTCCAGGCTGGGAGCCCTGAGGATGGGCGGGTGAACAGCAGAGCAGGGTGGGGGTGCAGGCAGGGCGGGGCGGCGTGCAGCGAGAGGCAGGGTCCAGGTGGGGTGGGTGGGGCTTAGCTGTGAGGGGGCGGTCCAGGTGCTAGTGTGGGGCCCAGGTGAGGGTGTGGGGGCACGGTGGGTGGGGGCAGGGGTGGGGGGTGGTGAGGTCCAGGTGGGGTGGGTCAAGGTGGGAGATGTGGCCTGCCTTCCTGCTTCCTGGCTCCAGCCAGACCCCAGCCCAGCCCCAGCCCCAGGGGCATTTGGGGGTGAACGGTGGGTGGAGACTCTGCCCCTCTCCTCCCCACCTCCCACGTCACTCTCTCAAATAAGTACATAAAGATTTTTTTAGAAAAACAAGTAACGTGCAAATCTGTCACTGTCTCCCCCCACTTGTCCAGCCGCTGGAGTCAGGCCCCCCCGGACCCCCCCCCGATGCTGGCTGTGCCTGTGCCGGGCTCTGGCCCGTGGGGCCCGTGGGGCTGTGTCCCAGGCTGGGGGAGGGGGCAGTGAGTGAGGTGCCGGCCAGATGAGGTCCTGAGGCTCCTGGCTGTCCCCCCGGCGGCACAGGCCCAGCCTCCCCCACCCCCACCCATGGCCCCACTCGTCCCTGCTGGACGGCCAGGATCCCCCCGGCCCAGCACGCCCCATGCCACCCCCAGCTGAGAGCTGGACTCCCAGTGGCTACACCCATGCCTTTGTCACCAGGCCGCAGGGTCCCGCTCACTGGGGCAGCGGCGTGGTCCTCAGGCCAGGGCCCCATCAGAACACCTGGTCCTGCTCCTGCGGCTGCCAGTACCCCGAGCTGACCACCTGCCAGTCTGCAGACCCAGGGACACCTGGCCCCGCCCTCCAGCAGAGTCCAGTGACAGAGGCTGGTCAGACGCCCAGCCTCAGCTGACCATCTGCAAACTGGCCGCACCGCCTGCCCGTGACGGGCCCTCACCCATGACTGCTGGCTCTCAGCCCCAACCCTGGCCCTCCGCAGCCCCCGCCTCCTGGCCTCTGGCACCTGTGCCCTGGCCCAAGCCCCTCCCTGAGCCACTGTGGCCTCCAGCAGCTCCCTGGCTCCCAGTCAGCATTCCCTAAGGCGCAGGGGAAAGACAGCTCCCCCTGCTGCCCACTGGGTGGGCACACCCAGACCCTGCCCTGCACACCCAGACCCCTGCCCCGCACACCCGGACTCCACCCTGGGCACACTGGACCCCCACCCTGTGCACACTGGACTCCCAGCATTGGACACACCTGGACCCCCAGCCTGGGCACACCTGGACCCGCAGTCCCAGGTACACCTGAACACACTGCCCTGAACACACCTGGACACCAAGCCCGGGACACATCCATCATGTGTGTCACAGACCAGAATGTCATAGCTGCGTGTCGTCCACCACACGTGTCAGACCAGAGCATTGCACATGTGTGTCATGCATCATGTGTGTCACAGACCAGAATGTCGCAGCTGCATGTCACCTACCACGCGTGTCAGACCAGAGTGTTACACATGCATGCCATCCATCATGCGTGTTACAGACCAGAATGTCACAGCTATAGGTCATCCGTCACTGTGCCACCCACGCAATGTCTGTGATTGCAGACACTGGGCCCGGGGCCCGGAGCCTCGAGCCACACAGGAACCCAGCCTGCGGTGGAAGCCCCGCCGTGAGGCCTCGCGCCCGGTGGGACCACGTGGCGTCTGAGATGCTGCAGCCCTGCCCGCCACGGCCGCCCCCTGGGAGGGCTCCAGACGCAGCTCAGCACTCCTTGCCGGGCGCTTATCTCCACGCCTCGTCCCTGCTGCTCAGAACTGGGTCATCTTTTAACTATTCGCTCCGTGCCTTGCGGGGAGAGGAGGCGGCCTTTATAAATAACCTTTATTATCACCGTGCAGGCGGGTTCTGTTCACGGCGCTGAGGGCAACATGAAGATACATGCTTGTGACTCACGCCCTGCCAGGAGGACGGCCCGTGCTGGCGACCGCGGCCCCCCGAGGCCCCGCCGGACCGGGTGGGCCCCAGCAGGGAGCGAGGAGGCCACGGCCCAGCCTTCGTGGCTGAGAAGTGCCGGGTGAGAAGTAGGCCTGCTCCCGCCTTGTGCGTGCAGCCGTCCCGCTCAAGGCGGTCTGCGGCAGTGCAGCCCCCCAGTGCCCACAGGCAAGTGGCCACTCCCCCCTCCCCCGGGGCCCCACTCCAGCCGCCAGCTGGGAGAGCAGAGCGGTGGCCCCACTGTGACAGGGACATAGACGGCTCCCGGGAGCCAGGGATGAGGACTTTCAACCAGAGCCACACCCCAGATCCGCTCCCCGCATCTCTGCTAATGCCTTTACGGCCTCCCTGCTCCTCTGTCGGAATGTTGATTTGAGGAGTGCGCTCGCTGGTCAACTCTCAAGGGCAATGTCAGGGTGCCAAAGCCAGCAGTCAGAAAAGCCCTACCCCCCATCTGCTGTGGGAGCCGAACCCAGCTCCAAGTCAGGGAGGCCAACAGGAAAACTAACCTGAACCCAACACTCAGAGCCTAACCCGAACCCGAACTCCAACACCTAACCCCAACCAGAACCCAACTGCTAGCAACCCCAACTTAAACCCAAACCCCAACACCTATCCCCTGACCCTAACCCAACCCCCAATGCCTAACCCCAACCCCAACACCCAATGCCTAACCCCAACCCAATACCTAACCCTAACCCAAACCCGAACTCCAACACCTAACTCCAACCTAAACACTAACCCAAACCCAAATCTCCAACCCCCAACACCAACCCTAACCTCCAACCAGGACCCTAACCCCCCAACACCTAACCCAAACCCAAATCCAAACCCAAACTCCCAACACTTAACCCCTAACCCAAACCCGAACCCCTAACCCAAACTCAAACCCCCCACACCTAACACCTAACCCAAACCCGAACCCCAACACCTAAGCCCTAATCTGAACTCTAACTCCCAACATCTAACTGTAACCTGAACCTGAACCCTACCGCAACACGTAACCTGAACCCCCAACACCTAACCCCTAACCTGAATCCTAACCCCAGCACCTAACCTGAACCCCCAACGCCTAACCCCTAACCTGAGCCCTGAACCCTAGCCCCCACGCCTACCCCCACCCCGTGGCGGGGCGCTGGGCTCTGGCGCTGGGCTGGGGCTGCCGCCCGTCCTGCGCTCTGGGGGACAAGCCGGCCGCCCTCAGCCCCGGCCTTTACTTTGCCAGCAGGCTGGGGGCTGCGTGTGCTCATTCCTGAAGCAGGTGCACGGCCTCTCCCGGGAGGCCAAGCAGGCACATACTTGCGGGAGGCCTCGGGTGCTGCCTGCCTCTGGGAGACGCGTCCCCACCCTGCCAGCACTCGCCCCGTCCCTCCCACCGCCACCTGTCTCCAGGGGCTGCCGACCGCCGGACACCCCGTGGCCTCGCACGGTGTCCGTGGCAGCGTGGCACCCGCCCACCCAGTCCCCACGTCCCGGCCCTACCTGTGCAGGGCTCCCAGCGCTGGGCACCTTGGCCGGGGGTCGCCAGGGGCAGGAGGAGGACACACAGCGTCAGCAGGGCAGACATGAGGGGCTCCGGTCCCCAGCTCCATCCAGGGGCTCCGCTGGGCTGGCGGGGAGGCAGCTGCCCTCCGACGGGGGCACTCACTGCGCTGGCCGCATGCCAGCCACCCGCAGGAGGACAGAGTGGCCCTGGCAGCAGCCGGAAGCTTCTGGCTGATCCGCAGCGGAGGCCGGCAGGGCGGGGCTGCAGCCGCCGTCTCTCCTCACTCGCACTGGGCTTGGGTCTCGGCGCTGAGCAGGTGACAGCTGACACCAATCTCAGCACAGCTGGGATTAGTCATTGGCACAGCACATCTCCCAGAGGGACGGCGGCAACGGGTCGCTCAGCGCGAGCCCAGAGCAAACCAGAAAAACTTAGAAAACCTGTTTGGCTTAGGCGCACACGCGTGCCGGGGACCTTGGCAGGCCCGGGGGCCCCGCGGCAGCAGGCCCCGCACTCGCCGGCTCCGAGGCCGTCCCAGGAGGGGCCGGGCTCCACGGAGGCTTTTCATCTGGTGCCCAGCCCTCGCGGGTGTGTGGTTGACGGCTGCTGGGTTCAGGAATTTCCCGGGGCTGGGAGTTGGTCCTTAAAGGGAACAGCTCACGGGGAGGGGGCGGGGGCCGCCGGGAGGCAGCCGGGGTCTGCCTCTCAGGGCAGGGGAGGCCAGCCAGGGTCCACCTCACAGAGCTGGAGAGGCCAGCCAGGGTCCGCCTCACAGGACAGGAGGAGGTCAGCCAGGGTCCACCTGGCAGAGCCGGGGAGCCCAGCCGGGGTCCATCTGGGAGGGCAGGGGGAGGCCAGCCAGGGTCCACCTCACAGGGCAAGGGGAGGCCAGCTGGGGTCCACCTGGCAGAGCCGGGGAGGCCAGCTGGGGAGGCCAGCCGGGGTCCGCCTGGCAGAGCCGGGGAGGCCAGCTGGGGAGGCCAGCCGGGGTCCGCCTGGCAGAGACAGGGAGGCCAGCTGGGGAGGCCAGCCGGGGTCCGCCTGGCAGAGCCTCAGAGCCCCCTCTCTCCGGTCCCTCCCTCCCTCTTCCCTCCCAGCCCCAGCCCGTGACCGTAGGTGCTGTCCCGACCCCAGGGGTTCCCCAGCTGGGGTGAAATGGAGATGAGCTTGCGGAGGCTTGAACTGCCGCACGTGGTTCCCGCACACCTGAGCCTGGTGCCCTGGGGTGGCCTCCCTCACCTTTCCTCCCCACTCCAGGCCAGCCATGGGGGCCTCAGGGCCCAGGCCTTGGGTGGGATGGGGGGGACAGGACACAGAGGGCTGCAGAGCCAGGCCACGCCCCGCACCCCTGCTGGCTCCCCACTGCCCAGCTTCTGCGGGATTTGACCTGCCTGTGCCAGGTGTGACATTTCCCCCAGGCCAACTTGCAGAAGCAGAGTGAGGACGCTCAGGGATGCCCAGCTCACAGGGGTGCACCTGAGCGCCCCCTTCCCTGCCTACCTACTGCAACCTCTGTGACCAGAAGTCCCTGAGGGTCTCGAGTTCAAGTCCCTGCCCCCGTCAACCGAGGAGAAGCCACCTTCAGGGACCCAGGTGTAGCCGGGCTTAGGGCCGGAACCCCAGGAGGCTGGGGCGTCAGCGGGAAGGCACCTGTTGTGGGCGCTCTGCCCAGACCACCTGGGAGCAGGGAAGTCACTGTGTCCAAATTCCGCCCCCCAGGAACCAGGCCAACCAGGGTATCCCGCGGCTCAAAGCCCTAGCCTGCTCTGGGCCCTTGGACATGCGGCTCCACGTGAAAACCCAGAGAATCCCCACACACAGCCCGCCCGACCCCGTGCCGGCCGCCGCCTGCCTGGGCAGCAAGGGGAGGCCGAGCCTGGACACAGCCCCAAGGCCATCGCCATGTGCCCCAGGGTGTCTCTGCTCCCCTGTCTGCAGCAGGGAGCGGTGGAAGCCGCGGGAAAGAGGCCGGGACAGGAGAAACCGGAGGCAATGCCGCGTGGAAGCCGGTGCTGGTGCTGGTGCTGGTGCCCTGCTCCCCACCTGTCGGGGCCCCAGTGGTTTCTGACCATTTAAAGACACAGTGTCCCTCAGGGTCTCCCCAGCTTCGTACACGCTGACCCTGCTCTAGGGATGTTTGGAAGGAAGACAAAGGGCGTCTGACACTTTTGTTTTGTAAGATTTATTTATTTGAAAGGCAAAGTGACAGAGAGGGAGAAAGAGATCTTCCAGCTGCTGGGTCACTCCCCAGATGGCCGCATCGGCCAGGGCTGCTCCAGGACGAAGCCAGGAGCTTCCTCCGGTCTCCCACGGGGGTGCAGGGGCCCAAGCACTCGGGCCATCCTCTGCTGCTTTCCCAGGAGCATTAGGGAGCTGGACGAGAGGCGGAGCAGCCAGGATGGGAACCGGAGCTCTACCGTGGGATGCAGGCGTCACTGGCAGGGGCTTCACCCTGCACCAGGCCGGCCCCATCTGCTGAGCATCGGGGGACCCAGGGGCACCCAGCGAGCCCGGAAGCTGAGCAGCAGCCCCTTGCTGGGGGTCAGGAGTCATCAGTCACCAGGAGGCCGGCGGCAGGAGAGGCAGGGAATTCGCTCTGAAAGGCCGTGGCGACAAGGTCCCTGCAGCAGTTGGGATGTGTCTGCGGGCAGAGCCGTGGTCCCCAGTGTGGCCGTGGGAGAAGTGCAGGCCCCCCCAGAGGCTGGAACCAATGCAGTCGTCAGGGCTCTGCTGGAGGCTCAGGCAGCTGTCCACAGCCAGGCCCGCTCCTCTGACTCCCGCTCGCCATGAGGCCCGTGCCTGCTCCCCCCATGACGCCAGCGGCCAGGAGGTGATGCAGTTGGGGGCCCCGAGCCGCTGGTCCTGCCAGCCCCGCCGCCGTGAGCCCAGCCCACCTCCAAACAGACTGCCCGCCTCGGGCACCAAGCTCCGGCACCAGGAGGCAGATCGGCACCATCTCGCAGGCTCTCGGCAAGGGCGGGGAAGGGGCCTCTCCTTCCACACGATGAGGTCTTTGCCCACTGGTGGCTGCTGAATTCTCCCGCCACGACCCCTTTTCTGGTTCCGTGGTCTAACTTGTCCCCTCGCCCGGCGTGTGGAATCTGTCCAGCTGGAATCTCTGAGGCCTCCACGAGTTGTCGGCACCCAGGGCCCTGCTCCACGGTGCCTGGTGCTCAGACTTCTGCTGCCCCTGAATGCGGGAGGCTGCTTCCCCCGGGGCGCCGCACACGCGTGGGCCCTCGTCTGCGCCCGCTAAGCTCACCATTCCCCTTGCTGCTGTCCCGGTGCTCTGGCGAGCGTGTCCCCCGTGGGTGCTTACACAGGACACAGGACCCGGTCCCGCCTTGGTCACAGACGCTGCACAACACCCACAAATCTCACATCCAAGAAAATGTCGCTGGGGCCAGGACTGTGGTGCAGCAGCTAAAGCCACCACACATGGGCGCGGGTTCGAGTCCCGGCTGCTCCACTTCCCGTCCAGCTCCCTGCTGTGGCCTGGGAAAGCGGCAGAGGATGGCCCAAGTCCTTGGGCCCCTGCACCCATGTGGGAGACCTGGAGGAATCTCCTGGCTCCTGGCATCGGATCAGCCCAGCCCCGGCCATTGCGGCCAACTGGGGAGTGGATGGAGGTGCTCTCTCTCTCTCTCTGTCTCTCTCTCTCTCTCTCTCTCTCTCTGTCTCTCTCTCTCTCTGTCTCTCTCTCTTTCTCTGTCTCTCTCTCTCTAACTCTGCCCTTCAATAAACCAGTACATCTTTAAAAAGAAGATGGCCCAGCCCCGCCGACTCAGCGAGCCCAGTCTGCACCCGCTCTCGTGGACGGCCGTGGGCCACTTCCGGCCACCCCACCGGGCGTCATGGCCCCAGACACCCCCTCCTGCCCGAGGTCTGGAATTTCTTCAGCTTCTCTCCACGCCCTGGAAGTCACCGGCCACCCACAGTCCCAGGTGCGCAGGCGCATTCCCGCGGTGCTCGCGGGACCTCCTGGAGCCCAGCTCCTCCCCCAGCACGCGGCGCGCCCCGGTTTTCGTCCTTTTGCTCAGAGCACTCTCAGGTCGTCCTTGAAATCCTCACTGACATGCAACTCACATACATGGAGAGTGGTGTATCTCTGCGTGTACTTAGCGATTTTATCACAGCAAGCTATGGAACAGAGTGTGTGTGTGTGTGTATTCATTTATGTACATGCTTGTGACATGTGACTGTGTGTGGTTACGTGGTTGTGTGGTATGTGTGGTTATATATGTATGTGTGTTGTGGATGTGGTTGTGTGTGATCGTGTACGTGTGTGTACATATGTATGTGTGTGGTGTGTTCTGTGTTGTCTGTGTGGGCGCCTGTGCATGTGTGATTGTGTACGTGTGCTGTGTATATGGTGTGTGTGGTTGTGTGTGGTGTGTGTGGTTATGTATGTGTGTATGCACACATGTATGTGTGTGGTGTATTGTGTATTGTCTCTGTGTATGGTGTGTGTGGTGTGTTATATACATATGTGTTTGTGTGTGATGTGTACGTATGTGGTGTGTTGTCTCCGTGTGGTATGTGTTCTGTGTGTGTAGTGTGTGTACGTGTGTGTGACATGTTGTGTGTGTTGTCCATGTGTGGTGTGGTGTGTGTGTGCCTATGTGTGTGGGCTGTCCCTGCTCCGTGTCTCCCTGCAGCCTGCCTGTTGTGGCAGGGGCACGTCTGTCTCGGTGTCATCTCTGGTTGTGTTTCTCCTGGTTGGTGGACAACAGCCCGCTGCGCAGGGGCTCCCGGACAGCGCCCACCCCGCCCCAGCCCCCAGCCCCTGGCTCCGGCCCTCGGAGCCCTGCCTGGTCTCCCACACACACCCCAGCACCACCAGGATCCCGCCAACAGCAGAATCCCACCGGTGCCTGCAGGAAAACTCGCATGAGAGACGCCGGAACCAATCCTGAGAGGGGCATGGTGGGAGTCCACTCTGCAGGGACCCTGCGGCCCCGGTGGACGTCCCGTCGGGCAGAGCCTGGCCCCGGCTCAGCTCGTGCCTGGGTGAGGCAGTGAGGGTTTGGATGGGATTCGCATTTAAATCAGACTTTGCACAAAAGGTTGACTCCTGTATTTATTTGAAGGGCAGAGGGAGGGAGGGAGGAGTCTTCCGTCCGCCGGTCCACTCCCCAGACGGCTGCATCAGCTGGAGCTGGGCCAGGCCAGAGCAGGAGCCGTGCGCAGCGGGCACTCGGTACCTGGGCCATCCTCGCTGCCTTGCCAGGCACATAGCAGGGAGCTGACTGGAAGTGGAGCAGCCGGGACTTGAACCAGCACCTGTATGGAAAGCAGGTGACCCGGGCGGCACAGTGGCCCTCTGTGCCACAGCACCGGCCCCTAACTCAGTGGACTGGACACAAGCAGACCGCCCTCCTTCCTGCAAATCAGCTCAGGGCCTTAAGGCAAAGATGGAGCCCGGGTCTCCAGGCGCCGGCCCAACCCGCAGGCCATGGAGTTCCTGGTCGCTGCAACCGACCCCTCTTCCAACCCCTGAAGACAGACACAGATACAGGTGCGGGTGTGGACATACAGATGGAGCGTAGACGGGTGTGGGTGTGGGTGTAGTACAGACACAGGTGCAGATGGAGCCACAGATGCTCTGCAGGTGTGTGTGGGTGTAGGGCAGACGTGGGCGTGGACGTACAGAGCTGTAGCTATGCATGGGATGCAGGTGTAGACAGTCATGCACATGTCTGCAGGTGTAGACAGACGGGATCTGACATGTGTGGAAGCAGTGGTGGCTGCAGCTGTTTGCAGATGGCCCCCGCGTCCTGTCCCTGTTGGCCCTCCTCCTCTGGAGAATGCGCACTGCTGTAACCAGGACAATGCTTGTTGTTGTTTTCCGAGGGGGGGGGGGGAGGAGGGAGAGGAGGAGGGAGAGGAAGAGGAGGAGGGAGAGGAGGAGCAGGAGGAGGGAGAGGAAGAGGAGGAGGGAGAGGAGGAGGAGGGGGAGGGAGAGGAGGAGCAGGAGGAGGGAGAGGAGGGGGAGGGAGAGGAGGAGCAGGAGGAGGGAGAGGAGGAGGAGGAAGGGCGGGCAACGGCGAGCTGGGGAATCTGGCTCCCGCAGATGGAGTTTCTGCTCCCGTCACTGCCCCAGCGGCAGTTCCGTGCCGGGTGCATTCAGGGCAGAGCCTCCTGCTGGAAGGTAAAAGCCTGGACACACCTGCCCATGGATCCCGCCACGGCTTCCGGGGGCCCACGATCCCGCATGACCATGTGTGTGGGATGGACAGAAGGCCAGCTTCCCAGGGGCCCACGATCCCGCCACAGCCACGCGTGTGGGGCAGACAGCAGGCGGCTTCCCTCTGCAGGCGCTAGGTGCTCACGTGCGAGTTCCAGTGTTTCCTGCTATGAAAACATCTCCGAGATCTCGGAGGGGGTCTCGCGGGGGTCCACACCCACTCCTGCCCAGAGGACTCCGCTGGCCGCCACCCTCTGCAGGGCGGGGAGCCCCCACGCTTTCCTTTGAAGGTCGGCTCCCGAGGGTCTCCCCCTCCCTGCCCCGGACCCTGGCTGGTGCCGCGCTGGGGTTCTGCTCTCAGCCCAGCTGCTAGGGGACAAGGGCTCTGCCCCGCCGGCCATGCTGGGCTCTGGCTCACGGCAGCCTGGCATTTCCGGCTCCAGGCCAGGCCCACCCTCCCCACACGAAGCCTGTGCTTAAAATTCTTGGCAGATGAAGCCGCCTTAGCTAAACCCGGTGAAAGCCCAGGTTCGCCTTCCTCCCAGCAGCCTGCCGGGGCGGCCCCAGGGGAGCGGGGTGCGAGGCCGGCCAGTGGCGGCACCCACTTCAAAGGCGCGGGCGGGGGAGGGGCAGGAGGCAGGGCTGTAATTAGCGGCCGCGGGCAGCCACAGGCGTGCTCACACCTCGCGCCCCGGCTGCAGGCACAGCCGTGTGCAGCCGCGCAGGGTGGGAACAAAGCGGCCTCCTGTTTGATGTGAATCACCCGCCCCTCCCGCCTGCACCGGAGCCAGGGCCCAGGGGAGCCCTCCCTGCCTGCCCCGCCCCAGCACCCAGCACCCACACCTCTGGGAGCACGCGGACCCTGGGGGACAGGGCTCCAGGCACAGCAGCCTGTGGTGGGGCCAGAGGGGGCTCGGAACGAAGCTTCCGGAAGAACCACCCAGCGGGAAGGTGGGGCAGGATTCAAGGTGGCCACCACGGCCACTGGCCAGCTGGTCCCAGGCTGAGTCCAGAGCAGAGCGCCCGGGGCCCTGGTCGGTGTCTGCTGCCTTTGGGTTAAGAGCTCGCCCCAAGCCTGGAGGTGGCCACTGGAGCCAGTGCTGAGCAGGCTCGGGAGAGCGCGGCCGGCATCCCGGACAGCCCCTGTCACTTCTTCCCAGAAAGAACACGGGGCTTTTCTAGCACATTCTTCACATCTCATGAGGGTCACTCATGGAGCGGCCGTGGCTGACGACGGCAGAGGCCCAGGAACCCAGGGGTGGGGGGCACTCCCAGCCCCTGCCATTGCCTCCACACCCTGCCCTCCCCCTCCTCAGCCAGGGAGCTCCCTGGCCGCCCCAGGCCCCATCAGCCCCTGTGCACAGGCAGAGGCGTGGCTGGGTTTCCAACAGGCCCCATGCGGCCCATGGGTGTCACCGTCTTCCCTCGGGTGCTGCCCGCTCCAGAAGGCACAGGCTCCACGGACGCCGCAGGCACTGGTGCGGGGGGGGGGGGGGCAGGGGGAGGACCCCAAGTCAGGCGGAGCTCATGAGTGAGCCCAGACCGCGGGCCCCAAGCGCTGTGGACTTGATGGGGGTGTCCTGGGTGGGCAGTCGGTGGGCCCCCTGGACTGGAAGCTGCCCCTCGTGTCCAGGCCAGCACAGGCAGGGAGAATGTGGGCGGGGGACCAAGGCCCTGGGATGGGCCCGGCCGTGGGAAGCACCACGGGATGCGGTGAGGGCTCAGAGGTGAGGGGCTGCCCGGGGGGATGCCAGAGAGGGGGCTGCGGGCACAGCCAGCAGAGCCAGCTGGAGGCTGCAGCAGGGTGCGGGACGTTGCAGGGTGGGGACACGGCCCAGGGCAGGGTGGGGGGAGCCAGGACCAGAGGACTTCTGTGCAGACCCTGGCCGCACACGCACGTGGCCGCTGTCAGCAGGTGCACCGTCAGGCCCGCCCTTCCAGCTGCCGTAATTGGCGCAGGCGGGGCTTCACGGTGTTCACCCGCTCAGGCTGCAGGCTGGCGTCCCACGGCCTCGCCCCAGCTGGCCGTGTCCTCTGCAGCTGCCCTCGGCCACTCGATCTCACCCATGAGGACTGCTGGCAGCTGCGTCCCACCTTAACCACCTGCTCCCCGCCAGACGTGCCGGCAGCCTGGAGAGCAGGGGTCAGGACTCCCGCTGAGGGATCTGGGGAACTCAGCTCGGCCACAGAGGAGCCACGGCAGCCCTCGTGGGCGGGAGTGGAAGCAGGTCCACAGAAGCACCTCGGGACATCCACCTGCTCTCACGTCGGGGCCCACGTGGGCGACAGGACGCCCGGCTGTGCCCGTGTCAGCTTGTGGTGTCCGAGAAACCAAGACCCTGTTCAGGCCTGTGCCTGACACAAGCCACGCCTGGGAGCCACACGTGTGCCCTCCCGTGGCACCGGGCGGGGAGCCACTCACGTCCCTTTGTGTGAGTTGCTAGGCAGCTGGCTCCTCCCCAGGGAGGGGTGGGCGGGCGGCTGCCAGCCAGGGGTTTGTCCACGGCCGCTCTCTTCCGATGCACCGGCAAAGAAATGACGTCACCTACGCACACATCTGCCTTTTAAAATCACTGTGTTTTCCCTAGTGCTCAACAAACAACAGCTCCTTGACGAAACCCGGCGGCACCTGACGGCGGAAAGAAGGGAACAGAAGTCCACGGAATCCCGCCATCGGAGGTCACGCGAGGTACGAGCATTCCCTAACACGGTGTCATCACACACATGGGCGCGCATAGACACGGTGTCGTCACACACACAGGTGTGAGACCCCCTGTCGCCAGCCATCAGTCCCCCAGGCGGCCTGAGTGGCGGGAACACTGTCGCCACTGTGCATGGCCCGTGTGCCAGGGACGCGGCCGGAGACCTGGTGCCCGCCCCCTGAGTGTGGCCTGTGTGGAGCTGGCACAGCACGCATGGCTGCTTCCCTGGGTCCGGGCCTGAGGCTCCCTCCGGTCATCGCCTGCCCCATCCCGCTCGAGGTCAGATGCCCAGGGTCATCCCACAAAGGACCTTGACCCTCGGCAGCCAGCCCTCCACGCCTGGCCTAGGCTGGGGCCACGAGTGCCCCACCCATGCACCTGTGCCCAGGGCCCGCGGTTCACTTCTGCACCAGCCAGCGCCATGGCAAACCCAAGCAGTGAGCTGCTGGGCGCCCTGACGCAGCAGGAGGCACAGCTGCGGGGCGTGATGGCCCTGGGGGAAGGGCTTCAGAGAGCCAGACGTCTGCAGGGGCTTCTCCATGGCCTTGAGTCCCACCGCCGTCCCTGCTGCCCTGAGGACCCTGGTGGAGGCAGCTCGCCCCGAAGGGCTGCACGGCGGACCCCCGAGCCTGGCCCAGTCAGCCTGGGCTGCCGCAGTGGACGACCACAAGTGGGACATGGTGGACGGAGCGACACCAAGGTCACTCTCGGTTCTGCAGCCTGGACGTCCGCCCCGAGCCCGGGGGCCCCTCGTCCGGCTCTCTGGGCCCCTGCTTCCAGGGCGCCCTCTTCACATCGCCATACGAGGGCTGGGATTTCAGCGTGTGAACGGCGGGCGGGTATGACACACGCCCAGGTCAGCCGTTCACTGTGCACACCCAGCCCTGAGCCCCAGGACTCTCAATTCTGAGTGCCAGCTCTGAGGTGTAAGGGCCGGGTCCCACCCCCTCCAGCGCCGGGGCACAGCTGCTCTCTGGTGGTCAGCCTGTGGGTCCCAGCTCTCAGGAGCCGGCGTTCAGCCTGCGGTCAGGCCTGCCTGGGCCCCGCATCGGAGTACTTGGCTGGGACCAGCTTATCACATTAACCAGTGTCTGGGAGGATTCCCAGGCAGAGGTACAGCACCTCCCCCACAGGTGGACGTGTCGCTCAGCTGGCCCCACCTTCACGGAGGCCACGGAGTGCGGCGGGAAGTCCCAAGCCTCTGTGCACACCTTGGGGACAGCCCCCATCTCAACGCTGCCTGAGACCCCAGACCCCACCCCCGGGTTCAGAACCAAAGGTGCAGTCACTCAGAGACCCCAGGGCCTCAGAAGCTCTGAAAATGGAGGCAGAAGACGCCACAGGGACTTGGGGACCCTCTGTCTGGAGTGGGGGCAGGAACCAAGGCCTCTCCCAGGACCCAGGCCAAGGTCAAGCTGCAGGACACCAGCGTGCCCTGGGGGGCGGCTCCCACCGCCCAGGGCCCACGGAAGGCCTGCCTGTGGGTCTTCCAGGGGTCGGCCGCTGGACCTGGGCTCCCGGCTGCTCTCCCCTGGACGGTGGTGGCCACGGGTGCCCAATACTAACAGAGGGCCTGACCGATGGCTCAGGACCTGCACGGATGTCCGCTCTGGGGCAGGAAGCAGGAAAAGACTACGGTTCCCATGACCTGCCTTGGCGGGGAGAAGTTCCCGTGTCTGCCTCCTCACCGGGAGGGAGTCGCCAGCCTGGAAGAAGCCCCGAGCGAGGCGGCACGGCAAATCCCGACGCGGGCCGAGCGTCCCTCTCTCAGTCTGCGGAATGGAGCACAGAGCACACGGAGCGGGCACCTGGACCACCCTATGGGCGGGGGAGGCGCGTGCTCTCACCGGGAAAGAAAGGCAGGTAACGTGTGCACAGACTGCAGTGCCACGTGGGCCCTGGACGCTCCGGCTGCAGCCTCACCCTCCGCGGACCCCAGGGCAGGCCCTGCACCAGCACCACCCATCCCGCTCTCCCGGGGTCCTTCTCTGCTGGTCGCTCTCCCTCTGCCGTGGGCAGCCGTGAGCACACGAGGACTCCGCACGAGCACACAGACGGGGGAGCGGCTGTCACCCTGGGGTCTGCACGGAAGGAGGAAGGAGCCCCGCCCAGGCTGGCGCAGCCCGAGACAGGGCCCCATTCTCCCACCGTGGACACAAGCAACAGCCTGGAGGACCACGCTCACGCAGGCAGTGTCCTGTGTGACCCTGGACGCACCAGGGTTGGCCAACCACCAGGGCTGGTTTCAGGTGCTCTCAGGCACAGCACTGGTGTCCACGTGTGGCCCAGAGCAGTGCAGGGGACGGCAGTGCAGGTGGCTTCATGGTGAGCCTGGCCGGCCGGCAGCCCAGAGCAATTCCCAGCGCCCGTGAGACCAGTGGCTTCGGCAGTCCCACGGGTCACAGGTCGACGCCCCTGCCACTCTGAGTCTCCACCCCAGGACCCAGAAGGAAGTGGAGGACAGGGCTTCCTGTGGCCCTGGGCCGCCTGCTGCGGCTCTTCAGGAACAGGAAGGCAGAGCAGAGGGGGCTACAGAAGGGAGGGTCGGGGACCCCACTGCTCAGCCAGCCAAGGACAGGACATGGGAGGGGCAGCTGCCGTTCACGGACTCCCGGTTCTCGCGTTGGCCAAAATGTGCAGCATGAAGAATTTTCAGGGAAATTAGTTTAAAAGCATTTTGAAGCTAATTTTTAAAAATATTTATTTATTTATTTGAAAGAGTTACACAGATAAAGGAGAGGCAGAGAGAGAGAGAGAGAAAGAGAGAGAGGTCTTCCATCTGCTGGTTCACTCCCCAAAGGGCCATAATGGCTGGAGCTGCACCAATCCAAAGTCAGGAGCCAGGAGCTTCTTCTGGGTCTCCCATGTGGGTGCAGGGGCCCAAGCACTTGGGCCATCTTCTACTGCTTTCCCAGGCCACAGCAGGGAGCTGGATCAGAAGTGGAGCAGTCGGGACTTGAGCTGGTGCCCATATGGGATGCCGGCCCTGCAGGTGGCAGCTTTACCCTCTACGCCACAGCGCCGGCCCCCAAAAGCATTTTGAACCATGAAGGAAGTTTCTAAATAATTGTGCAGATGCTGATCCCCTATACTGCCAGCCCCAGTCTGCACCTCACTTCTCTTGAACGGCTGAGCACAGAGGCGAAGGGAGGGGAGTGAGGGGCCAGGGGCTCGGCATTTACAGCAGGGAGGGCTTCCTGAAGGAGGCGGCGCTTGCTCCAAGCTTTGAAGGCGTTTCTTGGTGGACAGAGGAAGGCAGAGCAGTTGTGAGCAGAAGAGAATGTGCCCTCAGACGCAGACGCCCCCTCTCTCTCTCACTCTGCCTTTAACATTAATAAAATCAATCTTTAAATAGATAATAATAACAAAGGATTCACGGGCTGGGCATTTGGCACGGGGGTCAAGACACCGCTTGAGGGGCCGGCGCTGTGGCATAGCAGCCAAAGCTGTGGCCCACAGTGCCGGCATCCCGTGTGGGGGCTGGTTCGGGAAGCTCCTGGCTCCTGCTTGGGATCGGTGCAGCTCTGGCCATTGCAGTCTCTCTCTCTCTCTCTCTCTCTCTCTCTCTCTCTCTCTCTCTCCTTCCCTCTCTTGTAACTCTGACTTTCAAATAAATAAATAAAACTTTAAAAAAAAAAAAAGACAGCACTTGAGACACCCAAAGCCCAAAGCGGACAGCTGGGCCTCCTCCCCCCGGGAACCAGCAGTGATGGTCAAGTTACTGGGTCCTCACTCCCACACTGGAGGGCCAGGCCGCTGGCATCAGCCTGGCCAACCCCGGCTTTGTGGGCATTTCAGGAGTGAACCAGCGGATGAGAGATTTCTCTCTCTGCCTGTCTCTCTGGCTCTCTATCACATGAATAAGTAAATTGTTAAAATGGAATTAATGAGGAATTTTTAAGCTTTTCACATTCAGCAATCTGCTGGCAGTTAACTGCGTGAGACACGAAGGGTTAGGATGCACCAGCGACAGAAATGCAGTGGAGCTCAGCCCTGCTCTGCACCTAGCGTTGCTGCGTGTGTGCAGCCGTGTGTGAGCACGCGCGTGTGTGCACATCTGCACAGGTCCCTGTGTGCTTGTGCGTGTGTGTGCATATGTGCGTGTTCAGTGTGTGTGTTCATGTGTGTGTATGACTGGGCATACGCATACGTGCAGGTCTACATGTGGTGTGTTTGTGCTTTGCATGTGTATTTGTGTGTGCATTCTGTATGTCTGCCCTGTTTGTGCAGTGTGTGTCCACGTCTGTGTCTGTGTGTGTGTCTGCACCTGTCTTTGTGTCCACACGTCTGTGTGCACGTGTCCACATGTGCACGTGCAGTGTGTATGTGCAAGTGGACGTGTGTATAGGTCTGTGTGCCCATGTGTGTGACATGTGTGGATATCTGTGCACATTCAGTGTGTGTGAGCACGTGTTAGTGTGTGCACACTGTATGAGTCTGCACTTGGCAGTGTGTGTGAACATGTGTGGGTACAGTGCGTGCACGCGTGTGAGCGTGCATGCAGGCTGCATGAGTGTGAGCCGTGTGCGGAGGCAGCAGAGGCAGCAGCCGTGCGGGCCCCGGGCTGGGTGAGTCAGGTGAGCAAAGCTGGGGAAGTCCGGCCCTGAGGCCCGCTGGAATCCGACAGAGAAGGCGGCGATCGCAGCGCTCGCAGCGCCAGGTGCTGCAGGGGAGGAAGCTGGACGCCTTCCCAGCGTGACTCCCAGTCCCGGCGAGACAGCACGGCGATGTCAGCGGTGCCACCGCTCTCGACCGGTCTGGACCTGCGCGGTGCCGTGCAGGGTGACAGCCGAGCCCCAGGAGGGAGTTCTCAGGGGAGGGACACTCTGAGGGGACGGCCCGTTCTGCCCCCACTGTGGACAGAGGTGGTGCTGAGCACAGTGATGATGAGTGATGGCGCTCGGCTCTGTGCTCGCAGCAGTGGGCAGCTCCTGTGGCCCAGCACCCGTGGGCAGCTCCTGTGGCCCAGGGCCCGTGGGCTGCTCCTGTGGCCTAGTGCCCGTGGGCTGCTCCTGTGGCCCAGTGCCTGTGGGCAGCTCCTGTGGCCCAGTACCCATGGGCACATCCAGGGAAACCAGGCTCGGCTGGATCCAAGAGCCCTGGCTCCCCACCAGCCTGCAGGCCTCGCAGAGGGGCAGGAGGGTGACAGGGAGCTCTGGGTGCAGGGCTGACCACGTGATAGGGGACAGGGACACCATGGCTGTGATGGGAAATGGAGCTCTAGACTTGGCCAGCGCAGTGGTGTGAAGCCAAGGGCTGAAGTGCAGAAACAACGCGTGCCCGTGGAGGGCTGGCCCGGCCACCTGGGGCCCGCCTCGGGCTGGCGGCTGCCCTCACGGGGGGGACAAGCCAGCAGCCTCCACCCGGCCAGCTGCAGGGGGCAGCTCCGAGGCTGCTCTGATGCCTCTAGGGGCTCCCAGCACACTGGACGCCCAGCTATGTGCTGCACTCTGCAAGCCGCGGTGAGCAAGGGGGGCGGCCTGGCGCCGGCCACCTCGCAGCCCAGGAAGCGCCGAGGCCGGGCGCCGCATCAAGGCGCTCTCTGAAAAGCGGTGCTGCAGGCACCCCGCTGCGGTGAGACCGCCTCCTCCTGGGGCTCCAATTCTTTTTACAGGTTTTCAAGTCAACACTCAGCATTCAAAGATGACCAAGCACACGTGGATGCTGCCCCGGACCGGAAGCAGAGGCAGACCCTCGGGCTGCGCGTGCCAAAGCCTGGACCAGCTCAGAAACGACCTGGAAGCCCTGAGAAGTGTGATTGGCCCTATGACACACCCCGGAAATCGGGCAACCAGCAGTGGTGGCAACTCCACGCTTCCTAGGCTGCTACACGCACAGCCACAGGCTCCGAGGCTGAGGACGGCACGGCTGTGCCCTGCAGGCCCGGGGGTCACCAGGCTACACTGAGGGTCGGCCCTCACAGCCCCCAGTGCTCCCTCCATCGGGGAACTGCCCATCTGGCCACGCCCCCAGGGCCGGGCCACCTGCAGCAAAACAAGCCTGGATGAACGTCCCAGGGCTACATTCTCCTATTATTTATTTATTTGACTTGAAAGGCAGAGTCACAGAGAGGCAGAGGAGAGAGAGAGAGAGAGAGAGAGAGAGAGAGAGAGAGGTCCTTCATCCTCTGGTCCACTTTCCAAATGGCTGCAACAGCTGGAGCTGAGCTGATCCGAAGCCAGGAGCCAGGAGCTTCCTCCGGGTCTCCCACGCAGGTGCAGGGGCCCAAGGACTTGGGGCATCTTCCACTGCTTTCCCAGGCCACAGCAGAGAGCTGGATCAGAAGTGAAGTAGCCGGGACTCGAACTGGCACCCATATGGAATGCTGGCACTGCAGGCAGTGGCTTTACCCAGACACCACGGTGCCAGCCCCCGGTGTTAGATTCCTACGGAAGTGGCACCTGCAGGTCCTTATGCCGTGGAAAGTGACGTAGTCACAGATTTGGGGGTTGAGACGCAGACATCTGGGGGGTGAAGCACTTTCTGGGTGGGTTTAACAGATCTCATCACAGCGGAGATGAGAACCAGCAACGAGGAACACGGGTGAGAACGCAGGCAGGAAGAGGCGGGGAGAGACACAGCCTGGCGTTGCCCATGCTGAGAGGAGCCGCCACGGAGCCGCGAGGCCCAGTGCCCAGTGCCCAGCGGGCCTGCGAAGCCACAGATGCCGAGGCCGAGGGGCAGAGGCAGGAGCAGCCACAGGAACTCACTGCGAGCAGCCCCACCACGCACACGGCCTGGACACGCAGAGTAGCAGCCAGCAAATGGAGGCCCGGCAGCCCCTCTGCGCTCTCCGCAGGGCCGGGCAGGACAAGGGACAGGGGATGGCGTGTGCCTGAGGGCAGGGGCAGGCAGCCTCCCAGGTCCCTGGGGCAGGGGAGACAGACAGGAAGCCAGCCAGCCTGGGCCTGGGGGCGGCAGGCAGCGGCTCCCTGAGGGCGAGCCGAGGACTCCAGGATCGCCTGTGCAGTGCTCTGTTGGGAGTCGTCCTTTGGGTTTCTCTAAGGCCCCTCTCTCTAGCAGAATTCAAATTCCCTGGGGGCCGGCACTGTGGCGCAGTGGGCTAATCCTCCGCCTGCGGTGCCCGCATCCCATATGGGTGCCGGTTCCATCCAGGCTGTCCTCTTAGGATCTGGCTCCCTGCTATGGTCTGGAAAAGCAGTGGAAGATGCCCTAGTCCTTGGGCCCGGCACCCGATTGGGAGAGCCGGAAGAAGCTCCTGGCTCCTGGCTTCATCAGCACAGCTCCAGCCGTTGTGGCCAATTGGGGAGTGAAGCAGCAGAGGGAAGACCTCTCTCTCTCTCTCTCTCTCTCTCTCTCTCTTTCTGCCTCTCCTTCTCTCTCTGTGTAACTCTTTCAAATAAATAAATAAATCTTTAAAATATATAAATAAATAAAATTTAAAAAGGAATTCAGACGGCGCCGTGGCTCAACAGGCTAATCCTCCGCCTTGCGGCGCCGGCACACCGGGTTCTAGTCCCGGTCAGGGAGCCGGATTCTGTCCCGGTTGCCCCTCTTCCAGGCCAGCTCTCTGCTGTGGCCTGGGAGTGCAGTGGAGGATGGCCCAAGTGCTTGGGCCCTGCACCCCATGGGAGACCAGGAAAAGCACCTGGCTCCTGCCATCAGATCAGCATGGTGTGCCAGCCACAGCGCACCGGCCGCGGCGGCCATTGGAGGGTGAACCAACAGCAAAGGAAGACCTTTCTCTCTGTCTCTGTCTCTCTCTCTCTCTCACTGTCCACTCTGTCTGTCAAAAATAAAAAAAAAAAAGAATTCAAATCCCTTTTTTCACATTCACTCAAGAATGTGCAGGATTGATTGATGGACACAAGGGGAGGGCACCCCGGAGGGTAGAATGTTCTGGAAGGCCGGTGGCTAGAGCACCCACGCCAGAGGACGGGGTCCTGAAGCCCCAAGGTCCGTGTTGTACCAAGACCCAGGCCCAGCATGGACCCAGCCTCAGAGTCTGCCAACCCTGAGTGGGTTCACAAGCGGCGGCAGCCAGGACACACGGGGACACGGCTGAGACCACGCACAGGGTGTCTGCTGTGGCACTGAGCTGCCAAAGACCCAAATTCCACCCACAGGACTGGCGGCAGCTGGGAGAAACCCCGACCCGGCTCAGCTGGCCATGCTGTGCCTCACAGGCCAGGCCCAGGGTGGGGCCCAGTGCCCAGGGAGCAGCCTGCAGAGTCTGGAGAAATCCTGCTGACCTGGCAGCTCCCCTCCCCCGACACCGCGCACAGCGGGCAGGGGACACCCACCCGGGGCCGCAGGGCCGGCACCTGCTTACGCTCATCTCCACCTCGTCTAAGATAACTGCAGCTTGATGCTGCATTAAGAACTGGAAAGTTTCGGGGCCGGCGCCGTGGGTCACTTGGTTAATCCTCTGCCTACAGCATCGGCATCCCATATGGGTGCCGGGTTCTAGTCCCGGTTGCTCCTCTTCCAGGCCAGCTCTCTGCTGTGGCCCGGGAAGGCAGTGGAGGATGGCCCAAGTGCTTGGGCCCTGCACCCGCATGGGAGACCAGGAGAAGCACCTGGCTCCTGGCTTCGGATCGGCACAGCGTGCCGGCCATAGCAGCCATTTGGGGAGTGAACCAATGGAAGGGAGACCTTTCTCTCCGTCTCTCTCTCTCACTGTCTAACTCTGCCTGTCCAAAAAAAAAAAAAAAATAGAACTGAGAAGTTTCTTCCAGTGTTTTGTTGGCTGATCGGAGGCCACTGCCCTGGTCCGGGTGAGCGAGAGCCAGCCCGCGCTGGAGGGCGAGGTGGAAAACCAGCGGCAGGGGCGGGGTGGGGGTGCGGTCGGCAGCACGGGCCGGGGGCTCCAGCCACGCTGGGGTCATCGGGCTACATCCAGAGCCTGAGGACGGCAGGAAGCAACTCCAGTGAGGACCCTGTGGAGAGAGCCAGAGGCCCTGGGCAGGACAGGGGCAGGGGGGCCTCACAGAGCGCAGACGGGACCTGCAGGGGAGCCAGACCCACGGCCCCCGAGGGCCGCCCCAGCAAAGGTGCCCGCCAACTTCTGTGTGTGTGTGCGGGGACTGAGGGCTCAGAAAGCCTCCCCTGCTGACAGCGGGTTCCCCAGCCTGGCCCCTGTGACCGCTCTGCACATAAGCGGGGTGTCCCCTGTCCGGGAGCCCTCAGAGCCACGAGCAGCAGTGGCCACCAGCAGCCCACCATGGCCCGGGAGGCTCCCAGGCCAGCACCTGAGGCCCGGCATGGTCTGCAGGGCCCCCTCCATGCTGCCCCCCACTCTAGGGTAAGCAGAAGGGCAGCCAGACCCAAGGCAGAGCCTCCAGGCACGGTCAGGCAGGGTAGACTCTCTGGCATAAGGAGCTGGCCACGGCCGGTGGGCGCGGGCCGGTTCGCGGCGGCGACTCCCTTTGCTGCCCGTTGGGTGCGGGGGACACGGGCCTGGGGGTGGGGGGCGTCGCCCGCCCCGGGAGGCCGCAGGGCCGCCAGCTCTGCCCTGCGGTGCTGCTCACCTGGGAGCCAAGCGTGTGTAGGCTGGCAAACCACGTGATTCATGTGGCTGATTTATTTCTGACAATCAGGCTAAATTTAGGTTAACGACTTTGTAATCACTGTCTCGAGGGTGCACGCAAACACTTGAAGGTGCGCCACAAACATGGGTGCTGCTGGGTAAGCGAAACGCTATCTGATGGAGCCCGCGCCAGCCCGGCCAGCCCGGCGCCGGGGGCACCCAAGCTGCAGGCCTCCGTCCACAGTGGGGCTTCTGGGAGCCCGCTCAGGAACCCCACCCTTTGATGTGAACGTGTGTGTGTTGTATGTGTGCATGGGTGTGTTCGTGTGCACACATGTGCGTAAGTGCGTGTGCACAGAGCAGCGCGTCTGCCTGCCAAATCCCACCAGGCCAACTCAGAAGCCCTGGACTTCCCCTGAGCTCTGCCCCCACTCTAGGACATGCTGTCACCCAGGCTCCCTGCCCTGGAGCCCTGGCCCCGCTCTGTCCCTCTGCCTCCCAGTCACACCGGGAGTGCAAGGTCACACGCACACAGCACATCGGGATTTTCCTCAAGGCACCCAGCGCTGCTGCCTACTGCCAGCGCCGCCTGTCACCACACTGGGAGTGGCTCCGGACCCTTCTCTGCCCCCAGGGCCTGTGGCTCCCAACAGCTTGGCCATGTGGACAGCAGGTGGCCCTGCACGGCACCCACTGACCTGCCCTATGTCCAGCGGGGCCATGCTTGGGTTTCTGGGCTTCTTGTCTCTTAGAACTCCCGAGGCAGGTGGCCCAGAGCCAAAACACCGAGAGCAGACTCCGGAGGCTCCCGCGCTGGGGGAGCCGCACCGGAAACCCCAGCTAGTTCTCACCAGGCCCCGGCCGCCTCCGGGGCATCACCGCTTCCAGCCGCCTTTCATCTTCACTGAGCTTTCCCGCTGGTCGCTGGTCGCAGCAACTCCCGCTGCTCCAACACCGGACCAACACAAAACAAGCGCAGTAATGACCCCCGGCTTCCTGCTGCCTGCAACAGGCAACGCTGCAGGAAGCAGAGGCTGCCGGGAGCCGCAGCACTGGGAGCCGGCCGCCCCGCAGGGCCTGAGCCAGGAGCCGTGCAGATGGGCCCCGAGTCCCCAGCTGCCTGGGAGGTGACAGAACCTGCACGGGTGCCTTGGAGGCTGGCTCCCCGCCCCTCCGGAATGCCCGGGGCCTCGGCTGAGGAGCCAGGAAGGGGTGGCCACACGGGGCCCCAGGCGCCAAGAAGGGGCGGAATCCGAGCTGAGGAGCCACCCGCCCCGGGTGTGCGAGCTGGAAGCAGTCACAGAGCGACAGGCAGAGAACCGCAAACCTCCGGCGCGGTGTCCAGGGACAGCGTTGACAGGGGCGCAGCAGGGTCCCAGGGGACCGTGAGAAAGGGCGGGAAGGACCCTAGGGAGCCGCAGGTGAGGCTCCCACGTGTGACCAGAAGCCTGGGGCAACCCCCAAAAGGCAACCCCCACAGGGCAGCCGGGGGCGGTGGAGCCCCCAAACAGCTGGCAGGAAGTCACCCTGCAGCCCGAAAACCATGCAGCGCCCACGCAGCGGGAGCCCGAAACAGGGCCGAGAGGCCGCAGGGCAGTGCCGGGCGACGTGCCCGCCCGGAGGACGCGGGCTCCATGGGAGCAGTGGCCCCGGCTGCCGGAAGCTTAGGGGTCACCCGGGGCTAGCAGGGGAGGCCACACGCACTCCTGTGTGCTGAGTGTGGGTGTGGGGGGTCTCGGGAAATTCTTCCTTGTAAATATTTGTTACTTAATTATTTGAAAAGCACAGTTACAGAGAGGGAGAGACAGAGAAATCTTCCATCCGCTGGTTCACTCCCCAAATGACCACAATGGCCAGGGCTGTGCCAGGCGGAAGCCAGGAGCTGCTTCCAGGTCTCCTGCCTGGGTGCAGGGGCCCCAGCACTTGGGGCATCCTCTGCTGCTTTCTCAGGGACATTGGAGCAGGGAGCAGCCAGGATGGAACCGATGCCCACCCGGGATGCCAGCGTCCCAGGCAGAGGCTTCTCCGGCTACGCCATAGCACGGGCCCCTCGGGAAGTTTGCGACAGGAACTAACACGCTGGCTGTGGCATCCGGACGCACAGGAGCCCAGTGGGGGGGGGGTGAGGGTGTGGGGGAGAAGGGAAGCTCGGCCTTGCCCTGGCCCCCGCTGGTGAGCCGGC
>CM027407.1:1419507-1445064 GCA_015711505.1 Sylvilagus bachmani | reverse complement strand
GGGGGGGGGGGTGAGGGTGTGGGGGGAAGGGAAGTTCGGCCTTGCCCTGCCCCCGTCGGCCTGTGCACGGAGGTGGGGCTGGCACCTCCAGCTGGAGCTTAGGCAGGCAGGCCCAGGGCGGCCAGCCACGGGCAGGGGCCATTGTGACCACGTCCTCGTTAGCTTCACACCCGGCACTGCTGCGAGAGGACACAGCCAGGAGCTCCGACACTGAGCCCAGCGCCAGCACCAAACTCGTGCGCCAGGCTCGTGTACTCGCCCCGGGTTCCTCCTCCACAGCGGGTCAGGGTGGACATGACTGGACTGGAGAGAACAGACAGGGACAGAGCACAGCACAGATGCAAGAGAGCTGACAGTGCTGTCCTGGGACATGCCGGAGACCCCGAGGGCGCACACCGCACACACATGCCCATGGCCTGTGAGCTCGGCCAGGGCACTGGGGTCTCGCCACAGCCTCCGCCCAGCCTGGCTGCTTCCTCGGGTGCAACTGCTCCAAGGGGCAGAAGGCCGGAAGAATCCGTGTCTTCTGCCCATGAGTGGCAGCTGCTTCCCGTGGGCCCAACACACTCAGTGCATCCTCCAAGGCTGCAGAGCCACTAGCAAGCTGGTCCTCCCTCCCTCTTCCCTGGGCATCCACACATATGCATGCAGACATGTACACGTGCACATACATATGCGCGCAAGCATCCTCGCAAATGCATGCATGCACACACATACACAACTTCACACGTGTACACGTATGCAGGTGCAAGTGCAAACATGCACACACAGGTACACACCCATACATGCATGCAGTTCACACACATGCAGGAACAAGCACAAGTATGCACACACCCATACACATATGTACAAGTACACACACACACATACACGCACCCTTATATGCACACAGGCACACGTGCATACTCACACATGCACACACAAGTTCGCCTGCACACATCTTGTATGGGAATGAACTGTTTCTCCATACCTCCACCCGCGCTGAGCAAACAGGTCCTGGGGACAGACAACTGTTTCTCCATACCTCCACCCGCGCTGAGCAAACAGGTCCTGGGGACAGACAACTGTTTCCCCATACCTACACCCGCGCTGAGCAAACAGGTCCTGGGGACAGACGCAGGCACCACAGTCGGTGCTGCTGCTCCAGCTGCACCTGGCCCCTGCCTGCCATGGACATCCCGGAGCCAGGTCTGGCATCCACCTCGTGCGGCGTGGACCCCTGCTCTGGCCTGACCGTGTCTTCAGATGCAGGATGGGGTTTGCTGTGGAGAGTCCGAGCCAGTGGCCCCTGGGAGAATCCTGGCCCTCACAGGGGCAGGCTGAGCAGCTGGAGCCCCCCCCCCCCAGTCCTCTCTAGAGGAGACTTCTGGAAGGCCACCCCAGAGCCAGGGCTCCGTGCACCTCACGTGTCCTGTGCACAGGCCTGGACAGGAAGGACTTGGGGGGGGGCTTGCTGACCACCACTGACAAAAGGGGTGACCCTGATGTGGCCGGCAGACTCTCCGACTCCCCGCTCCTCCGGGCAGAGCCCACGGCCACCAGAGGCGGGAAGACCGCTGGCTCAGGCACAGACATGTTCTTGCCAGGTGGGTACAGAGGGCTGCTGTCCCCAGGCGCAGTCTCAATCCCACGGCTGCTCCGCGGGGCTGCAGTGTCGCCGCCACCAGAACCATCTCACAGATGAGGTACAGGGGCCGCCCAGCTGCTGACGTCTGAGCCAGGCCTGGGGGACCCAGGGCCAGCTGTGCTGGAGCACGCAGGGGGCTGCTGGCTCCTGCTGGCGCTGCCTAGGTCAGCAGCTGGGCGTGGCAGCACCAAGAACGGTGCAGGGTCATTCTGGCGGAGTCTGAGCCCCCCACACTCCACACTGTGCTCCCCCCATAACCCCTACAGCCACCCTGTTTGCAATCTCTGCTCTCAGCCCATCCTGCCACCCGCTCTCCCTGGGCCTCAGCTGAGCCCAGCACCCCCGGGGCGGGTGAGCACACAGCCCAGCCTCACTCTGTGCTGAGGAGGCCCCAGTGCTGCCCGCGGCGTGGGGGAGCCTGACACTCACTCCTCCCTGTTACAAAGGAGTCCTTGGAACCCAGGAATCTGTCACTTCCCAGGCTGCAGAGACGTGACAGGGCGTGACAGCAGTGGCCCAGCCACGGACCCCGACTCCAGCAGGACCCTTGCCCTTAGGGTTAGCTGGCTTCACACAGAACAGCAAGCCCAGCTGAGCGCGCTACCCTGCAATGGGAGCCCCTGCAGGCATGCTGCCTCCGGCCACGGCACTCGCTGCTGCCCCAAACCTCAGCCCTGCCCTCCCCACGGCCACGAGGCCAGTGTGGTCGCTGCCCCTGCGGGTGGAGATGGTGAGGTGAGCCGGACACCCACCGTGGTGGACAGCGTGCAGCGTCCCTCACAGCTCGGGCACCGCAGCAGGGTGAACCAGGCACGACTCCACCAGATGGAGGGTGCCGACAGCTGGCCCCGACGCCTCCTGTCCCACGGCCACGGTGCAGGGGGAGGGGGCCCTGGAGGGAGTGTATCACAGGAAGGGCATGCTGGAATGCAGCAGGCACTGAGGATGTCAGGGGTGGGGCCTGTGCAGGTGGGCGGAGCAGTGTGGGCCACGTGGGAGGGGGCTGCAGGTACGGAGCACAGCACACTCTGGAGGGCGGTGGCTTTGAGATGGTGCCCCACTCAGGACACTGCACAGCCCCGTGTCCTGGAGGTTCTGGGGAGTGACCTCAGCGTCCCAAGCTCAGCCCCATTGGGACTGCTGCAGCAACAGGAAGCCACCCCCAACACAAGCACAGCCACCCAGCAGGAGGCCCCAACGGCACCCAGGGCCATGCCTCCTCGCCAGCACCCGACAGCCGGATTCTAACTTCAGGTTTCACGCTGAACGGGCCACTGCTCCCCCGCCCTGGGCTGCAGCTGCCACCAGCAGGGTGCCCCCGCCCTCCGCATCCGAGGTCACATCCTCGAGAACTCGAGTCCCGGAGTGAGGGAGACAGAACACGGCCCAGCACTGCCCCAGGCCGGGAGAGGCCCTGCCGCCCGCCGGGGCCTCTGGGCTTAGGCTTCCACAGCACACATGAAACACAACAAAGAGGGGGCTGCAGGTGGGGGAAAATAGATAACTTTATTTGCAACACAGTAATTAAATTCCACACAGAACAGAGGCAGGGGCTGGGGGCACTTAATAAATACAAATGAATAAAAATACTTCGTTTTGTAGACTGTCTCTCCTCCCGCCTGGGCAGCCTGTGGGCCCGTGCGCGGCCACCCCACGCCGGCCCTCGGCCCGCTCCCGTTACAGCGTCCCCACCGGAGACGCACATGCACCCGCTCCCATCTCGGACTCTGCACGGCCCCTCCTGTATAAGAGAGGCAGGAGCTGGTTTCCACGGCAGCTGCGCACGGCGTCAGGGAGCGGCTCTGGGCTCCAACGTCAGGGAGAGCAGGGCGGACGGCGGGCAGCATGAGGAAAGCCGACTGTCTCAGACCCGTCCCTTATGTCAAAAATAGATTCCTACTTAAATGTAACCTGTGTGGACTCTGCACGTGACAGATGTGTTATTGCTTGTAACGTCGCCTCCCGGCCCCGGGCCACGCAGCCATCACGTCCGGCTGTGCGTGGCGCGGGCTCTGCCGGGCCCAGGCTCGTGTGCCTGCTCCACGCGTGCTGGCCAGGGCGGGGGTAAGGCACAGCTCTGCGCTCCGAGCTATGACCGCTGGGGC
Source organism: Sylvilagus bachmani (assembly GCA_015711505.1). Taxonomy (NCBI): domain Eukaryota; kingdom Metazoa; phylum Chordata; class Mammalia; order Lagomorpha; family Leporidae; genus Sylvilagus; species Sylvilagus bachmani. The sequence continues at coordinate 1,441,332 of CM027407.1, read as the reverse complement.
GAGGGTCTGCTTCTCTGCTGACAGGGAGGGGACGCCCGGAGGGCCAGGACACTGTCGATCAGGCCTTCACGTGTCCCCGCCCCTGCCGGGGATGCACGGGCGCTGAGGCCTCCACGCCGCCAGGACCCGCAGGCCACAGGACTTCGGAAGGCATTTCTAAGTGTCACGCTCTGTGACGCACGCGCACACGCTGTACCCAGACATGAGGGGGTGCGGCGGGAAGGTGACCGATGCCCGGGGGCTCAGGGAGCGGCCCGGCCCGTGGCGGGCAGGGGCATGGCCGGTGTCCCTGTCCTAGAAGGCTGGCCAGCGTGACCCCGGACTCCAGGAGGGGAGGCGGCGGAGCGGCAGTGGCCTCGGGGAGAGGTAGTGACGTGGCCGTCGAGGTGCTACAGCCGCCGTGGCAGCGGCCGGCCGGGCAGGGGGAAGGTGAGAAAGTGAGACAGCGCGGCTCTGCTCAGGGGCCTGTTTCGGTGCCAGCACAGTGTCACTGTCACTCCGCGTCCGGAGGCCTGGCCTCACAGCCCCAGGGACTTGCGCACGATCTGCCTGGCGATCTTGTAGAACTGCTCCCGGTCGTCACGCCACATCTTGGAAGCGTCCACGTTCGCTCCACTCTCGTCGTTGGGCTCTGAAAACACAGCAGCACTGAGCAGGGCGAGCCCGGGGCTGCGCACACCCGCTGCCCTGCGCCTCACCGGCCTCCGCTCACACACCGGGAGCAGCGGCGGCGGTCGAGTGCTTGGGCCCTGCCACCCACTGGGAGACTCAGATGGAACTACTGGCTCCTGGCTTCAGCCTGGCCCAGGCCTCGCTGTGTAGCACTGGGGGAGTAAACCAGTGGATGGAAGCTGTCTCTCCCTTTCTGTCATTCTGCCTTTTAAATAAGAAGTCATTTAATAATAACTAAAAAAAAAAAAAAAAAAAAAAAGGCCACCCGCAAGGAGCTCCCATTCCCTTTAAGAACACAGAGGCCTTGCGAGAGAGGTCCCCAAAACCAGCAGGAGGCACTGGTGCCTGCGGGCGCGGAGAGGGACGCAGCTCTCCATACCAGCGGCTGGGCACCGCCGACCGCAGCACACAGCGTGGGGCAGCAGATGCCCTCGCGAGAGAACTGTCGTGGGTGTCGAGAGGCCGACGACCAGCCATCTTCCATCTTGCTCTGCAAACACCCCGCCACAGCCACAGGCACACACGGCCCCCCAGGGGACTGTGTGGGGCCAGCGGCTGCATCACCCACACCGCGGTCTCAGCGCTGAGGGGCTCTGCAGTGGTCACTTCTCTCATGGCACCAGCAGAGAGGGTGCCCAGCCCACCACGGCTGCCTCAGGCCCCTGGCACCCTGGTGGCAATTCTGTGTCTCCCCAACCTCTGGAGGCTCCTCCTCTCCCTCTGCCCCTCTACGTGACCTCTCTGGGCTGTGCCATCACCTGCCACCCTACCCAGAGTCCTCTTCATCCCAGTGGTCCTGGATGAGCCCCTCAGTGGGCGGACCCTGGCCTTCACAGGAGAAAGAGAAGTCAGCCAGGCCTCAGACTGTGCCCTGTGGCCTGGGGACCACACTGCAGCCTTCTGCCACCCTGGGTCCCTGGACTCCACCCAGCACATCTCTGCCTCTCCTCCACTCCCAGGTCCCACCACACGCCGCTTCCCAGCCCTGGCTCAGCCGCAGTGAGCGGCAGTGCCCCACTGAGTCAGCTGCCTCCTGCCCTGGGCCCCAGCCTGGCGGCTTCCTCTGGCCCAGATGCCTCTTCCGCCCTCCTACTGTGCTAACACGCCCCAGACTCAGCCCAGCCGCCCCCTCTCAGGAACTGGCCTGACAGCCTGTGTGTGTCCTGGGAAAGCTCCCTTTAAAGTTGGGGTTTCTGTCACCTCGAGCTGCACACGGAGCACAGTGCCTGGCACCAAGAGTAGGGCCTGAGCAACACCACTGAGTACGCGAACATCTGGCTAACGATGGTCAACGATACGACGTGTGGCACTCAACTGCCTTAGAAGTTCTAGCTCTAAAATGTGTGCAAATAGCACCTACATGAAGGGCAGCGAGTAAGCGTAGACTGGAGACACGGCCACACGAGGGAGGAGACAGCCCAGCACGACGCCTCAGCAGCCATCTCCACTGCCCACGCCCCGGCCGCAGGGCCCGGCCACGGTGCTCACCTGCCAGCATGCTCACCACGGATAGCAGAATCTTCTCCACGCTCTGCACTGGGCTCCACCTCTCGGCGCTGCTCTCATAGCCCATGGGATCATCCCCAGGCGCGTGCAGGATCGAGATGCAGACCCTCCCGTCTGGGTAGACTGCAAGGGCCATAGACAGCAGCGTGAGTCCAGGGAAAAGGCCTGCGGCGCCGCGCCCCACAGATGAGGAGAACAAGGGCTGCAGGCTCACTGAGCTGTTTGCACAGCTGGAGCACGACCTGGGGCCCTGTGCGCCACTCCTCACCCAGTGACACGGCTCAGGGCAGTCAGCACGGCGTTTCACCTTCAGGCACATTTTTTTAAATGCCAAAACAAGAAACAATTTCTGGAGAGGAGACAAATTTCTCATCTAAAACAGTCTGCACAACTCTGCCGCAGCCAAAGCTCTGACCCACAAGTCCCGCCTGTTAGCGGCCAGAGGACCAGCGAGGTTCACAGACGCCAGAGGGCTGTGGCAAAGACTGTGCCTGGTTCAGGAAGGCCGGCCAGGAAGTCTACCCGGCCCTAACCAGCTACAGCCAGCAAGCGCACCAAGCAGCTCCACGGCCCAGAGCCCGGCCGCGTTGGATTCTGTTCACTTGTTACTTTCTTATGTTTTTTTTTTTTTTAAGATGAGCAGCCGGGACTCGAACCGGTGCCCATATGGGATGCCGGTGCTTCAGGCCAGAGCTTTAACCCGCTGCGCAGCAGCACTGAAAGGTTTTTTTTTTTTTTTTTTTTTAAAGATTTGCTTACTTGAGAGGCAGAATTACAGAGAAAGGGAGAAACAGGGAGAAAGGTCTTCCATCTGCTGGTTCACTCTCCAAACGGGCACAACGGCCGGAGCTGAGCCGATGTGAAGCCAAGAGCTTCGTCCACGTCTCCCAAGGGGGTGCAGGGGCCCGAGTGCATGGGCCATCCTCCGTTGCTTTCCCAGGCCATCAGCAGGGAGCTGGATTGGAAGTGGAGCAGCCAGGACTCAGGCTGAGCCCCTATGGGATGCTGGCGCCACGGGCGGATGCTATCCTATACACCACAGTGCCAGCCCCTCACTTGTTACTTTCAAGGCCAAAACACACAGCACGATGTCTGCCCGGCTCCCCAGGCCATGAGTCCAGGTTGTCTTCAGGTGCATTCCCACAGCTCTAAGCCCCGACGCTTGTCCTGAAACCCCGCACTGCCGCTCTGCAGGGCGAACCCCAGGCTCGCTACAGGGACAGTCCCGTCCGCAGACGCCGCACGCCGAGCACACACGGCTTCCTCACTCACAGGCGGTGCTTCACTGACAGGCACTGTCGCTCAAAGGCGCCACCACATCTTGTGCCAGTCCTCACCCACTGTGACAGACTCCCTAAGCCGCCCGCCCTCAAGACAAGCCCACCCAGAGCAACAATCAACCACACCCTGCAGACTGGACTGTAACCGACAGTCCCCACGCTGCCCATCTCTGCGGGGCCTGCTCTGAGGGAGCCGACCACCGGACACGCCCATCCGGGCCAGCTGACCTGCTGTGCCTGTCCCTCCACACAGGGAGGCGTCCCAGGAGCCAGCGACTTATCCACGCTCTGCAGCCCTCTCCGTGGGCCGGGGGCGGCAGGCTCGGGTCTGGGAGGAACCGGGTGGAGGGCCATGGATCCTGTCCCCCTTTCATGAGAGGATAAATTACTTTTGACAAAGGAGGCGACCTGGTCACGTGGCAAGGACTTCCCTGCTCTGCAGCCTCCACAGAGGGCGCCCGGAGGCAGCCGTGTGAGCGGCCTTCAGGCACTACACCCGGAGGAGGCAGACCCCAGCAGCTGCCGTAACAACAGCGTTCAGGGCTGGGTTCCTGGACACGCTGACCACGACGGCAGCCCAGGAGGAGGCGCTGCGCCCGCTCCGGCAGCGGCCCCCGGCAGCACCGTCCGCAGGCCGCCAGCCAGCCACATCAGCCCAGTCCGGAAAGCTTAAAGCACCTGTCGCTGCTACGCTCGGAGGGACAGCAGGCGTCGACACCACCTCCGCAGGGCGGCGGGCACTGCACAGGGACCCCACACGCCCCCAGGACACGCCGGAGCACGGGCGCCCTGCCCCCGGCCCTCTGTGAGCCCTCCACTGCCGTGCCCACTCGGGGGCACGGTGCTTCCTCCTCCAGGTGCCTCGGGCCATCCAGAATAAGCACCACATGGCGACTCCGCTCGCCTCCTGCCCATGCCTGGCTTGTCCTCACCTGAACAGCCCCTCCCTTCAGACTGAACTGTTTTCACAACGTAAGAATAACGCACAGCCCCTTGCAGGAAGGCCAGCCTAGGCCATTTACATGAACTACCTGAACATCTAACAGCAGCTCCCAGAACACTAACAATGATTACTACGCTAGCCTGAGCGTCTACTCACAGGCTGTACTTGTCTCTGACCCCAGCTCCAGGCACCGCCTGAAGAACGCCTTTATCTTTGGCCTCTTCTTGTCTGTATTAATTATCCAGAGGCCTCCTGACATGAGGGGGGCTTCAAAGAGCCTGGAAAACGCGCGGGCCCTGTCACCTCGGGCCTCGAGCACGCCTCAGGCGGCGAGCCACGCTGCTGCTCTCTTCCGCCGACACCAACCTATCAACCAGGACACACGCTTCGTACCTTTTACTGCCGAAAATGCCAGAACCACACCAGAGGACATAACACAACAGTGAGCCCTACGAGCGCCGTCCCCCATCTCAACAGGAGCGCTCAGGGCTGTCTTGGCAGGACCGGCATCTGTGGGGGCGGGGACTGAGGCAATGCAGCCAGCGGCACCAGCACCCCAGGTCCTGCCAGGCAGGGATCTGATGGGCGACGGTGCCCAGTGGGTGTGGAGCAGGGAGGGGTGCCCAGTGGGTCATCTTGAACCCAAGAGAGAAGCCAGAGGTTCAGAATATTCTAGATTCTCAGTGGGTGTTTAGCACAGCTGCTTGGGATGCCCACATCCAGCGCCTGTTCAAGGTCAGCTGCTCACCTTCAGACCCAGCTTCCTGCAGACCCTGGAGGGCAGCAGGTCACGGCTCAGGACTTTGGCCCCTGCATCCACGTGAGACACCTGGATTGGATTCCAGGCTCCTGGCTTTGGTCTGGCCCAGCACCAACTACTGAGGGCACTGGGGGAGTGAACCAGTGGGCAGGAGCTCCTTCTCGGTCTCTGTCCTTTCAAACAACATGAAAAGACAGGACTTTTTAAAGATCTAGCCTATAGTTATCTGATATGCAGAAAAGAAAGACAGCACAGGGACCCGGCTTCCAAGAAGCGTGTGCATCCCGCCTCCCCCCGCCCCCATGGCTAGTAAGACGGTGACTGTCATGCAGTGATGCTCATCCTAAGAAGCCTTATCCTAAGTGCCCGCTCCCTGTGTAACTCCCAACACAGAAAGAAGAAACAGGATTCCAACCCTGCCACTGGACGCACTTCTAGCTACCGTGAAACCGTATATTTAAGAGCTCTTGTTTTTTCTCTCTGTAAAAATAACAAGGGTAGGGGTGCTGGTGCTGTGGCGAGCGGGTAAAGCTGCCGCCTGCAATGCCAGCATCCCACATGGGCATCTGTTTGAGTCCCGGCTGCTCAGCTCTGACCCAGCTCCCTGCTGATGTGCCCAGGCTCCTGCACCCACATGGGAGATCGGAAAGAAGCTCCTGCCTCCAAGCTTCAGCCTTGCCAGGCCCTGGTCACTGCAGCCAACTGGGGAGTGAACCGGCGGATGGAAGATCTCTCTCACTCTACTTCTAACTTTCAAGTAAATAAAATAAATCTTTAAAAAAAAGTATCAAGCAAACTGGCACTGTGGTGCAGCGGGTTAAACCACTGCCTGCAACCCAGGCATCCCCTCTGGGCGCAGGTTTGAGTCCCAACAGCTTCACTTCTGACCCAGATTTCTGCTATGGTCTGGGAAGGCAGGGGAAGATGGCCCACGTTCTTGGGCCCCTGCCCCATGGGGGAGACCTGGATGGAGCCCAGGCTCCTGGCTTCAGCCTGGCCCAGCTCCAGCCACTGTGGCCATTTGGGGAGTAAACCAGAGGATGGAGGGTCTTTTTCTCGCTGTCTGTCCCTGTCACTTTTTCTAATAAATAAATCTTTTTTTTGTAAAGTAGCAAATGTTTAATTTGGGGGGAGAATACATATTTACGAGGAGAAAATACTCCCAATCAGAAAAGTCACTTTTAACATCTTGTGCTTCTTCCCAGTTATACACACAGTGTTTTCAAAGATGGAATTATCACAGCCGAAATTAGTAACCTGCTTCTCCCAGTTAATATGGCACACTCGTTACACTTCACACAATCACACTCCTCTGTGATGTGACCGTAACTTCTCTACTGCTGAAAGGCCACTTTACCGGTGCTCCACCACGAACAATAACCCCACAGCAGACGTGTGACCCTCCGCAGGTACACGCCCGCCCTGTCACACGCTCACCCCACAGAGGAGCTCACACTAACACTGCTTTCTAACGACCCACTGTGGCCCAGCGGCAGGCTCGCGTCTCTCACTGCAGATGGCGATCGCATGAGGTGACGCACTCGCTTCCTGTGGCTCTGTGACCCCCCTGCCGCGCCCAGCACCGCAGAGAGGACTCTCGGAGGCACTCACTGTTGGGGTGGAACATCTCACAGGTAAATCTCATCTTCGGGGGACTCAGCGGGTAATCAAGTGGGAAACTCAGGATGGCAGGAAAAACACCAAACTCAAAGCAGGTGTCTTCTGGGCCCCTGGAAGCACAACACATGGAAACGGCACATCAGGCATCGGGCAATGTCCGCGTCTCAGCACTGTCGAGGGCGTGCACTGTTCACAACAGCACCCAAAGACGGCGTAACCGAAACCAGAGTGACGCGCTTCTCTGGATGCAGAGGCTCGCCCTCCACCCCGGCCTTCCATCTCTAGTTACACGGCCGGAGACGCCCGGCCCAGTGGTTAAGATGCTGGCCCGGGAGTCCCCAGCTCCTGGCTCTGGCCCAGCCTGGCCCAGCCTCAGCCACTGCAGGCATCTGGGGAGTGAGCCAGCAGATGAGGAATCTCGCTCTCTGCCTTTCAAGTGAATGAATAAAAGATTCAGACTGTAAAGTAAATCGATCAGTCGTGGGTGCAAGCACAAAGGCTGAATTGCAGGCTGTTTCCTTGCTCTCTTAGTCTCTGTCCCAAAGTTTTAAAAAGTTTTAAATCTATTTTAAAAAATCAAGCAGCCAAAACCTCACTGTAATAGTGGGATCAGAAAATAACTGATGCCAACATCGCAATGCCCTAGGGACCCCGGTCTGTGTGTATGATAAGGTTGCACCTTGGGGTAACGGTGTGCACGACGCCATACTGATGGCACGATTCCACTTTACTGACATAGAGGAGGAGTTAAGAGTTATATTCAAAGGCTGGTTTTAATTTTTAAAGATGTCCAAGAAGTGATTTTTGCAACCTTAAGCAAACACACACACAATCCCTGACTTCGACTTAGGCTGAGCCCTGGGACCTCAGCCCACACCCGAAGCCCCACTCTATCAACTCTGCCACTGAGACACACACACAGCCATCCCCCCCATCATTGGTGCCCACACACCTCTCTCCCTGCCAGTGATGCATCTATGCGCACACAGACACACATCTCCCTGTCACTGGTGCTCCCACACGTGTCTCCCTGTCACTGATGCATGTATGCACACACACACACACACACACACACACACACAGATGCCTCCCTGTCACTGATGTACACACACAGTCACTGGTGCACATGAGGGCACACATGTAAATGGCAGGGACGCACTAAACCCTGTCAGAAGCTCCGCTCAAGTTCTGAAAGCCACAGGTGTGAGTGATGCTACCGTGAGCAGAACGTGAGGGATGCAGGAGAGGGGACAGCCACCAGCCTGCGCCTCCACCCAAACCCATCGCCCTCCGAGGACGGACCTCAGAGCATCTCAAGCACGGGAACTTAATCAGAATGAAGGACTGCAGACTGCCGGCCAGGACACAGCAACAGCAGAGGTGACGCCGCCGGCAGCCGGGAGCGTGCGGCCTGGAAGCACTCCCTCTGGGCGCAGGCTCCAGCACAGAAGGGCCTCCCACAGGGCCACCAGCACAGGAAGAGGTGACGACGAAAAATTCATTCTAAAACAAACATTTCCTAAAAGAGTTCTTTAACATTTTTTTATTTATTTGAAAGCCAGAGTTAGAGAGAGAGAAAAAAAAGAGCGCACGAGAGTGCACTTCCATCTGCTGGCTCAATCCCCAAGTGGCTGCAACAGCCAGGGCCGGGCTGGGCTAAAGCAGAGAGCCAGGAGCCAGGAGCTTCACCAGGTCTGCCATGCGGGCCCAGGCACTTGGGCCATCTGCTGCTGCTTTCCCAGGTGCACCAGCAGGGGCTGGATCAGAAGTGGAGTCGGGGCTCAGACCAGTGCTCATACGGGGTGCGGCATCACAGGAGCTGGTTTAACCCCCTATGCCACAACACCAGGCCCCTAAGTGACTTTTTTAAAGTAGATACTTGTTGAAAATCCTAAAATTGTCTTGGTTCAGTGAAATTAATAAAAATACGGATTTGTAAATATTAAAAGCAATATTTATTTCCATAACCAAAAGGAAAAAGACAAAAAAAAGCCCAGAAGGCAGTGCAGGAAGACTTTCACTTTCACGCAGTGGAAAGTCCCCAGAAGACCCCGCGCACGGAGGCTGTAAGCACCGCCCGCAAAACGTCACCGCGGAACCACAGACTGTGCTGGAGGGCCCAGCGTCCCTCAGTCTAAGGAAAGCGCATCCGTGCTGCTCAGGGAGACGCAGTGGCCAAGGCTGCTGGGGGACGCTGTCCTGGAGCTCCAGCCCGAGACCAGGGCAGGCTGAGGCCAGGCCCCCACTCCGCGCAGGGCAGCTCCCGCAGCGGAGATGCCTCAGCCAGGGCGACCGGGCCCTCCCTGCGACCACCGCAGGTGCTGCGGAAGCCTCTCCCTGCCAGTGAGGAGCAGCTGGAGCGCCGCACGGTGGGCCCCGGCCGCACCACAGCTCACACAGGTGCTCCACGGCCCCCTGCTGCTCCCCACCCCCCTCTGAAGAAAGGGGTCGGTCAGAGCTGCTGCGTGCATCTCACTGCTGAGCCCGTGGGGAAGGCAAGGAGTCATCAACCTGGTCAAGGCCCAGACAGCCTTGGAAAGGGGCAGGTGGCTCCCAAACGCCACGCTGTGGAAGCCACACAGGCATGGGGTGGGAGGGGTGGGAGGGCTGCGAGGGCACCATGGCCTCCCCCAGTCCAGTGAGAGCGTCTCCCCGCTGCTCCCGCCCTGCTGGTATGTGGGGCAGGACACAGTCCCCACGCTGGAGGCCACCTCCCGGCATTACCCAGGCCCTGCCCACTAACCCAGCAATGGCTGAAGGCTCTGGCTACCCACAGCAGGTGGCAGGAGGCAGCAGGAGTTAAACAGAAACTGCTCAGGGCAGGCTCCGACTCAGGGACCCTGACTCCCTTGCAGGCAAAAGGCCACGGCCCCTGCCCACCAGCCCCCTGTCCTGTTCAAGGAGCCCCAGGCGACTGTGTAAAGACCTACGCTGAGGGCTGTGGGGAGGAACTGCTTTAGGAACGGCAAACAAGGCTTTGTTCAAAGGGCTACTGCCCCAGGGAACCTGTCCCAGAGGAGTCTGCAGCCGTATGTATTTCCTGCAGAACAGACGATTCTGAACAACTTTATTCCAAATACCTCGAACTATATTTAAAGTGCATTAAGTAAGTCCATCAACTACAAACTTCTTTTTTTTTGGACAGGCAGAGTTAGTGAGAGAGAGAGAGAGAGAGAGAGACAGAGAAAGGTCTTATTCTATTGGTTCACCCCCCAAATGGCCGCTACGGCCGGCGCGCTGAGCTGATCCGAAGCCAGGAGCCAGGTGCTTCTCCTGGTCTCCCATGGAGTGCAGGGCCCAAGGACCTGGGCCATCCTCCACTGCACTCCTGGGCCACAGCAGAGAGCTGGCCTGGAAGAAGGGCAACCGGGACAGGCCATCAGCAGGGGTATGGGTGGGAAGTGGATCAGCCTGGACTTGAACTGGCACCCATTTGGGATGCCAGGGTCCCAGGCAGTAGCTTTACTGGCTACACCACACATTGGACCCTTTGCAGTGAATTCTAAAAGAAAAATTATTTTATAACTGAAACTTCTGATTTTATTTAACTAGAAAAATCATATTTTAGAAAACATTCGAATACAGAATCACATAAAATAAAAGCAAGTAAACCCTCCCCCGGTGCCTGCCTGGATCACAGCACCCCGTCAAAATCCCAGCAGGTGTTTGCAGAAACTGACAACTGATCCCAAAAATACATGAAGATGTAGAGGACCCTGACATTAAAACTTATTACAGGGGCCGGCGCTGTGGCATAGCGGGTAAGCCGCTGCCTGCAGTGCCGGCATCCCATATGGGTACTGGTTCCAGTCCCGGCTGCTCCACTTCCAATCCAGCTCTCTGCTGTGGCCTGGGAGCAGTAGAAGATGATCCAAGTCCTTGGACCTCTGCACCTGTGTGAAAAGATGTGAAGGAAGCCCTGGGCTCCTGGCTTCGGACTGGTGCAGCTTTTGACCATTGCGGCCAATTGGGGAGTGAACCAGCGGATGGGAGACCTCTCTCTGCCTCTTTCTCTCTGTGTAACTCCGACTTTCAAATAAATAAATAAATAAATCTTTGAAAAAAAAACAAAAACAAAATAAAACTTACTACAAAGCTACCAATGTTCAGATGGTGTGGTGCTGACCCGAGGACAGGTGTGGAGCAAGGACAGGACTTAGCGGCCAACATGAACCCTTGCACCTACGGCCAGGCGGTTTTTGAGCAAAATGCCTGTATGATTCGATGGGAAAAGGGCCGTTTTCCAACCACAGCCCTCAGACAGCTGGGCCCCCACAGGCAGAGAATCCAGGCAGAGCCCGGCCCAATGCCACAGACGGAGACTAAGTCAGACGGACCAAAGACCTCAACACAAAGGGCCAGACACTGCGAAACCTCTAAAAGAAAACCCTCGTAGCTTTGTGTCACGCACAAGAAGGTGCTGGCGAGGACAGACGGGAAACAAAGCTGCTCCACAGCCAGGTGCCTGCCAAAAAGCAGCGGACGGGGAGTCCCACACACACTGTGCGCCATTCACAGCGGGAACCTGAACATCCACCACTGCTGCGTGGACACACGGCAGGTGGCAAGTCCACACTACCGCAAACGGCAGGAACGGCTAACAGAGGCCAAGACACGCTGAAACCTGACACACACCGAGACCCACTAACACGTGACACACGCTGACATACGGACACATGCTGAGACACTGACACACACCGAGACCCACTAACATGTGACACACGCTGACATACGGACACACGCTGAGACACTGACACACACCGAGACCCACTAACATGCGACACACGCTGACACACGGACACACGCTGAGACACGGACACACACCGAGACCCACTAACACATGTGACACACGCTGACACATACAGACACACTGACACATGCTGAGTCAAGCGGACACACGCTGAGACACTGAGGGACACACACTGACACACACCGAGACCCACTAACACATGTGACACGCTGACATACGGACACACGCTGAGACACTGACACACGCCGAGACCCACTAACACGTGACACGCTGACACACGGACACACACTGAGACACACTAACGCATGTGACACACACTGACACATGCTGAGACACACGGACACACACTGAGACACGGACAAACACCAAGACCCACTAACACATGTGACACACACTGACACATGCTGAGACACTGACACACACTGAGATGCTGACACACACCAACATGCTGAGACACTGAGAGACGCACACTGATGCATGCTGGGACACACTAAGCCACACTGAGATAAGCTGAGGCACACTGACACACACTGAGATAAGTTGACACACACGGACACACGCTGAGACACTGAGAGACACACACTGACGCATACTGACACACACCGACACACACTGAGAGATACACACTGAAGCATGCTGGGACACACTAAGTCACGCTGACAGATGCTGAGGCACACTGACACACGCTGAGGCACGTTAATACAGACAAGCACACGCACAGACTCCAGAGTTCAGACACTGCAGACTCCTCTGAGAGTCCAGTCCAGAAAAGGCAACTCCACACCCAGAAGGCAGCGCTGCGGGCAGAGGACGGACGGGCATGAGGACTCTGGTGGAAATGGCCCGACACTCCACTGTGCTGCTGACCTCACACCTCCACGAGCTTCCCAAAACTATGACTTGGTCACCTCAGACCGGCCAAAGTACATGATGTGAACTCTATCTCAATACGGCTGCGAAAGACTTAGCCGTGGGGCAGCACCGCACAGGGCCCCTCAGCCCCAGCAGCACTGACGCTCGCGGCCAGACCCTCGTCTGTCGGGGCCGGGTGTGCCAGTGGGCAGCTTACTGACCGCGGCCTGGAGCACAGCCCCCAACGCGGCGAGAGCCGTAATGACTCCAGGTATTGCCACAGGGGAGCAAGATCTCACCCGGCGGAAGGCACTGGGCTCAACTTGTTCTTCCACACTCCGCAATGTCCACTCACAGCGGACACCACTCTCCGTGACAGCAGGCAGGCTCTGCCTGGTCTTGCGGTGCCATGTGGCTCTCCACTGTATGGCTGCTACGTGGGTGATGCTGGACAGCCAGGTTTATGTTTTGTGATTCCCCCGAGGATCTCTGTAGCACTTCCCCGAAGCCACTGCTCAGGCAGGGTCAGAGACTCCCCGGACAGCTGGAGCCGACTACTGGGTGTCTCAAGTTTATCCCTGCAGGGCACAGCACCTCCAGGAGGCATACTGTGACATCCCACGGCACATAAGGAATCCTGACCCAAAATGGCTCCCAAGATCAAGACGGCTGCACCCCAGGGAGGGCGCCCTGCTGGGAACGTGACCACGGGGATCTGTGAGCTCACTGTGCTCACAGCTGGAAACGTGGACAAGCTCCTTCCTCATCTGGGCCCCAACACACTGACAGTAACCTAGGAGGTGTGCTCAGCCCAGGGTCCCCGACCCTCAGCAAAGGGAAGGCGCTTCTTATGCGACCACAGCCCCGAGAGCCACTTGTCTGGAGAGGTGACAGCAACCAGGCTGCTGACCAAGCAGGGGGCCGCCATGCCAGCTGCTTCTAAAACACTGACAGAATGGGAGAGCAGGGTCCCAGGGCATGCACACCTCCCCCAAGCTGTCCCGCACGGCAGGTGCAGCACCCATTCTGACCCAGTGCTGTGGTGAAGGGTCACACCAGCCTCATATGGCTGCCGGGAACCCGAGGCCATATGTCTAAAGGAGGCTGTGCCTCTTCATAGTGATGCAAAAAAAAAAAAAAGAGGAATTCAGAGAGGCCAAGGCCAGGGGCCCCACAGCAACAGCACCACAGAGCTACAGTGGCCGGGCCCACGTGTACCCCGTGGAACCACTCGCTCCAGTTCCGGTGTTTTCCTCCTCTGGGTCCCTCTCTGGCTCAACAATCTGTCCCAATACCCACCGGGGCCACGCTCCCTGGGTAGAAGCCTGGGCTCACCTATGATACCCCTCCCCTTTGCAGACAAGGTCCCAGTATCAAAGGAGCTCAGCTACTGTCGCTTGCTTATCTGAAGACGCTGTCACCGCATGAGGCGGTCCTGGAGGTGCGCCGTGGCAGCCGTGGCCTCCCGGAGTGACCACGCTCAGAAACACCGCAGCAGAGGCGGCCCTGGAAGCTGCCGAGGGAGAACCAGAAAGAGAAGAAAGCCCCACTGAGGAGTGAAACCTCGGGCGGCTGTCTGCCAAGACAGCAGGGCGAGACAAACCCGCAGGAGGACAGTTAAGTCCCTGACAGATGCTTTAAGTACATTTGTAAACGGCCTCTTGTTTGTGAAGGGTCTGGAACAGAACCAAAACCCACAAACTCACCAGATCTTGAAGCAGGGGAATTCCACCTTAATGCAAAAGCTTCATTCAGACACAAGAGTGCTCTACCTAAAAATAGTGCTAATACTTTTTAAGACAGGCTTTCAAAATATTGGTTTAGTTTTATGCTGTTTATCTAAAATCAGTAATAGTTACACTAACAGATTTTTAACAATGAACAATTTTCAAAAACCAACCACAGGGCTCAACTGTTCCCTTAATGAGCTCTTGACACATCTCCTGCGGGTGTGCACTGGCCCACCAGCAGGTGCTGTCCAGGTGGCGTGGGAGTGATAGCAGGTGTCTCTGTGGTGGCACAGGGCACAGCAGACCAGACGAGCAGGTCACGAACCATGCAGGACACTGCTGTCGTCCACCAGCTGCACAACAGCACAGGCTGAGGCACCGCTGACCGCCTTAGGGTGAAAGACACAACATGGAGTTCCAGGTTCCCACAGTTCACCGCAGTCTGACAATATCAATGGAAAATTCCAGAAATAAATGATTTAGTAACACTTATTACCACATTTTGTTACTACTGCTCCATTTTCTTATTAAATACTGTTTATCTTGCACTGGGCCTATAAATCAAATTCTGCAAGAGTACAAGTTCCTGGAAAATGGAATTAAATGATTACTTTGATGCAAAAAACTTTTAAAATCCATGCGGTTTTCCATAATACATATTTTGCATTGATTTTTGAAGACTCCTAGTATGTATGGATTTTACAATTTTTGCACCAGATAAACATCTATTAACTTCATTTTCCATGAACCTTTTTTTGTTTTTGATTTATAAAGCTTTTATTTAAAGAATATAAATTTCCACAGTACAGCTTATGGATTACAATGGCTTCCCCCCCATTTCCATGAACTTTGTACAGCACCCTTACATCACGGGCATGGGAAACGTGTGCATCTTCTACAAACTCCAAAGTCTCCTGCACAGAGTCTGGTGCCGCCTGTAGGCTCAGGCATCCGCTGCAGGTTGGAATGTGGCCCAAATGGACAGAGGATGGGGGTCCTGATGATGCCACATCGCATACACACACGTTCTAGAACTTTCAGACATAGGAAAAATATGTGCCCTAAGCTCAAACAATCAGCAATGCTAGAAATGACCAGGGACTGTGAGGCAGGCTGCACTCTGTCTAGACAGTGTTTATAGATAATCTTTTAAAAAACTTTTTGCTAATCAAAAAATCTCATTTTTCAAAACAATTTTCATGTATTAGCTAACCTCCCAGACAACATTTGGTAACAGCTTGTTTTCCAGACGTCATGAAGAAGTGACGTGATACAAGTGACAGGCAAATGCCGAACACTTGATGAAGGGGAGGATTCTGTCCCTGAGCGGGGTTCACGCCTGGCCCAGCAGAGCCTCTGCCCCGTCCCACCCCACTCACCACAGCACTTCTCAACGCAGCAACACCCAGCACAGGGACACGCCAGCTCGCTAAGGAGAACCGCACTGCTCACATGCTGCGCTCCCTCTCTCCTGACCCTGCTGGGAAAAGCCAGCCCGGGAAGGGCCCTCCCACCCAGCTAGCCAAGGTACAGAGAAGGCAGAGATCACAGGACTGTTCTACCCTCTTGCCAGCACAGGGCTGTGAGCCGGGCAGCAGCGGGAGGTCTGGATGGGGCTTCAGACCAGGGCAGCTCCAGGGCAGCAAGAATAGGAGGGGCGGTCACAGGGGTGAGTGGTTAGGGCAGGAGGTGAAGGAATGAGGTCCCAGCAGCTGGCGGGCCCTGTGCATTGCCCCTGACCCCTTCTATCCAGGCCTCGGAGTTTCAGGGTTTCTGGAAGCCCGAGTCACCCCTGCTGAGGCTAACCCACCATGACAATACGACGTTAAAAATTATTTTAAAATCCTACAAACACACAATATTTACAGCAGCAACTTTCACTGCCACTCCCTGGGGACCTCTTGTTCCGGCTGCCTTCTGCCCACACCACGGACACGGAAGAGCACAGCGCGTCCGTGTCCACGTGGCCTCTTCCCAGCAGATGCTTCTGGACAGCCTCAGCGCTAAACAGGAAACCCTGGACACCAGCAACACAGGAGTAACTTACATGATCAGCGCCTCCCACTCAAAAAAATTCTCCTCGTTCATGGGACCTGCCGGGCAAGAAAAAAAATCCCGAAACATTTGAAGTTGGAAAGCAACTTTGGCAATTAAAAGTTACAAAGAAGTAAATGTTAGTGTCTTACCTGCCACAATTCCTTCTGGGGGATTCAGCGTTAATTCTACAAAATTAAAAAGCAAAACCATCACCAAACAGAACGAAAGTTCCGTCACTTTAACAAAACAGCTGTACAAGTTATATAAGCTGGTAAATCACAGAGCACACACTCAACGAGTGGACCTGCCTGCCCAAAGCAAAAGCCTCATCCACTCAGGGCTCCTCGCAGCCACAAAATTGTAAATCTTTTCATTTTATGAGTGGAAAGCAGAAAGGGACCCCATCTCTGCAGAGCGCCCCTCACGGCTGGTTTCTCTGGTTAACCCTCATAAATCTGGCAGCCTATTTTCCACTGAACAGTATTTCCTGCCCCTTTAAAAGTTGGCACAAACCTTTCTGAGAGTGACCAGCTGGAGCGCTGAGCCACGGTGAGCTGCAAAAGCGTCACATGATCTGATCTATCGCGCATGCTGCACGCTGGCCATCGGCTGCACCACCTCGCTGCGGTGCGAGACCCACAGACCCACGTTCCACAGGTGCCCAGACCCCCAGTGGTTCTAGACCAGAGGCTGCTGCAGACTGGAGCCCAGCTCTGCCCACCATCAGCGCAGAGGTGAGACCCACTTACGCCGCGCAGTGAAAACAGACCACGGACACACACAGCCACACGCCACCCTGAACAGCACCGCGCTGAGTGAAAGAAGTATGGCACAAATAGTCACGTGACTTGTGAGTTTATTCACACGAAACTCTAGAAAAGGTGAAACTCCCAACAGGAGGTGCAACGCTGCCAGAAGCCAGGGGGACGGGAGGGCCAGCGGCAGGGCAGCTGAACAACAGGCACCGGCCACAGCTCAGACGGCATCCGAGAGCCACACTTTCATTATGTGCAAAGCCTGTCTCAATAAAGCCGACCCAACAATTTCAGCTGCTTTATGGAACATCAAATCAACTCCCAGAGGACAGTAAAGGAGGTCAAGACTCACACAGAACTAGGCACGAAGTCGGCAGGCCAGAAGCACTGGTCCTAAAGGAGCCCCGCTCACGGCACCTGCTTCACAAGCAGGCGAGAAGGGTCGATGGGCAGGCGGGAGGCAGGGAGTAACGCTGGAAGCAAAGATGGACACTGGCGTGTGCGTCTGGGGGCGTGCACACAGAACACAGGGCACCTACAGGAGCGGATGGAGCCCTCCGGAGCGCCACTTCCCAGGGTGCCACTGCCTGCTTTTGCAAGGACTAGGGAACACCGAGCTCAACACCCCGCCATAAACAAGGCCGACCCAGGAAAACCACTGTGCCCTGAACGCCCCCGGTGCTGGAACTACTGAGACCTGCTCCAAGGAAGCACGGGGGAGCAGAAGTGGGGGAGCAGAGGAGGAAGCGACAGCGCGGGACTCAGGCGGGGGCCAGAGAAGCAGGGTGAGCAGTGGCGCTGACCCCAAGTCAACTGAACCATGCATTTCAAGGAGGGAGGACTCAGAGGAGGGGTAAACACCAAGCCCCGCGACCTCTCTGTGTCTGGTGCACAGGCCGTGCAGCAGGAACAGCCGCCATCCACGCTCAATCATACGAAACCTCAGCTAGTCCCCACGATGAAATCAAAGCTCCAGGAGGCCGCTGCTGTAGACTGGGCTTCTGAACTGACCGCTAAAACCCAAGCTGGAGCCACTCACACACGGGCTCCCAGCACGGAACTCAGACGGAGCTCACGAGGCCCTTCTGCCAAGTCGGGATCAGAGCTCCAGCCTCCCGACAGGCCGCTTCCACGGGGTGAGAGCCCACCCGCTCTGCTCCAGGCCTCACACCCAGAGGCGACCTGAACTGCGCCTTCCCCAGGGCTCCGTCTCCTGTCCCCGCCCCGCCAGGCACTAACTCCAAAGGGCCCTTCTGCTGCTTCTGCCCTTCCTCCTCTGCTCCCCAGACATGGGAAGAGGCCTGCACTGAGTCAAGAAGTCAAAATGAAAAAATGAAGAGTGTAAATTGTTGCAATTTATCCACAAATTACCTAATTAAAGAAAAAGAATAGGCCATAGGCCGGCGCCGTGGCTCAACAGGCTAATCCTCCGCCTTGCGGCGCCGGCACACCAGGTTCTAGTCCTGGTTGGGGCGCCGGATTCTGTCCCGGTTGCCCCTCTTCCAGTCCAGCTCTCTGCTGTGGCCCCGGAGTGCAGTGGAGGATGGCCCAAGTGCTTGGGCCCTGCACCCCATGGGAGACCAGGAGAAGCACCTGGCTCCTGGCTCCTGCCATTGGATGAGCGCGGTGCGCTGGCCGCAGCGCGCCGACTACGGCGGCCATTGGAAGGTGAACCAACGGCAAAAAGGAAGACCTTTCTTTCTGTCTCTCTCTCTCACTGTCCACTCTGCCTGTCAAAAATAAAAAAATAAATAAATAAAAAGAATAAAGTAAGGTAGGACTGCAGTAAATTGCACAAAGCAGTGGGGGAGGGGCATAGCCTGCCAGGTGTGCTCTAGGCAGGACCACCGCCTTCCCACCTGTAGCCCTATCCAACAGCGGCCTCTGCTGGCCATTAGGGAACTGCAGACCACGAGCCACCAGCACACTTCTCCCCCTTGTGGTCTGCACGGGTAGGCACGGGTGCGTGCACACACACACACACACACACACACACACAGCTTCTAGAGCGGCACGGGCATGGGCAGGCGTGGGCAGGCGCGTGCACACACACACACACATATTTATTGGGGAGTTTGAAAGAAATCTTAACATCAGAAGTCTCTGAAGACCACCTGTCACTCGTTTTCAATGACCCCTTGAGAACACTCATTTGTTAAAAACTATTTTTCTTAAAATCGTGGCTTTAAAAACTAGTCACCATGTAAAATGAAAGATAAATTTAACCTCTGACCCAGAGCCCCACTTCTAGAAAGCTATCCCACAGATGCACCATGGGAACAGGGAAAGGTGCTGGACTCCGGGTTTGGACACACGAGGACTGTCTGGAGGCAGTGAGGGCTCGAGAGCTCAGCTGCTACCACCCACCTCCACGGGAGACGGCACTGCGTTCCAGTCTCCTGGTTGCTGCACCCACCTCCACGGGAGACGGCACTGCGTTCCAGTCTCCTGGTTGCTGCACCCACCTACACGGGAGACGGCACTGCGTTCCAGTCTCCTGGTTGCTGCACCCACCTACACGGGAGACGGCACTGCGTTCCAGTCTCCTGGTTGCTGCACCCACCTACACGGGAAACAGTACTGGCACTGCGTTCTGGCCTCCTGGCTTCAGGCCTGGCCCAGTCTGGCAGTCGTGGGGATTGGGGATTCGGGAAGTGAAACAGTGGGTGGAAGATCTCTCTGAATCTGCCTTTAAATGAACAATTTTAGTAAGAAAAGATACATGCATAACGCTCCTCATTCCAGGGGTTTTTATGCCAGCAAAAACTGAAGTTATGCGAATATCTACCAAGAGGGGCCACACAGCCCAGGACAATGCCACAGCGAGACACCCCAGATGCTAGAAGAGTCAGATGAAGACGGCGGAGGGCGTGTAAGCAAGGTCGTCCGAGAGGTAAGAGGAGGCCTCTGCACTGGGAGAGGAGACATGAGGCCGGGTGGGGACACGGCGGTGCAGGGGAGGGCTCTCGGACTCCCAGCTGCAGGCCTTGAGGCAATACATGTCTACACGCTACCACTACCAGCTGCATGGCCGTTTGCAAACGACCCTGACCTTTATCTCAGACATGCAAAAATCACTTCAGGTGGGCCAGAGAGGCGACTCAAAGAACCCTAGAAACATCTAGAAGAAATCTTACGACTTCTGAGAGAGCACAGAAGCACAAGATACTGAGTCAGGGAACCGGAACTTGGCACAGCGGCTCAACTGCCCTCTGGAAGCCCACACCCTCGCTGCCCGGGTCAGCCCCGCTGCTCTACTGAGCCGGCTCCCTGCTAATGTGCATCCGGGAGACACCAGATGCGGCCAAGTCCCCCATGGGACACCCAGATCGAGTTCCAGGTTCTCCAGCCCGGCCCAGCCTGGCCCAGCCCGGCAGTTGCAGGCATTTGTGGCGTAAACAAGCAGACAGAAAATCTCTCTCTTTGAAATAAAGGGAAAAAATTAAAATAAAAACCTTTCAAAAACTGAACTATGGGGGCTGGTGTTGGGGCACAGCAGGCTAATCCCCAACCTGTGATGCTGGCGCCCATACGGGCATTAACTCAAGTCCCAGCTGCTCCCTGCCAAGGCATCCAGGAAGGCAGAGGAAGATGGAGCAAGTATTTGGGCCTTTGCCATCCGCGTGGGGGACCCAGATGGAGCTCCAGGCTCCTGGCTCCAGCTTGGCCCAGGCGGGCTGGTACAGCCATTTGGGGAGTGAACCAGACAACAGAAAATGTCTCTGTCCCTGTCTCTGTCTCTCTCCTTCTTTAACTCTTTCAAATAAATAAATCGTTTTTAAGAAAAAAACAAACAGAAATACTAAAAATTTAAAACCAAATTGTACTTCACAGAAACAACAAAAAAACTTATGTGTTTTTTTTGTTTTTTTTTTTGGACAGGCAGAGTGGACAGTGAGAGAGAGAGACAGAGAGAAAGGTCTTCCTTTTGCCGTTGGTTCACCCTCCAATGGCCACTGCAGCCGGCGTACCGTGCTGATCCGATGGCAGAAGCCAGGTGCTTCTCCTGGTCTCCCATGGGGTGCAGGGCACAAGCACTTGGGCCATCCTCCACTGCACTCCCTGGCCACAGCAGAGAGCTGGCCTGGAAGAGGGGCAACCGGGACAGAATCTGGCGCCCCGACTGGGACTAGAACCTGGTGTGCCGGCACCGCAAGGCGGAGGATTAGCCTGTTGAGCCACAGCGCCGGCTAAAAACTTATGATCTAAGATTTATTTATGTATCTGAAAGGCAAAATTACAGAGACAGGTAGAGACAGAGAGAGATCTCCCATCTGCTGGTTCACTCCCCAAATGACAGGCTGGGCTGATGCCAGGAGCCAGAGGCTTCTTCCAGGTCTCCCAAGGCGCAGGGACCCAAGCTCTTGGGTCATCTTCTGCTGCTTTCTCAGGTCCATTAGCAGAGAGCTGGATCAGAAGTGGAACAGCCAGGACTCAAATGGGATGCTGGTGCCGCAGGCCGGAGCTTTAACCCTCTGCGCCACAGTGCAGCCCCACCTTGTAATATTTAAAAGGCACTACTCAAAAACTTAATAGTCAAACCACAGGAGTTATGGTCCAAGGCTACAGAGGCTCAGAGCTGTACTGCACAGGAGCAGACTCAACAACTCTACAATGCTCACTGAGAAAGTGCCCACAGGGGCCAGTGCTGTGCACAGGTTAGGCTGCCTCCTGGGGCACCAGCATCCCATGTGGGTGCTGGCTGGACTCCCAGCTGCTCCACTGCTGATTCCACTCTTTGCTAGTGTGCCTAGGAAAGCAATGGAGGACAGCCCAAGAGCCATGCTATACCCTGTACCCACGTGGGGGACCCAGAGCAGTCCCAGGCTCCTGGCTTCGGCCTGGCCCAGCCCCAACTGTTGCAGCCATCTGGAGAGTGAACCAGCAGATGGAAGATCTCTCTCTGAAATTCTGCCTTTC
>CM027407.1:1391673-1419007 GCA_015711505.1 Sylvilagus bachmani | reverse complement strand
AGGACGACAGGGGCAGGTGGAGGAGCTGGGGGGAAACAGGAGGACAGGGGGCAGGTGGGGGGAGTGGGGAGGACAGGGGCAGGTGGAGAAGTCGGGGGGACGAGGCTGGTGGGGAGAGCAGGGGGAGACAGGACAGGGGCAAGTGGAGGGAACGGGGGATGGGAGGACAGGGGCAGGTGGAGAAAGTGGGGGGGCAGGTGGGGAGACGGGGGGGGGGGGGGAATGGGAGGACAGGGCAGGGCAGACCCCTGGGGATGACAGGGACCACTCACAGTGACCGTGCTGAAGGCCTCACGGTATACACATGACAAAGCTCATCAGGTTGCACATTTTTAAGAAACTTTTTTTAGATCTTTGAAAAGATTTATTTGAAAGAGCAACAGAGAGAGAGAGGAAGAAGAGAGATTATCTTCTATCCACTGATTCATCCCCGAATGCCTGTGACAGCAAGGGCTGGGCCAGACCAATGCCAGGAGCTCTGAACTCCACCTGGGCCTCCCACGTGGGTGGAGTCACCACCTGGGCCTCCCCGGCTATGTATCAGCAGGAAGCTGGATGAGAAGTGTAGGTGTGGGACTGGAACCAGGCGCTCTGACAGGCTGAAAGACAGCACCACCAGGGAAAATAATTAACACCGGAACAACACGGCTTAGGAACAGCACAGAGAAAAGGAAGATACGCAGAACTACACGGCAGTGAGACAAAGAACCTGCGGAGAACTAGTGAGAGGCAGGCAGAGGCAACACGCGCTGGCCCTCCTGCGATGAAGGGTTCTCAGCTCCATTCAAGATGAGGGAAACACGAACTGACAGCCACAGCACCACGTCCCCCGCACACTGGCAAGTGAACACTGCACGGCTACGGCAGCTCTCGCCGCTGTGCCCAGGAACAGGCACTGAATCAGCGGGCCCTCCACCACCCCCACACTCTGCACACGGGCACCGAGACACACTCTACAGAATGGAGGTCAAAAAACCGGAACGGCCAGCCGGCGCTGTGCAGCCGGAAGCCCCCCACTGCGATTCCGGCCTCCAGCGCAGGAGTGCTGGGCTCGGGCCCAGTCCAGTACTGGGTCGGCCTCCCGCACAGGAGTGCTGGGCTCGGGCCCAGTCCAGTACTGGTGCCGGCCTCCCGCGCAGGAGCACTGGGCTCGGGCCCAGTCCAGTACTGGGTCGGCCTCGCGCGCAGGAGCGCTGGGCTCGGGCCCCGTTGTTCTGTCTGCTCCCACCCAGCTAACGCTCCTGGGAAAGCAGGGAAGGACAGTGCAAGCGCTGGGGCCTCTGTCACCCACCTGGGAAACCCAGACGGACCTCCTGGCTTTGGCCTGGCCAGCCCTAGCTGTTGTGGCCATTTGGGGAGTAAACCAGGGGCTGAAAGCTCTCTCACTCTGCATTTCAAAAAAAAAAAAAAGCAGAACCTGGAAGCCCCTAAATGTCCATCACTAATGGAATACTACTGAACAGTACGGGGTAAAGCTGCTACTCGCGATGCCAGCATCCCATATGGGTGCCAGTTCAGGTCCCGGCTGCTCCACTTCCAAACCAACTCCCTGCTAATGCATCTGGGAAAGCAGAGGAAGATGGAGCAAGTCCTTGGGCCCCTGCACCCCGTGGGAGACCCACATGAAGCTCCTGGCTTCAGCCTGGCCCAGTGCTGGCAGTGCAGCCATCTGGGAAGGCAAACAGTGGATGGAAGATCTTTCTCTCTCTCTCTCTCTCTCTCTCTCTCTCTCTCTCTCTCTCTCTCTTTCTCTCTCTCTCCCCCCACCCCAACTCTAACTCCAACTTTCAAAATAAATAAATCTTCCAAAAAAATGAAAAAGAAAAATGCTAAGCAAACTGCGATTCACAGAACACATGCTGGACAAAACACATTGCTTAGAGCTGTAACAAGGACTCAGACGAAACCCAGGAAGGGAGCCGGTGCTGGCGGCCGAGGGAAGGACTTCCCACTTGCTGCGACCCTTGACTTCCCGCTTGTGCGTCCCTTCGGTCTTGAGCCACGCTCAGACACAGAGGATCACTTTGCTATCTAATCTGGACACACCTTATCACGCACCTGCACATAAACAGCAGACTTCACAGGGGTGAAGGCCCAGGGAGGAGAAGGGGCACACGGAGTGTGCAGGGGGGCTGTGTAAGGACTCGAGTTCTGGGCGAGCGGCCTGCTGGGACCCACACTGTAACAGGCTCTGTCTGTGGAGCGAGAGCAGCACCAGACCTCTGAGGATGAAGAGGAGTCCGGGCCAGCATGGGGGTGGGCAGTGGGGGAGCGCGGGGGGGACCCTCCCCGGGTCACACTGGCTGCACAGTGAGGCATCAGGGCACTGAGGGCTTTTAGCCCAAACAACCAGACAAACGAGATGAGAAAGCAGGAGGAGTCCAGTTTCAGACCCACAATTTTGGGGTCCCACTAGATACTGTACCGGGGTTTTTATGTCCCCCCAAAACTTGTGTACCCAGCACAAGTGTGAATGTGACCTTATTTGGAAATGCGGCCTTTGAAGTCACTGATCACCAACAACAAATGTCCTGATAAGGGCAACACCACCACCGGGCACACACACACACACACACACACACACGTGCACACACCCTTGAGAGACGGGGTCAGAGGTCGGAGTTCCGCCACCAGGAGCCAAGAACACCGAGGATTGTGGGCAACCACCAGGAGCCGAAGAGACAGGGAAGGGGTCTCCCCAGAACCCTTGGAGGCAGCACAGTCCTGCCAACACCTTGACTGGAGACTTCTGGGCCCCAGGGCGGAGAGAGGACAGACGCGGGCGTCAAGGGCCGCACTGGCAGCCCTGGGCCTGAGAGCCCTGGAAAAGCTGGAGGATGCGCGGAAAAGCCGGAGGATGCGCGCAGAAGCCTCCAGAAGCCTGCAGTGAGGCGTCTGAGTCTGCCTCCTGTCTCTTCTGACCCCATGGACCTGGGCTCATCATTCTGCCTGGAGGTCAACTGCCTGTAGGCGCAGGCGCCTGGACAGAGTCTAGCTATCGGTCTCCGTCCTGCGATTACTCCCAAAGGCAGCGAGCGGGCCTGAACGTCCCTCCGACCTGCCCACACCCTGTCCCAGAGGCTGCCTTCTCCTGGGCCGTGCTGAGAACAAGCCACACGCCCAGCCAGTGCCTGAGACTTCACCGTGTCTGCAGGCCGCAGGGGCAAGGCCTCCTTCCGTGCTCACCGTCCACACGCCGCGTTCAGGTGTTCATCCCCCCTGTATCACGGCCGACAGTGACGGAACTTGGCGGGTGAAACAATGCCCACTGATGACCTCACAGTTCCCACGTGCCAGAAGTCTGGGCCGAGCGGGGCAGCCGGTTCTGTTTAGCTTCTCAAAGCCAGAATCAAGATGCTGGCCGGGCTGCCGCCCAAGTTCACTCAGCGGCTGGCACGGTGGCTGCAGTGCCACGTGGCTGAAGGAGGCCCCAGGCTCCTGCCCGTTGGCCCACGGCCGCCGGGGCAGGCAGGCTCCCCGCCCTTGGGTCCGTTCAGGGCAGAATCGCCTCCCTCCACTCAGGAACCTTAATCGTATCCCAAAGCCCCCGCTCCCACTAGGGTTCGGGTGACGGGGCCCGGGGAGGCATCCGTGGAGCCCGGCCCTCCTCATCCACTCCGGGGTTTCAGACAGGGACACACAGCACAGCTCCGGGCCAGCGGCTCTCGGGCTCTGACTGCAACCGACAACCGGGCCGAAGCAGGCCCGGAGCTCTGGCACGGACAGCAAACGGGGAAACGCCTCCGCCGGCGGCAATCCCGCCAGCACTGCAAAGGCTGGGTCGGGCGGCCGGGCGCAAGGGCTGCCTTCGAGACACGCGAGGACGTTCACACCTGCTCCTCCAGACGAGGGCCAACGGAGCCAGAACGGCACCAGACCCCGGCCAACGGAGCCAGAACGGAACCAGACCCCGGCCAACGGAGCCAGAACGGAACCAGACCCCGGCCAACCGACCGAGAACGGAACCAGACCCCGGCCAACCGACCCAGAACGGCACCAGACCCCGGCCAACGGAGCCAGAACGGAACCAGACCCCGGCTACCGACCCAGAACGGAACCAGACCCCGGCCAACCGACCCAGAACGGAACCAGACCCCGGCCCTCCCACAGCCTCCACCGCCCGCGCGAGCCCCGGAGCGCCAACGCCGCCCAGCAAGCTCTAGTGCGCCCGTGTCCGCCCCTTGTTCCTACGACACTCGTCATTCTCCCAACGCCCAAGTTCCTCCCAACAGCGAGAGCCGGGCTCTCCGCCGCATCCACCGCGATGTGGCGGGGCCCGCACCGCACCTCACGCCTAGTCGGGGCTCCCGACCAGAGGCGCCGGCGCCAGCCCAGCTCCGGAAGCCCCGGCCTGACCGGCCCCTCGCCTCAGCGCTCCCGCGGCCGAGGGCCACCGCGCCGGGCTCCGTCCCCGGTCTCGCGCACGCGGGCGCCCCGTCCCGAGCTCCCAGGCCGCGGCCCGGCGCCCCGGACTCACGTTTGTACTCGGCCATCAGCCTCTTGAGCGCCGTACCCGCCATGGCCCGGCGACAGCTGCCTCAGCGGCCTCGCCGCATCCGCGCTCGTCCCTCCCGCCCCCTCGCGAGGGACTTCTTCCGGGTCGCCGCCGTGGGCGCGCAAGCCCTTCCGGGGCGAGGCGGGGCGCGCATGCGCGGCGTCGCAGCGGGGCTGAGCGGGGCTCGGGACCGGTGGGCGGCGCCTGCCTGCGTCGGGGCGCGGGGCCGCGCCTCGGGGCTCAGCCTGGAGGGGGGCGGAGGCCGCGGCCCGGGTTCCGGCCCGCCCTTCCTGCCGCTGCTGTGTGTGCGGGCCACGGCGCCCGCCTTCTCTGAGGGGCGGAGCCCGTCTCCGCCCGGGTCGGCGCGGCCGCCTGTCGGGGCGCTGGGGGTCCCGAACTCGCCCACCGCGGATTTGACTCCTCCGTCCGTGTGGTCGAGGGGAGTGCATAGTCCCCCCTCTGCCCTGGGCGTTCGGCCTGCGCGGGTCTACACCCGGAGCTCCCCGGGGCTCGTCACCGTGGCCACGCTCGAACCCTGGCGTGTGTCGTCCAGGCGTCATTGGCTTGCTCATCGATGGCACTGTTTTGAGAAACGCGGTGTGTAGCTCTGTCACCGGAGGGAAGGCCGTGGAGGCCGTGGGTTCTCGTCTTCACGCAGCAAATCCAGGCGGGAGACAGAGCGGAGTGCTG
Source organism: Sylvilagus bachmani (assembly GCA_015711505.1). Lineage (NCBI taxonomy): Eukaryota > Metazoa > Chordata > Mammalia > Lagomorpha > Leporidae > Sylvilagus > Sylvilagus bachmani. The sequence continues at coordinate 1,413,822 of CM027407.1, read as the reverse complement.
AGGCTTTACTGGGGACGGGGCACCGGTCAGGACGGGACAGAGCGCGCCCAGCCGGTCGGACTGGGGGGAGCGAGGTCACGTGGCTTAGTGGAGGGAACACACCTGGGCAGGAGGCCCGAGCAAGCCCTGCGGCTCCCTGGGTTTTTAAGGGCGTGTTTATCCCTCCCCTCTCCTCCAGGACAAAGGGTGGGGCGTCCTGGCGAAGGGGTGAAAATTAGCAAATTCCTCCGGGATTCGAGGGCTCTGGGCAAGTAGAGGGGCTCCCCTAGGGCGTCTGGGAAGGTTTTAGTGCCCACGTCCTCAGGTCAGGAGCCCCTTTGGTCCTGAGGAGAGAGAATTCTCCTGGGAGATTTCCCCCGGGGGCAGGGCTGGGACCCCCCTGGGAAGTCACCAGGGCCCGGGCAGGACCCTGGAGTGGGGGACGCTGGGCTTCAGGGCTTCCACAGCAGGTGCTGGTCCTCAGCCAGTCTCACACACACACAGGCTAAATCCCGACTTCTACCTAACAGCATCAGGATTAGTTTCATCTTCAAGGGGCAGAAACCCCCACAATAGAGTTGGTTAACAGGATGGCCATGTCACTCCTCCACGGCGCTGCCGTCCACTGTAGTCCGGTACTTGCCCGCCTTCCCCGCCTCCCCGAACCCTTGGGCTTGTGCTCGCTCACCGGCTCTCATGCTCAGCCCTGGCTGGCTTTGTTGGATCTAGTATTCTGACTTCCTCAGCGCAGATTGGTATCCATTCACTGCATTTCAAAGCAGATGAGGAAAGAGGCGGCCAGTTATGCAAAGGAAAATACAACTCAATGCCCCATGAACATCCAGGCTCGTCTGCCACCCAGATCCGCCCTCTCCACGTGAAACCCAGGACAGGAGCAAAGTGTCGCCAGAATGCCAGTGCTGTCCGCTGAGAGGGCTCCCGGGGGACAGCATGCCCCTGGGTGGGAACAACACTGCACCCCCGTGGAAGTCACATGGAAACTAACCTTCCGGGGAGCAGCTTTTAAATCGGAGTTTCTGCGCCGAGCCAGGACGGGTGGCCCAGCCTTCAGATGCACTGTGTATATACACCAAGAGACAGGATACCAAACTATATTTACTGTGTACAGTAGGAAAGGACAACAGTTATGTACAAATTGGCGAGTAAACACAACAGAGCCAACAAACACCCCACTGAACCCGAACAGTGAAACAGGAAATGAGAACATCTTCAGCAAGATTTCAAGCAAGCCAGAGATGCGGCTCCTTCGGCTGACTATAAAAAAGGCAGAGAAGGCCACCGGCAGCGGTGGTCCTTCCAGGAGGACAACAGGCAGAACTATGAACATTTTAATTGGTACACGTCCCAAAATACATTCACAGAACTGAAACCCCTACTAATGCATAAAGTCAGTACGTGTTTGGAAAGCAGCATAGCACAGATCCATAGAGGTCCTCTTCCCATGGGTTACAGAGGTCACCACCCGGGAAGTGGCTCTTTACACAATAACAAACCGGAAAGTCAGCAATACTTAACCGTACTTTTTCATGTAGAGACCGTAATTGTTCATCAGAGCAAATGCTAGAGGAAATCTGAGGCCACAATACTATTAACAAAGGAGAAAGGTGGTAATGACTTTCTTCTATGTTAATAAAAGGGAAAAAGCCAATTTGTGGCGTGCCAGGCTCTGCCCATGTACAGATCACTAGGTGCTGAGCTGGGGCTGCTGGGCCTTGGACCCAAGGGGCCACACTCAACAGGGCAGAGAGCGCTTGGGCCATTTTACTAAAGGACTTGTTTGTTTTTACTTTTTAAGAAGCATTCCAGATTTTCCCTTCCACATTACCAAACTTGACAAGGCTTCAATGTCCAATACCAAGCATTTCAACAACCTGTGCCTACAAGTGGTAAGTGAGGTGCTGTCTTCCACCCCCCCAGCCGCGAGCTACGGACAGGATCAAGGCGAGCCTGGCACAGGGGAGCCAGGGCCCATCCTCAAGAACCCACACTCAGGCCACAGGTTTGGGGAGCAGAGGAGAGGACAAATAAAAATGAAAAACCCCAAAAACTCATTTTACTTAAACAAAGATAACAATTCTGATTGGCCCCATTTCAGTCGTGGATTCGTCCCTGCAGAGAGAGTTTGAGCCAGAGAGGAAGTCACTTCGCTGCGTGTCCTTGAGTTTCTGCAGACTCCTTTGTGACTGCAGGGTCTCGGGTTCACTATTCAACAGCAAACGCAAGGATGGAAGACAGGCCACGCCCCGGCAAGCGGCTGCTCACGCCGCCCGTCTGCTGCTGGAACACGTCGATGGTGTCCTCGTCGTCCATCTCCAGCTGCCAGCCACGGCGCCAGGTACACAGAGAGAAGCCCGTTAGTTTTCCCTGTCTGGTGTCTCCGAACCTCACCCCCGCCCCTCCGTCCCGTGCAGGTGAGGGGCCGTGCTGGAGCTGCAGAGTTCAGCACATTCTCAAAGCCAAGCACTGGGGCCTTCAAACACAAGGTAGAAGGTCTAATTCCTCCTGGGAGTCACACGGATCCCCACTGAGAACACTCCGTTACTGGCCCACGGGCGCCGTGCACCTCAGAGCGAGTCCAGCGCTAACAAGAACGGCCATGGGGCAGGGCTGTGCTGAGGGCAGGGTCCCAGGCTGGCGCCCGAGAGGCCAGGGCACGGGGTCACCAACACTTCCTGCTGGCTTCTCTTCTGACACCCTGGGCCCAAAACTTCTATGCTGATCTTCATTCCCTGAACGAAAGAGAGCTCCTGCCAGGGTCACACAGGGAGTGGAGGCTGGAAGCAGCGGCACTGCGCAGGGATGCGGGGCCTCTGCGCCCGGCCCTGCAGCGTCTCTTCTCCTGCCTGCCCCCTCCTGGCTCAAGCCCTGCTGGGTTCCAGCAGCCTATGACAGCTGGAAGCCCCTGCGTGGCACAGCCCCTCTCAACAGTGTAGGGTTTCAAGTGGCCCGAAATTAAACGATTATTGCAAACAAGTGTTCAGTATTTATTAAATGCTGAATATACTTTGCAACAATATTTTCACTTAAGGCACTCCCATGGATTCTCACAGCACGGTAGGCAGGAAATCGGGTATGATCGCCATTCTACAAACAGAACAGACTCGAGATTCAGCTGCTCCTGACCCCAAGGCATCGACTGACAAGTGACAGGAGCTGCACTTGAACTTAACAGCTTCTAGAGGCAGGCATCTGCTGAGCAGTTTAGAAACTGCTTGGGGCCGGCGCCGCGGCTCACTAGGCTAATCCTCCGCCTGCGGCGCCGGCACACCGGGTTCTAGTCCCGGTCGGGGCATCGGATTCTGTCCCGGTTGCCCCTCTTCCAGGCCAGCTCTCTGCTGTGGCCCGGGAGTGCAGTGGAGGATGGCCTGAGTGCTTGGGCCCTGCACTCCATGGGAGACCAGGAGGGAGTTCCAGGCTCTGGCTTTGGCCTGGCCCAGCCCTGACCATCGTGGCCATTTGGAGAGTAAGCCAGCAGATGGAAGATCCATCGATATCTCTGTCTCAGCTCTATCACTCTTTCAAATGAAAGAAGTCTTCTAAAAAGTAGTAAATTGCAGCCTGGCGCTGTGGCAGAGAAGGTTAAACCTCCCTCCGCCTGTAATGCTGGCACCCATGTGGGTGCCGCTTCATGTCCCAGCGGCTCCACTTCCCATCCAGTTCTCGCTGATGTGCGGGGAAAGCACTGGAAGATGCCAAGTGTTCGGGCCGCTGCCACCCACGTGGGAGACCCAGAAGCAGCTCTTGGCTTTGGCCTGGCCCAGTGTTGGCCACTGTAGCCACCTGGGAGATGAACCAGCAGGTGAAAGATCTCGGTCTCTTCCTTTTTCTGTAACTTTTTCCAAGTAAATACATAAACCTCTAAAGTTGATTCTGGTACAAAAGCGACTGCAACTCCACGCACAGGTGTCTCAGAACTCACTTCCCAGAGCTCTGAAGGGCCCTCGTGTTCGTGTTCCACTCACAACACGTCAGCAAAACATGAAAGCAGGCGGTCGCGTAGCTACACACGGGTGAAACCGGACGCCAGGCATCCCAGCAACGAGCGGGACGGGCTCTGACCCGCTCTGCGCAGGGGCTGTGTGCTGGACGCCGCCTGTGCTGACCGCCCCGGGCCCAGCCATCAGGCCATCTCCAAACAGAAGGACTATGTCTGACAAAGAATGGTCTTCAGCTGAAAACTTTAACGTCAAATTTTTAAAATTTAGAAATCTAATAAGAAAAAAGTGCGGTATGCCCTAAGAGGACCAAGCGTAATTTTCAAGTCTGTACTCCAAATGGCAGCAACGCCCACCCATGCAGACCAGAGCAGCCCTGGGGCGCCACCGGCTCCTACCTGCGCAGGTGTGTCCGCTTCGTTAATTGGTTGCCCATCGAACCTGAATCTAATCTGCCTCATTGACAAGCCCTGAAAAGAAAAAGCAATTTCCATTAAATATTTCCAGATAACACAAAAGTAACCACTTACATCAAAATAGCAGAATCCGAATGCACAGACTGCCGTAGGGCCTGCAGTCGCCGCGCCGTGCCGCACGTGCGCCTCCACGCTCACTTCCCCTGCCCTCCCCCGACCCACCCACCCCTTCTGCCAGAAGCCGAGCAAACTTGCACACTGCTGGCACCGCAGTGCCCTGGGAGGACACGGGGCAGGCGGGCAGGAGGCAGGCCTGGGACAGCCGGGAGCAGACGCAGGGCCCCTGGTGTGGGAGGGCACCAGGGTCTGCAGGGGGCCTGCAGCTGATCTGAATGACTGCTGGGAGGTTCAAGTCCAGACCCCCACGTCAGGAGCTCTCCGTGGCAGCCGGCATGACACCCAGTGTGTGCAGAGGCGAGGCGGGCAGGAAGCAGCAGCACGCCAGGGATACTGGTGGGAGCCTGGGGGCGTCCGCTCCAGCGGCGGCAGTGCCCGAGACCCCCACAGAACCTAGCAGGCTGCCCCAGGAAGAGGCAGCCCTGCCCACGCACCCGCCCCCGCGCACGGCGCATCGACCAGCCTCAGCGTTCCCCTCTGCAGGACGAGCAGCCAGCCAAGACTCGGATCTGGGCCATCAAAGCCCCGGAGACGGAAAGAAAGCGAGGATCTGGGAAGAGGAGGGGAGCGAAGCACCGGAAACGCAGGCGCTGGCAGCTCCTGGGGCGGCGAGGAACCATCAGGTCCAGGGATGCTCGGAAGAGGAAAGAGCAGAGAATTCTGGAAACTAAAAATCCTGACAGAAATAAGAACGTCCAGGGCCAGCGGTGTGGCATGCAGGTAAAGCCACCGCCTGCAGTGCTGGCATCCCACATGGGCGCCGGTTTGAGACCCGGCTGCTCCACTTCCGATCCAGCTCTCTGCTGTGGCCTGGGAAAGCAGTGGAAGATGCCCAAGTCCTTGGGCCCTGCACCCGCGTGGGAGACCTGGAGGAGGCTCCTGGCTTCAGATCAGCACAGCTCCAGCCACTGTGGCCCATTGGGAAGTGAACGAGCGGATGGAAGACCTCTCTCTCTGCCTCTCAAAGAAATAAATATTTAAAATACAAAAAGAAAAAGAAAGAAAAGAACATCTGCAGAGCGAAGACGAGAAAACTGCCCAGAAAGGACTCAGCGCGCGTCGGTGAGGGCTGAGGAGCCCCGGCACCCCGGGCGGGGACGCAGACCCGCGCGGTCTCTCCGGAGACTCCACCTGTCTGTCCCTGCAGGCTCGGCCAGCGTGCTTAGTGCTTAAAGCAAAACAAAACCTCACGCAGAAAAGTCACAGAAATTAAAACACTCAGGACATTCATTTCTGAAGGGACAGAAAACTCCAGGAAGAGGCCACACAGGGTCTCGAAGCTAACACGGAGGACGGATGTCCTGAGCTGAAAACGCCCTCCCAGAGCTGCGCACCCCAGCGCCCCATTCCAAGTCCATCTTCCTGCCAATGCACCTGGGGGGCAGCTCGAGCATTTGGGTCCCTCCACCCGCGTCAGAGACTCGCCCAGCCCAGCCCTGGCGACTGTGACCATCTGCGGAGTGGACCAGAGGATGAAAGATACATCTCTCTCTCTCTCACTCTCCTTTCCGCCTGCCACTGTGCCTTTCAAATAAACACATAAACCACCCCCCACCACCAAAAAAAAGAAAACAGAGAACGCACACTGGTTACCACTTCAGTGTTCCATGTCAGAGCGCTGGGTCTGAGCCGCCAGCCTCCAGCCTCCAGCCGACCACACCCTGGGAGGCGGCAGGGATGGCGCCAGGGCTCAGGTCCCTGCCAAGCCCCTGGGAGACCTGGGTGGAGCTCCCAGCCCCTGCTCCCACCAGGCCAGGGAAGCCATTGCAACCCTCTGGGGAGTGGATTGGCAGAGGAGTGGGCTCTCTGTCTCTCAATGAAATAGACTTTTAATTAAAAAAACGTGTTTCTAGACAGAAGGGGCTCTGAGTGCCCAGCAGTGATGACCCGACGCCTCAGCTCCTGACAACTCAGGACGCGGAGACGGCCCCAAAGCTTTCAGAGAAAACCATGCCACGTACAAAGGAGAGAAGCAGAGTGAAGGCGTAGGAAGGCGGAGAACGACGCACAACTTCAGAAAGGAAAGCGAGTTTCAGCCCAGAACGTTAGCGCGAAGGTTCACAACGAGCCAAGGAACCTTTGGGCAGCGGCGTCTCCACACGCCGCACCCCACACCCCACGCGCTTCCTGAGGGGGCAGACGCTGGTCTCCACAAAACAGGCAAAGATAACTGCAAGAAGACCCGGGAAGGCGGCAAAGGAAGCTTCCAGAATGATTCCCACAGGAGGCTCTGGGACGACAGCCATGCAGCCACCTCCCAAGCGGGGATCCGGCCACGGAGGACAACCTCACAGCGCACCACAGAGCATGAGTGATGGCTTTGCCATGGGCGCCTGCAGTTGCCCAAACCACCACCAGGAAAACAGACGGTGAGAATAGAGCCAGCCCCACGGGCCGGCTTCGGCTGCTCACAGGGCACTCTCTATGCCAGGGAACATGGGGGACAGAGCTCCCTCTCCCTGGGCACAGCTGAGAATAACCTCTATGATAAAAACCAAGGAGGGGCCGACGCTGTGGCGTAGCGGGTAAAGCCGTCACCTGCAGTGCCAGCATCCCATGTGGGTGCCGGTTCGAGTCCCAGCTGCTCCACTTCCAATCCAGCTCTCTGCTGTGGCCTGGGAAAGCAGTGGAAGATGGCCCAGGTCCTTGGGCCCCTGCACCTGCGTGGGAGACCCGGAGGAAGCTCCTGGCTCCAGATTGGCACAGCTCTGGCCATGAACAGGTGGATGGAAGACCTCTCTATCTCTGCCTCTGCCTTTCAGATATAAATAAATCTTAAAAAAATAATAATACGCCAAGGAGACGGGGAACAAACCGCAAAATTTCCCAACCCTGAGTGAAAGGGAAAGTTGAAGGAGTCGGCGGTGACGCCTCCCAGGGGCCAGGCTTCAAGCGTGGGGCGGGAAAAGGCGGCAGAGAACTGCTGCAAAGCGTTTTATCGTTTAAAAAAACCCAAAGGCAAGAACTATCAAAGCAACGGAGCAAAACCAAACAGTGACCGTGGGGGCTGAGCTGCCGCCTGGGTCACCCGCAGCCCGCGCTGCAGCGCCAGTCCCACTCCCAGCTGCTCTGCTCCCAAGGCAGCTCCCTGCTAACGCGCCTGGGAGCAGCCACTGGTGGCTCAAGGTCCCGAGTCCCTGTCGCCCACGTGGGGAGCCAGGTGGATTCTGGCTTCACTCAGGTGGCTCAGCCCCAGCTTTTGCAGACATCTGGGGAATGAAGTACGAGGTAGAAGCGCTCGCGCTCTCTGTTACTCTGCCTTGCAAATAAATAAATACACCCCCCCAAAAAAAAAGGTAGCAATCACTATATTCTCAAAATAATCAAGAAAGGCAGCCTCAGATGCTCTGAGCTGCCACTCAAAGCACGGGGCTGGCAGACTGGCAGGGCAGGCGCGACACAGGCCCCGGCAGACGGCCAGCAGTCAGCAAGGCCATGCAGTGGCAAGAATTCTGCAACGGCCTGGCCCGATGCCCATCTTCCCAGATGAGCACCCTGGGCACGGACTGGAACGCCACGACCGTCGAAGCACAGATGTGTATGACCCATGAGCTGGTGAGACGAACGCTAACCACCAGAAATGGCCATTCTGACTGACCACAGGGGAGGTGCTGGTGAGGCGGCCCGTTGTTTGGGAAACTGGGGAAGAATCCATCATTTTCTCGCCTTTGCTAAACAAGCTGGCAAAACACACTGTTGATGGGCACAAGTAAGGCGAGGAGCGACGAGGGACCTGCCCGGCAGTGCATCGGAAGGCACCGGCCCCAGAGGGCGTCTCAGCAGAAGGGCCCGCCCGCGGTGGGCGCCACCTGGCCGTTTACAGGGACACCGGGACGAGACCCCTGGGCAGCGGGGGCCGCACCTGCCGCTCGCAGTAGGCCTTCATCAGCTTGCTCAGCGGGGTGTGCCTCTTGATCTTGAACTGCACCACGGAGCCGTCCTGCCCGGCCACCTTCAGGTTGATGTGGTCATTCTCAGTCTTCACGCCCTCCTGCAGGGACAGGAAACACCTCTAAGGAACCGGCGCTCTCCAGGAGCTGAGGGGCGGCCGGGCTTCACTGACGGCATCACCACAACCTAACCGGCGCAGCCGTCCAGTCCCCTCCGGCAGGGGGCTGCTCACGCACAGAACCGACTTTCACCCCCAGCACGCCCGAGCCTGCAGAGCCTGGGAGAAAGTCGGAAAACCCATCTTTGTTTGAAAGTTACTTTTACAAAACTAACACACACCACGCAGCTGTGCCTGACTTCAAAGAGAAGCAGAAGGCGGCGTTGACAGGAGGGAAGCTGTGGGCCACACGGCAGCGGCCCCGGCTCGGGGACACGTGGGTGGGGCTGCCAGCTCCTGGCCCCAGCCCGGCTGTTGCAGGCATCTGAGGACGCACAGGGCCAACGGGAGACCCTCTCTCTGTGTCTCTGTCTCTCAAGTAAACACACTTTAAAATCTTTTTTTAAAAGAAGAAAAGAAGTCCTAAAACCAATTGCCCCAATTCATCGTGGTCAGTATTCCAGGGGGGCAGAAACGGTTTTCCCATCTGACCACAAGGCTGCCTTCCCGCACGCCCACGCCCCACGCCCGGAGCAGAGCTGGCGTCCACTGGCAAGTTTACGCCATGGGCGAGGACCTAGGGCAGACTGAAGGAGTGGACACCACAGGGCTCAGCCACGGGGCCCCGCCCTGGGCACACGTTAGAGGCTGTGGGGGAATCGGGGCTGCTCGGGCCGCGCCAGATGTCGCCAGATGTTGGCTTTCCTCCCTCACCCAAGCAGGGCCTGGCCAGGGGCTGGGGGGGGCTGCTCACCTCCAACCCCAGCTGCGGCCAGAGCCCCAGGTCCCCAGCACGTGCTCAGAGACCCGGAGCTTCCGCCTTGCTCTCGACACCGACCTACCCAAGGACTGCTGGCCTGACCAGGGCAGCCCTCGGGGCGGGGCGGCGAGGGGCCCACCCTGGGGCTGCGAAGGGAGGGGCGCACCCCAGGTCATAAGGGGACTCCACCCCAGGGCCTCGACAGGGAGGGGGCGCACCCTGGGACTGGGACTGGGAGGGGGAGCACCTCAGGGCCGTATTGGGGAGGGGCGCACCCTGGGGCCGTCTTGGGGAGGGGTGCACCCTGGGACTGTGACAGGGAGGGGACGCACCCCAGGGCCGCGACGGGGAGGGGGCGCACCCTGGGACTGGGAGGGGGAGGGGGCGCACCCCGGGGCCGCGACGGGGAGGGGGCGCACCCTGGGACTGGGAGGGGGAGGGGGCGCACCCCGGGGCCGCGACGGGGAGGGGGCGCACCCTGGGATTGTGACGGGGAGGGGGCGCACCCCGGGGCCGCGCTGGGAGACAGCATCCCATCCAGGGTCGCAGTGGGGCTGCCGACCCCGGCTACTCCCACCCTCTCAGGAGAAGGGCCACCGCGCGGGAAAACCAGGACGGAGGACCGGGCCACGTGAACACGCCCTCGAGGACGCGTGCCAGGGGGCGCACCGCGGGGGCGGGGCCAGGAGGCGGGGCTTGGAGCGGGGCTCGGGAGAGATGCTGTCAGGGCGGGGCTTCTCGGGGCGGGGCTATGACGTAAGGGGCCCGAGACCAGGAAGGGGGCGGGTCTCCGGGAGAGACGCTATTAGGGGCAGGGCTAGGACGGGGCGGGGCTAGGTCGTAGAGGGGCTCGAGACCAGCAAGGGGCGGGGCTCTGGAGAGACGCTGTCGGAGGCGGGGCTTCTCGGGGCGGGGCTCGAGGAGCGGAAGGGGCGGGCTCGGGGAGGAGCTCCGACGGGTGCAGAGCAGGGGCGGGGCTCCGGGACAGACGCCGTCGGGGGCGGGGCTAGGGCGGGGCGGGGCGCGCCGCGGAGCCCGCGGTGGGGGAGGGGCGCGGAGCCCCGTGGGGGAGGGGCGGGCGTGCGGCGTGGGGCCCGGGCGCGGGGCTCGTGGGCGCCGTGGCCGCGGCGGGTGGGGACGGGGGCCTGCCAGGAGCGGAGGCGCGGGTGCCCCCGGGGCGGCGGGCGGCGGGCGGGCCGCGGCTTACCTTGGGCTTCTCCTCGGACATGGCTGCGCGCGGTCGCGGCGGCGGCAGCAGCAGCGCGAGCGGGGCAGTCGCTCTCCGGGCCGCCGCTCTCCCGCCGCAACTGCCCTCGGGGCCGCGCTTTATCCCTCAAATCCCGGCGCGCCGGTTGGCCGGGGGAGGTCACGTGGCGGGCGCGCGTGCACGAGGCGCGCGCCCTGGGGCGTCGGGCGCGCGCCCGGGCGGGCCGCGGTTCCCGGCGGTTGGAAGTGCGTCACGGGGCGGGTTCCCGCGCGACCCCGCAGTCTGGGCGCCCGGGGGCGCGCGTGGGACCCAGGGCCGCGGGCTGTCGCGGGTGCCTGGCCCCGGGGACGCGCAGGGAGTGCACGGCTCGGGGAGCCCAGGGCCCGGGATCGGGCTTGGGGGCGAGGGCGTGAGGGCCAGGCCTGGGCTCCAGAGTGGCCGCGCTGACGTGGGCAGGGTCAGGGTCCAGTTCAGGCCTCGGGGCCCTGGAGCCACCTGCAAGTCCGCTTGGCAGCCCCCTCCCCCTGGCGCGGCCCCGGGCCTCTGAGCTGTGCAGGCCGAGGCCAGGCCACGCACCCCCCACTTCTGCGGGCTGCATTTCTCTAGGGGGTAAAGGAAAGGCCGGGCCCGGGAGAGGCCCTTCCCCCACTGGAGGGACGCTGTGTCCTCTGGCCACATCACGCAGGCTTCTGAAGACAGGGCTGGGGTCACCAGGTCCTCTCCTCCCGGCCACTTCCCTGGCCGGCGCCGCCTCTGGGGCGTCCACTCTCCACCATGGAGAGCCCCTCGCGGTGGTTTGGCTGACTTTTCTAGAATGCTGTCCACACCTAGTCCTCGCAACAACCCATTTCACGTATGAGAAAACTGAGGCAGCGGGAGGTGAAACCACAGGCCGGGTGTCACCACGGATGGGAGCTCGAGCACCTGGCCGCGTGGCCCACGCAAGATGGGGGCCCACGGAACTGCGGAGGGCACGCCCACCCCCGACCTTAATCACCGCGGGTGGAGGGGGCCAGTGGGCGGCACCAGGATGAGCCGCAGCCCAAGGCTGGGAACCATTTCCATCCTGCCTGAGCAGGCCCAGCAGACAGGTGCCACGCACTTCCTGGTAACGCTGCGGAGCTGCAGAGCATCTCCCAAGCCCCCTTCTACCCTCAAACGTCTGGGCAGGGCCACCATTAAGAGCAAAGGTTACTGGGGCTGGGGCTGTGGCCCAGGGGCCAAGCCTCCGCCTGCAGCGCCGGAATCCATGGGCGCCGTTCCCAGCTGCTGCTCTTCCGATCCAGCTCCCTGCTGTGGCCTGGGACAGCAGCAGCCAAGTGCTTGGGGCCCTGTGCCCGTGTGGGAGGCCCGGAAGAAGCTCCAGGATCCTGGCTCCAGATCGGTGCAGCTCCTGCCGCTGGGGAGAGAACCAGCAGATGGAAGACTTCTCTCTGTCTGCAATGCTACCTCTCCAATAAATAAGTAAAATCAGAGAGAAAAAGAAGATTGCTGAAGTCTGGCCGTGAGAGGGTCGCCCAGACCCGGCTTCCCAGCCCACAGGCTCCGGTAGGGCTTGGTCTCTTCTGGCACCAGCTCCCTGCTGCCGTGGTGGACGGTGTCCAGGGACCAGCAGCACAGCCTTGGCTAGAGACGCCATGACCTGTGGACGATCACATGTCCTTACACACCCCAGACACAGCTGACTGAGGCAGGTGGTGGGTGGAAGCCACATCCCAGTTTCTGGGGCTAAAAGGAAAAGTTTGCGACCCAGGAACAGCGCCCAGAGCTGCTAGAACAAGAATTAGTTCACATGATGTCACCACTAAAAATGACGTCATTGCTAACAGGAAGACATCTTCTGTGGGAAGCAAAGATCCCAGAAGGAGAGGAGGGGCGATTTTCCTTTGAGGGAAAGCTGGTTCCTCAAGTCAGGCTGCCTTTAAACACACACACCCCAAATACACAGCCCATCGCATACCACACACCACACACACACCACACCCCCCCACACACCACATCCCCCACACACATCCCATACCCCACATACACACCACATACACACCACCACATCCCACACACACATCACACACCCCTACATACACACACCACACACACACCACATCCCACATACACATACATCACATACACTCCACATACACACATACCACATATACACATCACACACACCACATACATATATACATCACACATACCACCCGTACACAAACACATCACATACACACACTTCATACACACATATACCACACATATACCACATTCTCCCAACATGTCTCACATACACATCACATACCACATACACACGTATACAAACACCACATCAAGCATACCACATATGCACATACATCACACACATCATACACATACCACATCACATACACCCCAGATACACACATACCATATCACACACATTCACACACACACACCATGCACATACCACATACACTATCACACATGATACACACATATCACATACATGACACATGCACACCCCACACACATATATACCACACTCCACATACACAGCCCTCATACACACATCACATCACACACATACAACACACACTACATACATGCACACATCACACACATATTCCACACACACACACCCCACATCACACACTCAGTATGTGGTTTAAACAACAGACATCTGTCTTATCACAGTTCTGAAGATTAGAACTACAAAATCAAGGTGCTGTTGGGGTCGGCTCCTCGGGTGGGGCCTCACTTGTGGCTTGTGGGCAGCCACCTCCTTGCCGCGTCCTCCTGGGAGCCTCCCTCTGTGTGTGCAGAGGGAAGAGGTTGGGACCTCGGTGTTCTTCCGCCTCTTGCAGGGGCAGCAGTCCTGACGTCCGGCCTCACACCTGTGCCCTCATTCAGCCTCAGTCACTTCCCCAAGGCCCCAGCCCCAGATGCAGCCACGCGGGGGCCGGGGCTTCAGCATGTGAGTCGGGAGAGGGGGCACAATTCAGTCCACAGCGTATGCAGTGGGCCAGAAGTTAAGACATGAACTTGAGCTTTCCAGTCTCCCGAGTGAGCGAGACAGTCTTCTGGAGAGGGGGCTCCCACAGGTCCCCCAGGCCTTCAGCTGGGGCCCTGAGGACGCACCGCGGGAGCAGGTGGAGGAGTGAGTGGAAGAGCCCTCACAGAGCCCAGAGCCCAGATTCCCAGAGCTCAGTCTCACTGGGGAACCAGCTGAATCCTCCTCCCGTCAGCTGAAGCAGAAAGAGGAGAGCCGAACCCCGGGAACCCCGGCCGGGAGCGCACTCAGCTGTTTTCTTACACAGTATCCAGAATTCATATAAAGTTCCCAAGAAAGCCAGGAGACACATGTCACAAAACCAAAAGAAAAAGTCATAGCGTGAATAACCCACAGAGGCCACGATGTGACTAGCAGACACAGACTTTAAGGCAACTGTAATTTGTTTGTTCAAGACACTAGATTATTAGATGGACATTTTCAGCAAAGCTGTGGAATCCATGCAAAAGAATCCCACAAAATTTGAAAAACAGAAAGATCAGCAGCTGAAGTTACAAATTCAGTAGAGGAATTTTGAAACAGATTGGATACAGAAGAGACAATTAATGAACAGGAAATAGGTCAGGAGAAAATAATCAGAAGCAGAGCCAGGAGAAGGTATAGACAGCATGGCAAAGGCTCAGAGACATGTGTGACATGGTGAGAAGGTATAGACAACATGGCAAAGGCTCAGAGACATATGGGAATGGTGAGAAGGTGTAGACAGCATGGCAAAGGCTCAGAGACATATGGGATGAGGGGAGAAGGTATAGACAATGTGGTAAAGGCTAGAGATGTATGTGACATAGTGAGAAGGTATAGACAATGTGGTAAAGGCTCAGAGATGTATGTGTAATATGGTGAGAAGGTGTAACTTATGTGTAAAATGGAGTCCCATGGAGGCCGGCATTGTGGCTTAACAAGTTGAGCCACCACCTGCAATGCAGCATGGGTATTGGTTCAAGTCCTGGCTCTCCACATCCAATCCAAATCTCTGCTAATGCACCTGGGAAAGCAGCAGGAGACTGCCCAAGGGCTCGGGCCCTGCACCCACACGGGAGACCCAGATGGAGGTCCTGGCTCCCGGCTTCAGCCTGGCCCAGCCCTGGCTGTTGTAGTCATTTGGGGAGTGACCCAGTGGATGGAATCTCTCTCTCTTCATCTCTCACTCTGTCTGTCTTTAACTTTGCCTTTCTAATAAATAAATAAATAAATAAATCTTTTTTTTTAAATGGAGTCCTAGAAGGAAAGAAAAGAATTGGCCCAAAGCAATATTAGAAGAAATAGTAAAAGGATTTTTCAAATTTGACCAAAGATAAACCACAGACTATGGAGATATTTTCAACCCCAATCAGAATAAACACAAACAAAACCACAAAAATCTTCTGAAAACAAAAGACAAAGATGATACCAGCCAGATGCATACCATGGAAACAACAGGACTGACAGCTGACTTTTCAACAGAAACACAGGAGCGAGGTGACCGTGGGATATAATCTCCAAAATGCAGAAAGAAAATAGCTACTTATGGCGCTCACTTCTTTCCTGAAATGTCCACCTGGACTACCAGGGGTTTTTCTCTTCTTTAAGTTTTGCTACCTCACTTATCACCACTCTGTCTCATGTCTGAATTCTTTCCTGGGTAAAGCAATGACAGCGACACCTGGTAGCATGTTTGGCGAGCCAGCCAGGAGACCGCGAGGGCAGCGGTGAGTCCCAGGCAGCCTCGCCCTGAGGAATGCTCTGTGTCTAGCCTACGTCTGTGCTTTCTCCTGCCTCGTCTAGTGGCAGCCAAGTCTCAGCTGCATGTTTCCTGGAGTCAGAGGCGTGTCCACTTTCCTTTAAACTAGCCTTGTCGGCCCTGCCCTGTTCTGTCTCGTGCAGCCAAAGTCTATTTGAGACCAAGGCCAACTTACTCTCTTTCCAACTATCTGCCTTGACCCTCTTAGCCCTCCCTGTCCTGGCTGACCTGTCCGGCTTCTGTGCACAGGCCCCCTCCCTCATCACACAAGTCAAGAAGTAGGGGCAACATCACATTGGTTTAGCAGCAAAGCCCAGCATATGGTCTTAGTTGGCCCTCCCTGCCGAAGGACACTCTGTGCCTCATTTCCCCTACCTGTTTGGCACTATTTACCAATAGGCAGTTCACGGGCAAGAACTGGTCTTAAGAGGTTTTGTCTTAAACTGCTATTTTTCCCACTGATAAGACCCTCTGCAGGACCATGTTTCCCTCCCTCTTAAGTTGGTGGGGTTTGGTTGTTTTTGTTTTATTTGTTGTTTGTCTAGGTTCACAGGGGTGGGCCTCCTGGCCTCTCTGATCCAAAGGGCTCCCATTTTTTTGTTTGCTAAATTGTGGAAACTTCTCTGCCAGCTATCTAGGATCCCTCTGTTCCATGGCTGTCGCTGATATATGTCTTGCTAAACTCATAGAGCTTTCTACTCACCACTGCCCCATTACAGGGCCTGAGGCCTGAACAGTGGAATCCTGTGTACTCTCTCACATTCTGTAAGTCCCTGCGTTGTTATAATGCTATAATGATGTGAAAATATTTGCAAGCTGATTCACAGAGCTATGTCTTTTAACAAAACTTTGTTGTTCTATACTTTCATGTTTTGTCTTCTAGGTTTAAAATTTTCCTGAAATTTCTAGGGTTTGCAACACTTTGGTAAAGTATAATTGTGTAAAGTCATTGACCTGTTTCCTACTTAATTTACTTTAAATTAGCTATGGGTTAAAATTCTGTTTATCCTTTGAAAGATGTTTTCCTCTTAACTTTGAGGTGTTAGAGGATTGCTTCAGGATACGAACAGAAAGAACCAGTAGGTAGGAGGGTTGTGGAGGAAGCTGCAAGCATGAGGGTGTTCTTGTTGAAAGAATGTTAAGAGAATTTCTGACAGAAAGAGGAACTGGAGGAATAAGTATGTTGAGAGGGCCGGGTGCATGCTAGGTTGGATGAGATTAGAAGGAAATTTTTTAAAGGCAGCTCCTATCTCAGAAGTCCAGATAACAGGATTACCTTATTCCTACCTATTTGTTCCTTGATATATTTAACTGCCCCAGATAATGAGATCATAGGTTGATATCAGATGCTAATCCTTTTAATGAAGGCTTTTCTGCTTTTTGTAACAGACATTTTGTGTGAGAGAATTTGTGTGTCGTGGGGAGCGCTGCTTGTGTTTTCTGTTGTCTGCACGTGATTGCTGGGAGAACCGAGTCTCAATGTTAACCACGTTGTCCGTCCAGTTTTCAACGTCTGAGCGCTCCCCTAGCTCTGAGTGGAGCTGGCCCCTCGCTTTGATGAGAATTCTCAGGCAGGACGGATTATTTCTCATAAGGACTCATCTCGATCAAGTGCTGGCCCCTGGCTCTGCAGAGCTGCCTGGGTCAACGCTGCTTCTGGAGCCGGGTTCCAGAGCCGACCCTTCCCCCGCCTACAGGGAGGAGACTGAGAGAGGACTAAGCTGGGGCTGTGCGGTAAGCACCAGTTAATCCAGAAGACCAGGAAGTCGGACTGTGTGGGGAGCGCGGGTTAAGTTGAAAACCCAGGGAAAGCCCCCAGCTCTTTCCCGAGCGGGGAAACAGTGAGGGAGGCCGACTTGTCGCCTCATTTCGCCTCTCCCCGCCACAAGGCTCTCCAGGAGGAGGCGCGGGGTAACCCCAGACCCTTTTCCGACAGGAGGCATGGCCACATACAGAGGACCGGCGAGCACAGCCAGAAGAGGAGACCTCACGCCGTCAGGTGAATCCACAGCAGATTTGCCCTGATGGGCACAGGCGGTGCAGAATTCCCCTCTTCAAACCAGACCAGCCGCAGATGGCAAGTCTTGCTGATGACGCTGAAAACTCTGCAGACTGGCTGTATTTAACAGGTCACCATGTTTGCCCTTACCTGGAAGGACACAGTTCTCCTCATGGGCACTGTCTTAACTAACAGGGGGAAACGCTGTCAGAACAGGCCCGAGACGACAGATTTCTCGCTGCAGCACCCCTGATGTTAAAAGGAAGCTCCAAAAGTTAGGGATGAGCCTGAGCACTCCCCCGGCTGACGTCCTAAAGGCCGCCTCACGGGCCAGGAGGAAGAGGAGGGACCCAGGCAGCAGGAGCGGTGATGGCTGCTCTACGTGGTGATCTGAGGTGCAGCCCCAAATAGCACTTGTCACTGATGTGGAAAGCCAGGCCCCTGGGCAAGTGGCTATCATGACAGGAACTGGCCTCTGCTGGTTCACTCCCCAAGTGGCCACAATGGCCAGAGCTGGGCCAATCCAAAGTCAGGAGCCAGGAGCTTCTTCCAGGTCTCCCACGTGCACTTGGGCATCTTCTAGTGCTTTCCCAGGCCATCAGCAGAGAGCTGGATCAGAAGTGGAGCAGCCGGGACTTGAATCCGTGCTGACATGGGATGCCGGCACCACAGGTGGAGGCTTAACCACAGCACTGGCCCCATAAATTTTCTTATTCTATTGGAGCTGAAATTGCAGGATCATCAACTAGCCAGAATTCCACAGATACACAGGACGAGGCACAGTTCACCCTTGACAGGAAACACAAGGAAGATGGGGCTGCCAGGAAAGTGGGCGCGAATTCGGATAAATCAAGGAGCAAATCCCTAAAGGACATTGGCTGGCGACACAAAGGAGGCTCCTCTCCTCAGAGCCCCACTGGCACCCCCAAGAAAGGCTGACGGCAGAGGGGTGCGCCAGAGCGAGCCCGCTGTGGTGGGGGGCTTCCTGGAGGAGGGCAGCCACACTGCAGAGGGGACAACCCACACCCAACAGGTCTGTTAAAGCCTTAAGATGCTGGCAGGAAAGACAGAAAACCATGCCACTCCCTAGGGCACAGGGGAGGACCTGCTGAGGCTGGGAAAGGAGAAGAATCCTACCTACCATCTGGGCCCAGCCCTTCAGAGGTCTCCTCAGAGAAGGAACGCAATCACTGACAGTGTCCCGCCCCAAGCCCAGTGACACATGGCCTGCCTGCTACTGGCCTGAGCATCAGAGAACTCCCTCGGTGTCCCCAGCAGCAGGCTAGGAAGCCCCGAGAAACAAGCAAGAGCAGTCCACCCCAAGGGAGGGAGAAGAGCATGGAGAGAGCGCCCGAGGCACAGGTACAGTGGGGAGACCGGAGGCCAGAGGAGGGGCAGGAACATCAAGAGACTCCTCCGGGCCGGGCCAGGGCTGGGGCCCAGGCTGGGGCCGGGGCCGGGGCGTAGCAGGTAAAGCTGGCGCAGCGCTGGCATCGCCTATGGGTGCTGATTCCAGCCCTGCCTGCTCCACTTCTGATCCTGCTCCCTGCCAATGAGCCTGGGAAAGCAGTGGAGGATGGCCCCTGCCGCCACGTGGGAGACCTAGAAGAAGCTCCTGGCTTCTTCCTGGCCCCGTCTTAGCCATTGTGGCCATTTGAGGAGTGAAGCAATGGATGGAAGAGTTCTTTCTCCCTCTCTCCCTCTCTGTAACTCCGCCTTTCAAATAAGTAGATCTTAAAAAAAAAAGAAAAGAAAAAGAAAATCCTGCAACACAACACACTCCACCCTGAGTACAGGAGATGCTGGTGGACTTTGAGGTGAGGCTGTCAGAGGAGGGGCTGCGTCTGCAGGCAAGGAACTGGGCTGGGCTTGGGTTTTGTTATTGCCACAATGACAGCCCAGCAGGAAACGAAGGATGCCCACCTCCAGATATAAATACTATGACCTCGCCGGAATACCTGGCTTCTACTTAGCCTTTATGAAGCATGCAAACAAACGCATCCACAATTCAGAGACAAAAATCAACAGAAGCAGACTCAGCTATGGCTCAGATTTGGAGACTGTCAGACAAGGTTTGGGTGGAAAAGGTAAATAACACAAATGAAAAGATAAGGCATTAACAGCACAGAGAGGCGGGCTGTAACAGTCAAATGAAAACACCAAAGATAAGAACTGGAGAGGCGGCTGCCTTCAATAGCCTCACTGCTGAACTTCAACACAGACCATTGAAGCGACTCAGACTAAAGCAAAGAGGGAAATAGTAGAAAGAGGCAAAACGTAGCAAGTGAAGGCCTGGAACACTTGCAGGGCACAACACACGTAGAACTGGAGTAACAGAAGAGAAAACGGAGCAGAATATTTGAAAAAATAATGGCCAAGAATTTTCCAGAAATGATGAGACGCCGCATCTGTTGAGAAAATGAAGTCAGACTACTTAGCCCAGAAGCTGACACATCTGCTATGTAACTGGTTACCTACACTATTGTCTGTAAGCATATATGACATTGGGGGAACAGCTAATCGCAGACCTTCCTTTATTTCTTTTTAAAGTTTTGTTTACTTGAAAGTCTGAGTTAGAGAGGGAGGGAGGGAGGGAGGGAGAGAGGGAGGGAAAGAGGGAGGGAGGGAGGAGGGAGGGAGGGAGGGAGGGAGGGAGGGAGGGAGAAATAACCATCAGTTGGTTACTTCCCAGATGGCTGCAACAGCCAGGATTAGAGTAGCTCAAAACCAGGAGCCAGGAGCTCCATCCAGGTCTCCCACATGGTGGCAGGGGCCCAAACACTTGGGCCATCTTCTGCTGCTTTTCTCAGGCCATTAGCAGGAAGCTGGACCGGAAGTGGAGCAGCCAGGAAACAAACTGCCACCCATAGGTGAGGCCGGCCTAGCAGGCAGAGGCTTTACCTGCTAAAGCACACGGCCAGCCCTGAGCACAACTCTTCCGTGTGCTCACCCACCACCGTGAGAGCAAGGGCGGACCCTCTGTACTCAAGCACCACTGTGAGAATCGAGTGTAGACTTCCTGCGTGTGCTCACCCACCACTGTGAAAGTATGGAGGTGAGAACCTGTGGACGGTCAGCCCTGCCGTTGTTCTTTGGCCTGTCAGATCTTCCTGGAGCACCACAGATCCAAGGTCAGAAAACCCCAGCTGGAATTTAAATATTTAGTTTGTCAAAGGTACATCATATTCAAACTGCTGAAAACCAGAGATAAGGAAGCAAAGAAGAAAGAGAAACAATGGCACGTCACACACGGAGGAACAAGGGTAAGAAGTACAGCGCATCTGCCATGCAAGTCAGACAGGGAAGACGACGAAGTGACATCCGTGTGGACTACAAACAGATTTTCAGACTCAGCAAAGCATTTTTCAAAAACAAAGGAGAGTGCAGTAAGCTCGCTGCAGCCCACGACTCTTGCAGATTACAACTGAAAACTCCGGACACTATACATAAAGCAACTGAGCACTTGCAGAAACTAACAGCAGGCAGATTACAGGTGAGACCTAACTGAGTGAAATATCCAGGGGCAGTCGTGGGGCACAGGTTCAGCCACGGCTTGGGGCACCCACATCCCATGTAGGAGCACCAGGAGGATAAGGTTTAATCCACCAGGGGTTGAGGAAGGCAGCACACTGGGCTCTCCAGAGCTACCGTCCAGATCAGTGAGGGCACTCCGGAGCTTTTAGGGAGTGCAAAACGAAGGCTGGGCTGTTGAGGGCGAGACGAATGAGGCTCAGAAGCTGCTTGCTGGGCTGGTAATGGAGCATTTTTATCGATCTCAGACATCAACCCAGTTCCTTGAGAAACTCGCTGATGGCTCGACCTTATCGTAAAGGCACTGCAGGATGGTTTGCACGTTAAGCAGCTACAAGTGTTATTTGTTGGGAGCTGAAAGAGGCAAAGTACTGTGTTGAGAGATCGCCGTGCTTCATTAGCCAGTATGACGCCCTTAGGGACCCCTTAACACTGTGTCACAGTAAACCTGATCTCTGGCTGTGATGCCTCGGGAGGCCACATCGCTTGGCAAGTTCAGCTGGCCTTCCCAGGGCAGTTCTGGAATCCACAGCAAGCACCAAGTTTGAGCAGACACTAGTCAGTCGAGGCCCAGCAGCTGGCGTTTGTTCACCAGAATATGGAATGAAAAGTGTATGCAGTACAGTCTGATGACTTTCCAATGTCCATGTGCTATCTCCCGTTCTGATGCGAGGGTGGTCCCTGTGTGAAAACGCAGTTTTTCTGTCCAGAGAAAGAGAGACCTGTAAGCCAAACCATACGGGTTGAATCCAGCTTGTGTGGTTTCTTAAATTTTTTTTTTTTCTCTTTCACCCTCCCTCAAGGAGGTCCCATGGATCCACCCTGGGGCTGTTTCCTGCCCCCGTGTGGGGAACAGACCCTCAGGAGTTACATACATGTTCCTGGTCACACACACACACACACACACACACACACACACGAGTGTGTGGGGGGTGAGGGGTAGGCAGGGAATCCTGTTATTTTTACCCGCCTTCCCCATTGCTTCTGAGCCCCAAGGGCCACCCCCATGGCCCCATGACATGAAACTGCGGATAAGGTTCTGAGAGTAACCCCATCTTTGCACGCGGGGGTCAGATGACCGCAGCGGAGTTGGAAAGGGCGGACCCCGCCTCTGCGGCCCACTGCGCTTTCCCGCCCGGAGAGCCCCGCGAGCCGGGCGGAGGAGGGGCCCGCGGCCCAGAGCCGGGACGGGCGGGGCGGGCGGTGGCGCGGGGCGGGGCGGGGCGGCGCGGGGCGGGGCGGTGGCGCGGGGCGGCGCGGGGCGGGGCGGTGGCGCGGGGCGGAGGCGCGGGGCGGGGCGGTGGTGCGGGGCGGGG
>CM027407.1:1358062-1381312 GCA_015711505.1 Sylvilagus bachmani | reverse complement strand
AAACCAACAGGAACAAAACCTCTGGGAGACACGGTAAGAACTCCTGCGGCCTCCCCCCGCCGACTCCACCCGAGAGGAGCATCCTTCGTGAGAAGACAGGAGTGAGAGCGCCACAGGTGTGGCTGGAGGGGCTATGCCAGAGTCGGAGTCCAGAGATCCTGAGCGCTGCAAACACGATGACGAAGCAGCGAACGGATCACTCTGCCAGTTCTGATACACATACGAAACAAGCACATGCTGGAGACAAGACTCCTCGTGAAGGGTCTGGTTGAGATGAAAATATTCCAAGGTCTCATCTTCTAAGACACTCAGAGGACCCAGGTGAGGACAGAACCTGCTGGAGCACAGCCAGCTGGCTGCCTTTCTCAAGAGACATCTTCCTGCTCGGGTGGAGGAACCCACAGAAAAGGGACTGCACCCCAAGCCCAGCTCCACGCTCGCTTGGCACTTCCAAGGCCAAAGAGTGTGGCGACAGCCCCTGACCAGGCAGAAGACACAACTCTTACCGTATTTTTTCCTGATTTCATCGTGCCTTGACTTCATCTCTGCTCTCCTAAAAAGCAAAAAGAAACACCATGTAGCAGAGCACAGGGCACGTGGGCTCTCAGGAGACGCACCCGCCAGCCCTCAGCAGAGGCAGGCCTCTCGTGGCTTCAATGACACCCAGCATCACACTAGGTGGGGACAAACTCAGCCACTGTGACAGGCAGGCTGAGGGTGCAGCCGGTACCTGGAGTGTGCTAACACCATTTTCTTCTTGTCAATGAATCCGTTCAATTGTCTGACACTGTGACTTTTTTTTTTTCTTTTTAGTTTCCATTTACTTTAAAGAGCAACATAGAGAAAGAGACAGAAAAAGAGAACTTCCACCTGCTGGTTCCCTGCCCCCATCTCCATCCAGTTCTCCCACGTGGTTGGCAGGGACCCCAGCGCTGGGGCCATTATTTGCTGCCTCCCAGCAGGAACCAGCAGGAAGCTGGACAAGAAGTAGAGCATCCTAGGATTCAAACTGGCTCTCTGAGACGAGACGCGAGCATCCTAGGATTCAAACTGGCTCTCTGAGACGAGACGCGAGCATCCTAGGATTCAAACTGGCTCTCTGAGACGAGATGCGAGCATCCTAGGATTCAAACTGGCTCTCTGACGAGATGCGAGCACCCCGAGGATGCTCAGCTTGGTGTGCCAGGGCGCTGCCCCGTACACTGCTGTCACCTTTGAAAAGCTTTTTCGACATTTGGAGAAACACACTGATCGGTAAAGTCTCACGCCAGGTCAAGAGGGTGACTGGGAAGCTAACAAAGCCTTCATTTAGGGATACCTGACTGCAGGGAGATAGCACAGAAGCCTGTCAGCCTCCAGCCTCCCAGCTGCCAGTACCTCAACCCAGTCCTCCACAATGGTATGGGGGGTAGACACGACCCCTGCCCTGTGTCTATCATCAGAGTCGGGTCACCAGACAGCTGTGACCTCAAGTCCCAAGTCTGCCCCTGGGCTCATGGCCCTTTTTCTTGTCTGTCCACTACCCGGGAAGTGGCTGAACGAACAGCAATCAACAGCCTGACCCCCTCAGCAGTGACAGGAGCAGCCAGGCCAGCACAGAGCCTGCCAGCACCAGCAGCGACACCTGTCACCAAGCAGACGCTGTGGGCAGTCGTCGGCTCCCTCTCATTCTGAGGACCCAGGGGATCCCGTGGACACTGGGCGTGTTCCTCAGGTTTGAAACCAGGAAACTCATGACTGGGAAACGCTCTTCCGTGGCCTTCTGGATCCGCACCCCGGAAGTGAAGGAATCCTCCCGACAGAACAGCAGCTCACCTCTCCTCCTGCCGGACCCGCCTCTCTTCCCGCTCCCTCATGGCCCTCTCGTCACTCTTGTCCGGCTTCCGGCTCCTCTTCCTCCGGCAGCAACAGCAGCAGCAGCAGACGGCGATGCCCAAGAGGACGGTGCCCCCCATCACAGACATGGCGATGATCAGTGCCTCAAAGTTCACTGCAACCCAAACGCACACGTGAGAAGGGAGGCCGCCAGGAGCAACACTCCCCAGGGCGGGGCCCTCAGACACCGCCAGCCTTGTCCAGAGTCTTCTTTCAGCCCCACACTGTGACCGCAGCTTCACGGATCCCAGGTGCACATCCAGACCTGAGACAGCGGCACTCGACTCTAAGACTCAGAGATGGGTTCAGCCTGATGCAGCTTTGTTCCTTATTAAGTCAAAGTCAAGAACACTACACTGCTTTCAAGAGAAAAGTCAAGAACACTACACTGCTTTCAAGAGAAACACGCCTCCTGCAGAGCACATGCTGCCCTCCGATCTGGAAGCAAGACCCCGAGAGGCAGCCCAGGGCAGGACCGCCTTCGTGTCTGAGTCTCGGCAGTTCTGTGGGGTTTGAAAAGAGCTGGCCAGGCACCATCAGATCATGTTCTGGCTTCCGGTTAGAACTACAAATGCAGATCTGATACAAGTTTTACAATCTTTTTCAAGAGCTACAAATTAAAACCCATTAAGATTTTTCTATTCAATTCAAAGCAGAGCCAATTAATATCCAAATGCTGTGCTTTTTTTTTTTGGAAGATTTACTTATTTATTTGAAAGGTAGAGTTACAGACAGGCAGAGGTAGAGAAAGAGAGAGAGAAAGGTCTTCCATCTGATGGTTCACCCCCTAGATGGCTGCAATGGCCAGAGCTGCGCCAATCTGAAGCCAGGAGCCAGGAGCTTCCTCTGGGTCTCGCACATGGGTGCAGGGGCCCAAGGACTTGGGGCACCATCTATTGCTTTCCCACACCATAGGGGAGAGCTGGATGGGAAGTGGAGCAGCTAGGACTTGAACCAGCACCCGTATGGGATGCCAGCACTGCAGGCAGTGGCTTTACCTGCCATTCCACAGCGCCAACCCCCTCAAATGCTGCTTCTGCAAATATGCTTTTCAATGCCACTACAGCATCTTCTAGAAGACAGGGCCAACAGCAAACTTCCTCTGAGCAGTGGGTCCACGGACAATTCCAAAGTTAATCTCCCACCACACAGAACCATGTGTTCTAGCCTCCTGTTCTCTCAGCTGCGGCAGGTTTGGAAACTGAAGTTTTTCAGGTAACTTGGCCTCAGCAGGAGTGAGGCTGACACCCAGTGCTCCAGGCGTCCACAGTCCATCCTCTAGGCCTGCTGTGTAGATGCCCCTCCTGGGAGCTCCTTGCGCACCGAGCGCATTTTCAGCTTCTAAGCTTTTCAAATCGGCACAAGTGTCACACCTGATCAGATGCTTCTCAAGCTTTAAAATCATGCCTTTCCTCCTCTGACCTGTCCTGAAGAAGGAAACTGCAGAACACGGTGGTGGCATACACAGAACGCAGGCCTTCACTGGAGACGGTATACTTTTCTAAAGCCCTCTAGAAAAAGCAATTCTAAACCCTGATGAGATCAGTGACATTTTCCGGTTAGCAGCTGACACTAATTATCAGAGAAAAAAGAAGTCCCATCACAACGGGAAGCAAAACTGGGGGCCCCTGCAAGGCCGAAACCCAAGAATCTCTACCAAGGAATGCAAGGACAAGTGGAAGAGCAGAGGCGATGACCTGCTTCTGAGCAGGAGGCCCTGGAAAGGGCTCCCTGTTCTCCCAGTGAGGCATCCTGAGATCCTGCAATGAAACCTCCGGCTCTTTGCTTCAAACTGGATACAATGATTCTAAAATCATCTGTAGGAGTAAGCACCCTGAGCAGGTGGCACCTGGACCTCTAGAGAAACCAGGAAGGCCCTGAGTGGCTCCCCCAAGATCCTCCATTTAGCTCCCACTGACAGGGGCCCGAACAGCCCTCCTTCCTTACTGTGGGGCCAGGCACAGGGCCACCCTATCCCTGAGCACAGCTCTGGTTCCTTCTCAGCCCTCAGATTCAACCAAACTTGGGACCAGGGGGTGCCCCATCCTTGTGAGCTGCACTCACATCCTTGACTGCTTCTCCTGTGTGGCTTACGTTTCCCCCTGGGCTACAGCCATGCGGGACACATCGAACAACCAAGACAGACTGCTGTCAATCTCATCTGGGCAAGGCTGGATTCATGTTTGGCAATCCTTGTAACTCGGGGTAGGGATTTCATCCACATGAGAATCACAGAAAACACCCATCCCCGTAAAAGGCAGTCGACATCATTAACCATGGGGGAAACGCAAAACAGAACCACAGTGAGAAGGGACCGCACGCTCCCTAGCTGGGCTAAGCTGGGACAGTGGACTACCCTGAGACGGGAGGAGCTGGGACAGTGGACTACCCTGAGACGGGAGGAGCTGGGGCAGTGGACCACCCTGAGACGGGAGGAGGTGGGACAGTCACCACCCTGAGACGGGAGGAGCTGGGGCAGCGGGATGCCCTGCACTGCTTGAAGAACACGACTGGCACAGTCACTCAGACCTCACGGCAAACCGTGTAAGGCTAGCCAGAGCTGTGTGGAACAGTGAGGTCAAGGGCGATGGGCAGAGTTTTCTTTCTATGAAAGTCACCTGAAGAACACCTCCGTAGTGACGGGCGGTCAGCGCAGTGGCTGCCCCCGAGGTTCTGACGGGAACAGGCTAGCAGGCTCTTCCGGAAGCGCTGGACATGCCCTGCACAGTCTGCTCTGGGTGGGGAGAACCTGTATCTGCATGCAGAAGATCACTGTGATTTGCAGAATTTTCAGGAAAAAAACAAGGCACTGACGAAGCAAATGAACGCAACAACTTACCCCAGCAAACACCCCAGCGTGCAGAACTCAGTTTACAGAGAGAAGCAGGGGGCAGGACTTTCGTGACGGGGTAGTCCAGACAAGCCTTGTTAGTGTTGCACCACAGACACTGAAAGAGATCAACAAAGAGGCAGAATGGCCAGGGCCTGAGCACCACCCACTGCTCCTATGGCCTCCCCGCACTGCCGCCCCTCTCCCCCGGGTGACGGTAATGGCCGTGGCCTCCCACCCTCACTGCCCTTCAGTCAATGCCCAACAGCGGCCCTGTGAACTCCAGGTCACCTCACCCCACAAGGGCCACAGCCTTCACGAGCTGCCATGCCCCGCTCGCAGTCTGCTTGCTCCGCCTTGAGACCGGCTCCACAGGCCCGCCCTCACCGTACTGCTTGGCTTCTGAGCAGCTCCACACCTGGCACACCAGGCACGCACTGTGTACATCACACTTTGTTTGCATGAGGGCCTGGCCCTGAGCGCGTGGGGGGGGGGTCACATGGTGACCATGGCAACCGCTGCGTGTAGAAGGGCCCCAGGCATCCTGCCTCGGGCACTGAACAGCTGCTGTTAGGAAGATGACGCAGAGAAGTTTCCGAGGCTTCCCCCAGTGCTGCTCCAGCCCTCCACGAGTCCGGGGAGCCCACGTGTCGTATCACCCTGCCGCTCTCTGCCATCAGAGCCCATGGCACACACCACAGCAAAGCACAAGGCCCCCACGCGCACCGGTAACGGCCGCCAGCCTGGCCGACCCTGGCAGGTGGCAGAGGACACGCAGCATGAGCTAGAGAAAGGCCGTTTCAGTGGCAGCTAAGGTGCCAGCCAGCACCTCTGCCTCCCGCTTTAAATCATGGTCAGTGCTACTCGATTTTTAGGAAGCCCCGATTTCTGCAGCCTAGGCTAGATGAATGCCTGTTACAAAACATCAAAACGCAGACTGGGCTTGCATTCTCAAGGCTAATTACACATCCAGAGCCCAGGCTGGAGAGCTGCTGACAACAGCAGGGAGGGCCTGCCTGCTGTGACCCCGGGAACAGGTTCCCTGTCAGTGGACTATCACTGACAGGATTGGAAACTTGGGGCTAACCCTCACTTTCAAACAGCTCCCATTGGAAACGTCGGACTTTCCACTTCTATCACAGCTTTACCATAGGTCACAGCTCAGGAGAAGACACAAGTCTCACTTGTGGTTGTTTATTTGATGTCAAAACACACACAAGGTAAACAACTCGGGCAGCACCCAGGACACACAGTAGCCAAAGCGCCTCTCGCGTACTGGGTTCAAGGCTTTCTAGGGACTCACATCCTTCCAGAACCCTGGACATGCCCTGGGGCCTGGAGCCGGCCGGTCTATGTATCCTTGCCTTCCTGACTCGCTGTCTCCAGTTATCAGTGGCTGAGTGGAGGTCAGGCCTCCAGATAAAGCTCAGGGCCTGAGTCCTTCCACAGCAGCTCCAGCCACCTAACCTGGGCTCTGTTATCACACCCGCCCTGGGCCCAGCGTCACAGATGCTGACCTGAGTGCTCACAGGGACACCCAGGGGCCCAAAGCACCCCCAACACAAAATACCACCCCGAGATCCACAGCCACAGTCACAGCTTCTTTCAGTTTCTGTGTATGCCCCACGGGCTGACAAACCCACCTGCCTGCACCCGAGGCCACGGTCATTTCTTATACACAGCTAACGTCTCACACCGGCAATCACCTAGCATGTCTTCCCCAGTGGACCCTACTGTCAAGGAAAGAGTCTTCAACGCCCCATAAAAACCTGACCCGAAAGGGAGGAAAGGCGCAAGACCCCATAGGAGGCTTCCGCTACCCCAACTGTCGTCCCCTTGCTGGCCTTGCTCCCAGGACTGACCGCACAGCGCGGTCATTACAGTCAAGAAAGGGCTTCTTGGTAAGGCAGTGCCCGCTGCAGGAGCCAGCTAGGGCCGGCCACAGCGCAGGTACCCATGCTGACAAAGCCACAGGGACTCAGAACACTGTCACAGATTAGATGCCAAGTAAGTATGCACACCACCAAGTCTGGGTATCCCTCAAGGCCTGCTCCCCAGTCCTGTGCTGCTGGATGAACATTAACGGTGACGCACTGAGGATGGAGACGCACTATTATACTTGGTGTCTAGGAGATGGCCCAGTCGTTGGGGGCTGGCCCTCTGCCGGCAAGGTTGCTGGGCCATGCCCTCGGGAGGCAGTCCTGTGACAGGGCCGGCAACGTAAGCCAAGCTGGGCCTACAGTCTCTGCTTCCCTGTGCAACCATTCCCCTCCCATCCTCCAGCCTCACCAGACGCCTATCCAGTGGGGCTGCCCGACTTCATCTGGGAACCTCCAAGGTGAACTACACTTTCTTCCTCCCTAGGAGGTTCCCCCAAGGATTTCCGTTCCAGTTCGAGAAGCTGCCTAAGGCATCAGCTCAGCAAGTGGCCAGAAGGGACACTGGCGGTGCACAGGGGTGCCTGCAGCTGCCACGGTGAAGTCTACTGCACTTCAGAAACACCCCCAGATCCCACACAGCAGGAGCCTGAAGCACCCAAGTGCACTCCGGGTGCTCTGCGTGACTCACCGAGACGTTCTTGAGGCACTCTTCACAGGTTTTGTTTGTGTTCTGAGAGCATGCTGCAGGGAAGACAAAGAAACCACTGAGAGGCAGGCAATGCAAATATTAGCTCCCGACCACGCGGGTGCACGACAACCTCCAGCCTGGAATTATCAAGACTCTCCTGGGAACATGTTGCCTTCAAGGTACAGTGAACAAAGTTCACCAGATCCTGCTGTGAGCAAGCTCCACAAAGAGCAAACACAGCCTCCATCCATCAGGGGGCAAAAAAATAAAGTCTCCTTTAGCCATGGGCCTTGAGCCCTCGGCCGTGGGACCACCACTCACCAGCAGACACACTCTCTCAAGAACCAAACGGTCCCCATCCAAGGCCACAGCAACACCCGTGTTCTCAGACCTTCAGATCTCATGAGGCCTGTGGCCAGCATTCCCCAGACAGGGCTGTGCTCTGGCCCCCAGGGAAGCGGCATCACGGTACCAGCCAGTTCCCAGCACACACAGCACCTAGGACCCCATCCACTAGCCACAGCACTGTGGACACAGGAAGGGGCCAGATGCCGCAGCTTTGGCACTCAAGCTAATCAGAAGCGAAGGACTACTGCATGTGTGAGGACGCCCAAATCGGCACCAGGCAGCCGCTCGCTGCTTCTCGCACCATCCACTAAGAATGAAGAGCTCTAGGGTGTGCATCATCCGTCACCAGCAAAGGCAGACACGACCTCACACACACGGATGCAGCGAAGGCTGGCAAGGACAGCAGTGTCCACGGTGCCTCTGTAAACAGGTCTGCCAGCAGCTCCTGAAACAACCCCATGCCCGCCCATGGCTCGACACTTCCACTCTCAGGGATGCTATCCCAGAGCAATGAACACACGTCCACAGAAAGACCTGTGCAGGGCTGCCTACAGCACCTGTGTCTGCAACCACAGACACGGTGGAGACAGCCCGGAAGTCGTTTCCAGGCGGGCGCAGTCACACCACGACAGCCCTTGTCTATACTCCTGCGCAACTCCTCCTTGTCTATAATCCTCCGCACTGTCTACTTGCTGAATTCTTCTCTCAGTGCAGGACTATGAAGCACACAGAAAGTACGTCACTGTGAAAACTGAAAGGGGGCAGGAGGAGGGAGGCAGGGAGGGTGGGAAGCATTGTAGCACTATGGGCTTACATGAAATACATGAAATGTGTTCTCATTATGTAAATAAAAATTCTTTTTAAAAATTCAAAACTGTAGGGGCCAGCACTGTGGCGCAGCGGGTTAATGCCCTGAAGCATCGGCATCCCATATGGGCGCCAGTTCTAATCCCGGCTGCTCCTCTTCCAATCTAGCTCTCTGCCTTGACCTGGGAAAGCAGTAGTAGATGGCCCAATTCTTTGGGACCCTGCACCTCAGCGGGAGACCCCGAAGAAGCTCCTGGCTCTGGATCGGCGCAGCTCCGGCCGTTGCGGCCATCTGGGGAGTGAACCAGAGGATGGAAGACCTCTCTCTCTCTACCTCTTTCTGTAACTCTGTCTTTAAAAAAAAAAATTCAAAACTGTAGGGGAAAAAAAAGGAAGGACTAATCTATGTGAAACGGATGAATCAGCAAAGCGAAGGGGAATGCAAAAAGCCCCACACCAAGTTCACAGAGTGTGACTCCATGGCAATCAGGTCGAGAAGAGGGAAAACCCTCCCAAGGGGGAGCAAGAACAAGGGCTGCCTGAGGGCAACCATGCAGAGGGAGGGGCCTGGCCTCTGGGTGATGGCACCCTTACAGGTGTAGCTCTTCCAACGGCACACTGAAGCTCCTGCGACTGTACGAAAAGCTTATTTGAAAAGTCAACCACTGGACTTGGGTTAATGACATGTGCAGGGAGGTATCGGGGACGGAACCAACGTCACATTTCACAGAAGGCTATGCTGGACACATGGACAGCTGTACATACCAAAACATGGTAGCATGTTTTGCTCTGTAGCACAGAGGGTTAAACCGCGGCTTGCAGCACCAGCATCCTATTCATGAGTGCTGGTTCGAGCCCCAGCTGCTCTGCTTCCCACCCAGCTCCCTGCTGATTTGACTTGGAAAGCAGTAGAGGATGCCCATGTCCTTGGGCCCCTGCCTCCTACATGGCAGACCCAGATGGACTTTCTGGCCCCTGGCTTCAGCCTGACCCAGACCTATTGTAGCCATTTGGGGAACAAACCAGTGGATGGAAGATCTCTCTCCTTTCAAATAAATAATTAATTTTTTTTTAAAAAAGATACAGCATTTTATTATGTTCACTAGGCGACGCTAACCCAGGGTAAACTGGCACTTAGTTTGAAAGAAGTCTTTTTATTCAGTAGTCTAGTTCTGCCTTCCATTTTCTAAACAAAACCCCGTTTTATACGGAAGCACATTCTGTCACATTATTCTACAGCAATTCTTGGCGAACAGTACTCTTTTCAGAGCCCTCAGTGGTGGTATGATGAAGCTTACTCACTGTAAGTACACACGGCGACACATCTCATCTCACTCAGTGCAGGAAGGTAAACAGATCAGCAACCACTGAGGAGCACGTCACACTGAAAAGTCCCCAGTGACGCACGCTGTGGGGAGGAGGGAGACGTCAAGGCAACCCACAAAAAGCAAAGCAGCCCACAGTGCTGGGGCGTGGTCAGGACCACCCCGAACTCCTGACAAAGCCTTGGGCCTCCTTCAGCCACTGAAAGGCCTGAGGCCTACAGAGCCCAGGCCTTGGTTTCCACATGCTGCCCCTATAGAAAGGAGCCATGGGTCCTGGGAGATCCGGCCAATTCCAGAACAGCGGCAGGGAAAGGACAGCTCGCCACGCCACAGAGTAGCACAAACTTCCAGGTGACTGGCGACTGGACGCAGCACCAGCTTGGAAGGGACCCTCCTGCCACATCCAGAACAGTCCAAACGTCCAACAAATAATGGCAGCCACGGCGCCGATCCTTCCCACAAACCTGCCCACGACTCCCACGGACGGGACGTGAGAGAGGGCCGAGCAGCACGTGCAAGCCACCATCGGGAGGTATGCACTGCACGGCCACTGGCAGCGCTGCCGCAGGCAGGAATCCCTGCGGCTGGGAAGACCACGGCTGGGAAGACCACGGCTGGGAAGAGGGATTGGCACCTTCAAAGTGATCAAGGCCTTAACAACATGACAATGGGACAGAGTGACAAACGTGCCTCCTGCAGGGCACTGAGCACACAGTCACAGTGACTCCTGCCAGAGCTCGAATCAACTTACAGGAAACAAGTGAGACCAAATTGGCTTTCTGACAACACAGACACAGCGGAAGGGGCTGCTGAGCTCAGTGTTGCTCACGGAGCCGTAGCAATCAAATGGAACCTGGGACCCTGGGCAGGGCATTATTACTGGTAAAATCTGTGTATGGACTGGAGGTTGAATCAGGTATTCAATATCCTGTCCAAGTTAAATGTCCACATTTTGATAATTATATTCCACGGAGGTACACAGAAGAATGTCCTTGTTCCCTGGAGACACATCGTCAGGGATTCAGGGTTAGTCACCTCGGCATCCTACTCTCAAATGGTCTGGCAAATAACCAAGACCAAGAATACAACCTAATTGTCAACTTACAATAAACAATGTTTAAAGTGAGATACAAACCATATTATAAATTCAAGAAGGTTATAACACGTAGATAAGAGGGCACAGCAGAGCCAACACAGGGAACGCAGAGGGGACAGCTCCGGTGCTGTTCCTTCAACTCCTCCACGCTCAAGTCCGTCTTCAAGTTGTCCAGGAGAAAGCATGCCCTTCCTCCACACCAGTCTGTCCAAGAAGCCACAGGGGATGGAGGTGGTGCGGCAGGGGATCTATCTTAACGCTTCTTTCTGGCATCTGGGTCTCGAGTGAACTGAAAACACTGAGCTCCGAGAGACACCCCACCAACTCCACCAACTCCACGCAGCCCCGCCCTCTGAGCTTGGAGAGACACCCCACCAACTCCACGCAGCCCCTGCCCTCTGTGCCCCGAGAAACACCCCACCAACTCCACGCAGCCCCGCCCTCTGAGCTCCCAGAGACACCCCACCAACTCCACGCAGCCCCGCCCTCTGAGCTCCCAGAGACACCCCAGCAACTCCACGCAGCCCGGCTGCCCCTCTGGCGTGGGCCTGTCTGAATCAACAGAGGCCCTGGCGGAAGGGCAGGAAAAGTGCCCAAGCCTCTTCCTGTTCCCATCGTACTAACAACAGGGCCGGTCTTGAATTCGGGGCAAAAACATCAAAGTTAGTCCTCATTAGAATAACCTCAACGCTGCGAAAAGGCCACTCTGTTCTCAGCTGAAATCACACCAGTTACAAAGGCAGGCCAGGAACCACTGGGAGCTGCTTCAGAAGAGGCAGTGTCTCCCTCTTCTAAGGAGTCGCTCACTGCGCCCCTCACCTCATCACAAGGCCCAGGAAAGCACGGGGGAGGAAGGCGGGATCAGAAAAACTGCCCTCGTGTGTTCTGAGGCTAGGCCAGAATAGCAAGGGGTCTCTGAGGACCCCTAACCTTGAGGCTTCAACTTAGCCTATTTATCCATCTCTTAAAAAAGGGTTATTAATTGACCAGAAAACGTTACAGGGAGAGGAGGACAGAGAGACAGATCTCCCATCTGCTGGTTCACTCCCCAATGATCACAACACCCAGGGCTGGGCCAGGCCAAAGCCAGGAGCTTCCTGGATCTCTCACATGGGGGCAGCTAGTGACAACCACTATGCCCCAACACTGGCCCCACTATTTATCCATTTTAAAGACATTTCAGTCCCATTCATTCAGAAACTGAATGAAAAGATGAAAAAAAAAAAAAAAAACACCACCCTGTGGGGGTGCCCCGTGACCCGCTGCTTCCCTACAGGTTCAGGTCGGTCCATCAGGTGCAACAGACACCCTAGCACGGGCAAAGAGAAACTTTATTAAAACAGGGAACGGAGTAAGCGTAGTATTGACCATGCGTCTTCACCCAGCAGGCTGCAGGCCCTCAGTGGTGGCAGAACACTTCCAGAAGGGCCCTGTCCCCCTCGGCGTGGCGAGCAGGCACCGAGCGCGCCCATCGATTCCAGGAGACAGGAGGGCAGAAATGGCCACCCCATGTCAGCAGAAAACCAAGGGGGGACGAGCAATACCGCGTGCACACCGACTGCAGCACTGCCTACACCTTCCTATATTAGAATCGCTCTCTCACGACAAAACCAAACTTTCCCCGTCCGAGAGCAGCTGGCAGGACGCACTCCTCACTGAGCTGCACAAGCCGCCACGCCCCTTAGAGAAACCTGCTTAGATGGCAGCGGGGGTCCGTTCAGGGACCCTCCTCCCTCCATGAAGCTCTTGGCCCACATACGACTAAAGTGGGTCCAAAGGCCCCATGAAGGTTTCTTTACTGCCGTCTGCTGTGGCCTAGAGACCCTCACTGTGTCACGGGTTCCTAACGTCTCTCCTCCACCGAGGCTCCGAGAGACTGAGGAACGCGTCAGCTCTGGGCTGATGCAAGACGATGTCCTTAGATCCACTCGACACCCCGTGAAGAGGACAAAACGCTGCAGCGCCGCAGGCAGCACCTCATCAGGCCGTCGGGAAGACTGGCGCTGGGGCTGTGCACAGCCCTGCTCTCCCAGGACAAGGCCCGACCTGGCCTGACACCGCTCCTGCCATTCCAGGGGTCCTGTGAGAGGAACAGCCCCCGCCCCCAGGCCTGAGCGTCCCCAACGGGAAACAAACCCCGAGAAGGAAGCGCTTTTCAGCTCCCACACCAGAGCCAGGCGCTGCCTCAACACCCCAAGGGGCAGCGTGGGCCACTCCTGCCCACCCTCTGCGGCAGAAGCAGAGCCTTGGGCCGCCCTCTCCCAGCGGACAGGCTCCCTCGCCATCGCCCACTGCCCTGGGGGACGCCCATTCCGGCGGTGAGAAGTGCTCACTGCACCTGCGCTCAGAACTCAGTTCAGGCCAGAGCTCCCTGGACTGCGCCATTCAACTCTATCCAGAAACTTCCATTCAGCTGCGCTGCTAACGCCACAAACCCGGAACACCAGAAACAGGGAGAACCCCACTAGAGTAAACAGTAGGCTCACAAGAAGCGCTCTGCTACGCTGGCGTTCGAGGACGCGCAGGACCTGGGGTAACAGATGAGAAAAATCCCGGCCGCTCACGCTGGGCCCAGGTCACCCCCAGTCGTAAGGATGTCACACTGAGCGCAAGGGGTGCCTGGGGCTCTGCAGCCCTCAGCTAGCGACTTCCGGGTGTAGTCTACACCGCAGCCAGAGGGACACTGCCCAGCCCCAGCCCCGACTCACCCGCACGAAGCCCCACCCCCACCCCCGACGCCCCCAGCTGCTTGTCAGTCTCCCCAGGACCACGCGTGGGCACCCGCCGTGGCCTCGCACCTGGCGCAGGTGGGACGACCGATGCAGCGCCCACCGAGGGCCGGTCGGCGGCGTCAGAAGCGGACGCCAAGGCACCGGTCTGCATAAGGCCTTCTGTCGTGCCCGAAGGCGTGGCTCCGAGAATTCTGCAGCACGGCCGCGGCTCCTGGGGGTGGGCACAAGGCCGCACCGCCGCTCCCCGGGGCGCAGGTCACGGGGGCCGCGCCCCGCTCCCGGACCTGGGCCTCCACGGTCACGCGCGAGCGGCCGCAGCAGCTGGACGCCGACGACGGCCGGCTCCTCCCCGCCCGCGCCCGGGCCCCGGCGCCCCCGCCCCGACAGCAGCCGCCGCCCGCGACCCCGACCCCAGGGGCCCGGCCCTCACCGCCTCCGGGCGGCGCCTGCGCGGCGGCCGCCGAGACGAGCAGCAGCAGCAGCGCGGCCCCGCCGAGGGGCAGCCCCGAGCGCGGGGTCGGCCCGCCGGACGCCATGGCCGCTCGCTCGGTGCGTCGGCGCCTCGGGTGAGCTCCGGCCGCGACGCCTGCCCCGGCCGTCTCCGCCGCGAAGAGGCGCGGCGCCGGAAGTGGGCCGGGGGCGGGGCAAGGCGAGTGCGCAGCCGCAGCCGCGCTGGCCCCGCCCCTCGCGCGCCGGCCCGCCTCCAGGGCGGCTGCGGCTCCGTGCGCACGCGCGCCCGAGCGGGGCTGTGCGTGAGGGGCTGGGGTGGGTGAGGCGTGCGGGGCGCTGCGGGGGCGGGAGCGCCGGGGCTCGGCCTGCGCGGGTGCGCGGCCGCTGGTGGGTCTGGAGAGCGGGTCCCTGGGAGGCGGCGGGTGTCCTTGCGCCCGGCCGTGCGGCCGCCTCCCTCCCGCCGCCCCAGGCCTGCCTTGCGGTGTGCGGGGCGGGGGGGGTCGGGACGGTGTCCTGAGGATTCCTTAGGGATGCCCCTGCAGACGCCGTTCCCGGCTGGTCTCCTCGCGGCCCGGACCCTGCCCTGCCCCGGGCGCGCACGCCCCTCCCTCTAAGCTGGGCGGACCCCGAGCCCGCCCCGCCTGCCGCCTCCCTCCCTCTCTGACAGTGTCCTTGCCCAGCCGCTGACTAACGTTTAACCCACGAACCGAGGGAGTGGAGCCGCCGGCCCTGCTAGGTGTGCGCCCCGGAGGTCACCGCCTCCCCGGCAGGGAACCCGCTGATGGTGGCTTTTCGGGGGGTTCCAGGTCTGGGCAGCGCCCCAGACCCGCTGACGCCCTCAGGAACACCGATCGCCCACCCAAGGATGGGCAGAAGCCGCTGACCAACCGGGCACTGATCATGCACCCGCAGCCCCCAGTTCACCCCAGCCCATCAGGGAGCCGGAGTGAAGTGCCTGCTTCCCTGCACCGCCCCTGTCAGGGCTGGGGGTCCCGCAGCTCCAACCACACGTGGGGTTGTCTGATTCAAGGCTGGTTTCCAGGACTGGCGATGGTACAGAGGCCTTGTGATGCCAGCGTCCATGTGCAGGGTCAGTGTATGTGAGTCCTTGCTACTCTGCTTCGGATCCAGCCTCCTGCCAACGCACCTGAGAAGCCGGCAGATGTCCAGGTGCTTGGGCCCCGGCCGGCCGTGGGAGACCCAGATGGATTTGCTGGCTCTTGACTCCTGTTTGGCCTGGCCCTTGCTGTTGTGTCCATTTGGGGAGTGAATCAGCGGATAGATGATCCCCTCTCTCGTGTATTTCAAATACATGATACATCTTTCTTGAAAAACAAACTAGGTTTGCATAGCCGTTGTAGAGTTTGGGGATTGTCTGTGGGCCTGGGGACTGTTCAGAGAAGCAAGAGAACCACCCGTGCTTACCCTGTGGCTCAGGGGCTGGGGTCACCGTGCCATGTGTGCCGTGGGCGGGGCTCGCGGCAGGGTGACGTGTCTGTTCTGGTCATAGCTCCTCTCCCTGGGAGAGCTCCAGGGTGGCTGGTAATTAACCTGCCCTCCACCTTCAGGTCAGCATGGGAAGCGGTACTTTCTGGGTCACTGTGGGCTCCTCGGCCAGCCCAATGCCACGGTTCAGCCCACCCCTGGTCACGAGCAGGAGACTGGCTCATCAGGGGCTGGGAAGCCGTGACCAGGCTCTACTTCCAGCTCTACCAGTTCCTACCTCCGTGACCTTGACCAAGTTACTCAGCCTCAAGGGGCTTTGGTTTCCACAGCTCATAGTTGAGGGCAGCAAACAAGGACGCAGGAGACCTCCAGCAGGACAGAGGTCATCGCTCAAGGCCGAGGTCCCTGCCCTCTCCCATGGGCAGACCTGAGCCGACTGAGGCACCCGTGGTGCCAGGCGGGGTCTCCTGGGGTCAGGGACAGGTGATCGTCAAAGCCTGGGGTGACTCCCCTGCACGGAGAGGACAGGTCCCCGCAAAGACTCCAACAAGTGTGACTGGCTGTCCTCTGGCTCGTCACAGTGACAGTGGTCTTTCCTGCCTGTGGCAGCTGTGAAGGGACCTAAAGAGCAGACTGTGTCTGACCCACATCTTCTAGGTTCCTCACTCTGGGTCTTCACTGGGCCCGGGTTTTTTAAAATTATATTTTCATTTTTCTCTGAAAGGCATGGAGACAGAACTCCCCAGATGCCTGTAATGGCTGAAACTGGACCAGGCCAAAGCCGGGAGCAGGAGCCCTCCCTGCGTCTCCCCTGTGGGTGTCAAGTCCTTGAGCCATCATCTGCTCCTCCCAGGGGGTGGGTTAGCAGGAATCTGGAGTTAGAAGCAGAGCCACCCCTCAAGCCCAGGCATCCAGTGTGGGATACAGACGTCCCAAGCAGCATCTTACTGCAGCACATTGGCCATTGTATAGAGAGACGTCTAGGGGCTGGCGTGGTGCGCAGGTGAAGCTGCCGCCTACGATGCCAGCGTCCTGTGTGAGCTCCTGTTGGAGTCCTGGCTACTCCACTTGCAATGCAGCTCCCTGCTAATGCACCTGGGAAGGCAGCAGAGGATGGTCCAAGTGCTTGGGCCCCTGCACCCATGTGGGAGACCCAGATGGAGTTCCAGGTTCCTGGCTTCAATCTGGTCCAGCCCTGGCCATTGTGACCATTTGGGAATGAGCCAGTGGATAGAAGATCTCTCTTTCTCGTTCCCTCTTTATTTATTTATTTGACAGGTAGAGTTATAGTCAGTGAGAGAGAGAGACAGAGAGAAAGGTCTTCCTTCCATTGGTTCACTTCCCAAATGGCCGCAACAGCCAGAACTAAGCCGATCCAAAGCCAGGAGCCAGGAGCTTCTTCCAGGTCTCCCACGTGGGTGCAGGGGCCCAAGCATTTGGGCCATCCTCCACTGCTTTCTCAGGCCATAGCAGAGAGCTGGATTGGAAGAGGAGCCGCCGGGACTAGAACTGGCACCTATATGGAATGCCGGTGCCAGCCCCCCCTCTTTCTCTTATTCTGCCTTTCAAATAAATAAATCTTTAAAAAGTTTAAAAATCTGTTTGCAGAAACAAAGAGAACACAAGGCTGGATTTTGACCTTTTCCCCAAAGCAAACATTCCTTTATCCTAACATTGCAACCACGTGATACTAACATAATGCTGCTAGACAGACATTAGGCATTTGTAAACACTGACCAAGACAAGCAAATCCTACATTTTAAGCAATGTCAGCAGCAGTGGAATTTTAAAATATGGAGTTTTGGAACAAAATCTACAAAGGAGAAGTTAAAAAAAAGGAAAACCAAACTTTGTAATTCCAGTCCAAGTTCCTGTATTTTTCCATATAAGAAATCAAGAGTTAAAAGGGGAGAGGTCACGGGTGATATGTATGCTTATCATACATGTCAGGTTCATAAGAGAGACCCCAATGGCACGTTCTACACAAAATACCAAGTACAATGATGTGGAGAAGCAGAATGGCTGCTTCGTGCAGTTTGAAATGAAAAGCGCGTACATTTTCCCAAGAAGAAATAGCGGAGGAGTTGAGCTACCGTCGTCACCATGGCATCAACTCAGGAGAAATGGCAGCCAAACCCCAGAGCTGTGGGAAGGCCAGCCTCAGAGCTGTAGGAAGGCCAGCCTCGGGCTGTAGGAAGGCCAGCCTCAGAGCTGTGGGAAGGCCAGCCTCGGGCTGTAGGAAGGCCAGCCTCAGAGCTGTGGGAAGGCCAGCCTCGGGCCGTGGCTCTGGGATGTGCTGCTGGAGTCACCTGTGGGCCTCCGACCCGTCTCTCTGTGTGGCTGTGTCCTCTGACTTGCTCTGGCTTATGAACCCCTTCTTCAGCTGGTTAAGGGTTACTTCTGAGGAACCGCACGGACAGGGAGCATCCGCCTGGGCGGTAACCATTAATCCACCAGGGACCCAGAGGGCCTCGAGAGCCTTGGACTTTGGGTACACGGGGGGGGGGGGGGCATGGTGGGGGCCTGGGTCTGTGTGGCCACAGAGAGGCAAGAGTGAGCCACGTCTTAGGAGAGGGGCCTGTGCCCCAGGGCAGAGCCAGTGGCTGCATTCTGTCGATACGAACAGTGGGGCCCTGGTGTGTGGGGTGGCTCATGCAGCTGCCTGGGTTTTGGAGCTGGCCTGTGCCACGTGAGGCCTCTTGGGCTCAGGGGAAACTGCAGTTGCCTGTGCCTGCCTCCTGAGACCTACCAGGGATGGGACTATCTGACCCCTCCCCCTCCCCCCCAGCACAGATATCTCGAGGTCCCACAGCGAGTAAGAAGTGGAGCTGGAGCTGGACCTGGGTCCAGGGGCTCACGCTCAGGTCCGCCTTTCTCCCAGTGTCCTAGCCAGCTGCCCTCGATTCCAGGGGATCACCTGAAAGCTGATGGGGAGAGGCCACGAGAAAACAGCAGGTTGAGGACGCCGACCGTACTGCCGCCTTGCTATGGAGCAGAGCTAGGAGTCGCCCGGCCCCTTACCTCCTGACAGATCCCAAATCAGTCCAGAGAGCTTTCGGCATGCAGACTGTATGAGGCTGCTCCCGTGGGAGGGGTCGGGGGGGAGGGCAGGTAGGGACCTGCAGGGCCATCAGCACTAAAGCCGTGAGGGGCGATGGTGACCTGTGGCCTCTCTGCAAACAACACGACGTGGTTCCGTTGTTTTTAAATGTTTCAGACAATAAAATAAGCCAAATTATTTTCCTAGATGTGAAATGATGTGGCACTGCTGATGCGGTGAAAAGTTAATCCTTAGGCCATATGTAGCAGTCACCATTGGTGGTTTTTAAATGAATAGATGTTGTTTAATCAATAACTTTGTAGGAATGTTAATAGAGAAAGTATTTTTTGAGAAATTCTTTAATACAAATTAATGAGGTGGGTCTTGTGTTGTGATACAGTGGTAAAGCTGCCATCTGCTACACTGACATCCCATATGGGTGCCGCTTCGAGTCCTGGCTGCTCCACTTCCCATCCAGTTCCCCGCTAATAGCCTGGAAAAGCAGTGGAAGATGGCCCACGTGTTTGGGCCCCTGCACGCGTGTGGGAGACCCAGCGAAGCTCCTGGTTCCAGGCTCCTGGCTCTGCTCTGCCACAGCCACTTGGGGACTGAACCGATGGATGGCGGCCTCTTTCCCTCTCTTGGTCCCTTGCTCTTGCACTCTCTGTAAGTCTGACTTTCACATAAATCAATCTTTTTTTTTTTTTTTAAATGGCAAGTATCATCTGAAAATACGTTTGCATGCTTGGCTCCCTCGTGTCGAGGCCATGCAGACCTGAGCGACGGAGCACCTGTCTGCAGGGGACGTGGAAACTGGATGCGTTGGTCGCACCAGTCCCTACCCACTCTAAGGCCCAGGGCAACGGGCATGTGGGCTTGTGGGCAGTTCCATGCCTGGGTCCTCATCCCGAGAGACCACACACCACCTGGGCTCATCCGCTCGTCACCTGACCCCGGATCACCCAGGCCACCCGTGGGACACAGAGCTTCCTTTACAACTCTCCCTGGTTCCGGCCTTGCCACCGCAGCTTTCTGCCAAGAGCAGGCCTGTGCCTGACAGATGGCAGCAGAGGAGCAAGGGTCGGGGGGCTCAGCGGCAGCCCCCGTTGCCGTTGCCGGGGCTTCCACGTTCTTTCTGGCCCCCACGCATGCTTGGGCCCGCAGGTGGGGAAGGGGAGGGGAAAGGCCAGCGAGCGCTGCACGCTCAGAGCCCACCTTGCTGACATGGCGGCCACGGGGCCCAGCTCCCACGGTCAGCCTGTGTGGAAGTTTTATTCATTTTTTATTACACACATAACTGATTAGAACATGTCCACTCTGAGAAGTGTAAGTATAAATAAATGAGCGCCACCTTGGGTTAGGCTGCACTGCCCGCCTTCACACAGGAAGACACGCATCCATGTCATGACTGAGCGGTGCCGTTCTATGTTTCTCTCGAAGACTGTGGCCAGAAGGGGAGGCCACCCCCGTCACTGCGAAGGGGAAGGGGACAGTGGACTTGGGCTAAATGGTGACGTGAGCATGCCATGGCCTCAGCGTGCAGGAGCCACAGTGCAGGGGTCCCAGTGGGTGCCTCCAGCGTCCCGCGGACACCAGGTGCTCCTAACTCTGGGTAAACTTCGGGTTCATGACCGTGGTGGTGGCACTCTTGAAAAGCGGGTTATCCTGGTGGGAAAAGCACACACGGACTTGGTGGTGGGGAGGCTGAGGGGCAGAGCCTTGCTGAGGTGCCAGGTCGACGCGGACGCTGTTGCTTTGGGAAAGGAGCCGAGGTGGGGTGGCTTTTGTGGGTTCCGGCCGCAGCAACGAAGCTTGTCCCCGGCAGCAGAGGCTGTGCCGGGGGCGGGGAGGGTGTGCAC
The DNA here is from genome assembly GCA_015711505.1 of Sylvilagus bachmani. Lineage (NCBI taxonomy): Eukaryota > Metazoa > Chordata > Mammalia > Lagomorpha > Leporidae > Sylvilagus > Sylvilagus bachmani. Next base: position 1,360,936 of record CM027407.1, on the reverse strand, counting down.
CACGCCTGCAGCCTCTTGCGCCCAGAGGAGGGGGTCCTGCGGGGCCCACTTACATTGTTCCACTGGGACTTGAGCTTCTCCTTCTCGAAGCGCCTGTACTCCCGGAGGTCACTCAGGTGGGTCAGCGCCTTCCAGATGACCAGCAGGAGGACGCCAATGAGCACCACGCCTGCCACGGTGCCCCCGACGATGGCGGCGACATTGGGGCCCTCCACACACTCTGCGGAGGAAATGGCCGCACAGAGCGTCAGCTGGCCCCAGGGTGTGCCCACAGGTGTGCCACAGGTATACACGGAGGAGCCGAGTGGGGTGAGGACACCGTCCTGGACCATAGCCGTGGAGCAGGGAGGAAGCCAGCCCTGGCTCCTGCAGGAAGCAAGAACATCCCAGTGACGGGCGGAGGCCCTGGCAAACCTCAAATTCAGGGGGACGGAGGCCAACCAAGCCAGAGCCTCCCAAAGCGCAGTCACCACCTCATTCTCATTCACCTGACCCTGGCACGAATTTGCCTACGTAGTCCTGACAGAACGGTGTCCCCTCGGCCCTGACAGGACAGTGTCCACCCAACCTCCTACAGGACAGTGTCTACCCAATCTCTGACAGGACAGCATCCACCTGGCCCTGACAGGACCGCGTCCACCCGGCTGCCCGCTGAGTTTTCACCAGCAGGACTTGGATCTGTCACTCTTCTGTTGAAAACCCAGTGCTGGCCCCCGGTAGGCCCCAGCATCTGCCAGGACTCCTGGGGCCCCGTGATGACTGTGGCCACCGCCCCCTGCCTGGTGCTGTCATCCTCCTCTCCTGCCCCCAGGGACACCCCCCCTCGGCTCCTGCAGTCTGCACACGGGGCCTGAACCACGAGTAGACAGGGCTGGGGTCGCCAAGCTTGAGGCTGTTACTGGGAGCCGCACAGACAGGCGGCCATCAGCTCTGGGACGCAGCAGCGCCCACAGTCTGGGCCCCTGGATTTTCCCATCGTCCTGGGGGACAGCCTGGCAGCCCGATATCGGGTGGCAGCTGACCTGGGGGTTGGGCCATGTGGTATCCCCCAATGTGCACCACATCAGCACCTGCCCTTCACCCGGGGGTGGGAGGAGTGGGGCAGATGGACCGGCCACCAGCGTCCCTGCGTTGCCTCTGCAGCCCCCACCATGTAGGGAGGTCCGGGGCCGCAGCTCTCGTCACAGGTCAGAGAACTGACGGGGCGAGAGGAGTGGGACAGGTGGACTGACCACCAGCGTCCACACGTCGCCACCGAGAGACCCCTCCCTCTGCAGCCCCCCCCCCCGTGTGGGGAGGTCCAGGGCCGTGGCTCTCGACAGCACGTCCACCAGCCTCACCTCGGCTGTCCTCTACATGGACATCATAGTTGTCTTTCCCTTGGCGCTGGCACAGGGTGAAGGCCATCCAGCAGCCCTCTGAGTCCTGCTCCTTGCACGTCTTGCACGTCTTGCCCCGCAGGGCCACGTCCACCAGCTGCAGGTTTTTGCACTGTGCGCTGCAGTTCTTCCCAAAGGGGCCCTTGTCAAATTTCAGGCACTCGACGCAGGAGCTGCGGAGGGGGAGGGGCTCAGGTGTGCACATCAGAGGGGGCCCATGCCAGCTCCCACCGAGAGCCAGGCTGGGGTGGAGGGCGGAGGGAATGGGACACCCAACCAAAGGGGCCAGGAGAGGGCCCAAGCCTGGGGCCCCCAGAGAGACAGCCTCACAGTGCAGTTAAACCTGGGGCGGGGGTGGCCAGGTACTGCGGCCTGCTGAGAGCCCCCTGACCACACACAGTGGTGGGCCGCAGCGGAGCACTCCAGGGGCGGGGGGTGACACTCACATGTACCGGCCGCAGGGCGAGGGGCAGCCCAGGCACTCCTGGCACATGGGTGGCTGGTACCCCTTCTCGCACACACACACGTTGCAACGGCACCGTCCACGGCCGCTGCACTCCACGCCCTGCGCGTCCAGGCAGCCGTCCGTGGACTTCTTGCACTGGCACGCCGAGCCCTCGAAGCCGTCATTGCAATGGCACTGGCCGCAGGAGCAGGACCCCCTCTCTGGAAGACAGCAGTGGCCGCTGCTCTGACCCAGGGGCCTGGAAACGCTGCTGTCCTGCTGGCGCTCCCCATGCTGGGTCATCACCCAGCCCGGTTGCTCCACCAGCCTCTTCCCACTGCCCCGCCTCTGTCTGTCCCCCCTCCTGCAGCAACTGTCCAGGTCCTCCTCGCCCCACCAGCAACTCCCTGGCTAGCCTGGACCTCCACAAGGCCCACCTGGATGATGGCTCCTCCCCAGGGCCCTGATGGTCTCCCACTGAGGTCACCTCCCCCTCAGCGACCCACCCTCTGGGCACGGGCAGGGTTCTTCAGGGTGTCCGAGCCTCCTAACCACCCATGTGTCCAGCTGTCTGCCCCCAGCGTCCCAGGCTCTCTGCACCCCCCACTGGACAAGCAAGCGAGGCCTGAGCCCGGGCCACTCACTTTTGCCACCGCAGACCTGGCCGTCGTAGCGCTCACAGTTCATGTTGTCGCACTCGCAGTACCGCCCGAAGATCTGCTTGTTGGGGACGTCGCTGGTGTGGCACACGCACTGCCCGCAGATGCAGTCCCCCAGCCCCGAGCACACGATGGAGCTGTTGTCCTTCCGGCAGCTTCCCTCCAGCTCCTGGCTGCTCCTGCCCTGCGTCTGGCACTCACAGTTCTTCCCGGTGTAGCCGGCGTCGCACCTGGCGGGGAGGGAGGGACTCAGCGGTGGCCGAGACACCTGCTGTTGCACGCTGCGTCCGCCCTTCCTAAGTGCCAGGACGTCCTGGGCAGGAGCACGCGTGACCTTGGCCCGAGGCGCTCCTGCAGCCTCACCGCGAGCGCCGTGCCCCCCCCCCCCCCC
>CM027407.1:1330431-1357962 GCA_015711505.1 Sylvilagus bachmani | reverse complement strand
GCGAGGGACAGAACAACTCAATGGGGCAGAGACCGGGCAAGCAGTCAGAGGGGAGACAGCAGTCGTGCGACAGGAGGTTGGCCCAGCAGCTGGCCCGGCGGCTGTGGCTCTGGCCCCTACTGCAGGCCTGAGCGGGCGTGAGGGTGCCTGTGCAGCCTGGCAAGGTGCGGTGTGGGCCGAGGGAGAGGTCCTGGGGTGGGCCAGGCCTCTGGGCACGGAGCCGGGCAGGAGGACACTCCCAACTCCTGCACCGAGGATGGCACTCCCGCCCTGCTGTCTGCTCCTGCCCCTCCGGGTGTGGCAGGTGAGGCTGTCCAAGGGGCGAGGCCTCAGCTTGGGCACCCTGGGGGCCCCAGGGGCTGAATGAGACAGGTGCACCTGGACACGTGCCTCTCGGCCGTCACCGCTGCCGCGGGGATGTGTAGGAGGCCAGCGAACACCCACCCTGGGATGCCCTGCTCAGGACCCGAGTGGAAAGGGAGGAAGGGTGGCCATGGGGACAGAGGGTGTGGCTTTCTGCCCCTCAGGGGGTCAAGGCCAGGTGCTCAGTCCACCCATGTAAGCCTTGGCCCACTGTGCCCGCCCCCTATCCCCCAAGTGGGGTGTCACGCCCCGTGGTGCCCCAGCACTCTGGCCTGCTGCTCCTGGGTTCCCCAAGTCAGAGAGAATGGGTTGTGGGGGAGGGACACAGAGGCCAGATGGAGAAAGTGACCAGTGCAAGGCCACAGCCACCCCTGAGGTTCCTTGTGCCCTGCTATGGGTCCTGCCTCTGGTGAAAGGGTGTCCCTGCCAGCCCTGCCTTGGGACCCCGCGCCCAGAGAATGGGGAGCGTGGTCAGCGTTGCCTGCCGACGGCCTGGCTCGGGGGTCAGAGGAGAGGGCATGGGGGTGCTGTGCGTGGAAGCCCAAGTTTTCCTTCTGCGGTGGAGCTGCCGGGCAGGCTGTGTGCCAGGGGCCCCGCTCCCCTCACCTGCAGACGCCGCACTCCATGGAGCCCTTGCCCCCGCACAGGCCACGCTCCTGGCTCTGGTCCCGGCACTGGCACTCACACAGGGGGAGGACCCGCACCGTCACCGTGTCGGTGAAGCCCAGGGCCCGGATGACAAACGACTTCTCCTGGATGCACTCGGAGGCCGTGACCTTCACCTGGAAGGTGACCTGCAGAGGGAGGGGCAGGGCTCAGGCCGGGTGTGTGTGTGTGTGTGTGTGTGTGTGTGTGTGTCCTGACCCTGCTCCCGCCCCCTGGCCAAGCTGGGCCCTGGGGGCATAGGCTTGCCCAGGGTGGGGGCGGGAGTGGATCCTGCAGGGAGGAGCAGGGTGAGAGGGAGGGGCGAGCTGGAGCCAGGGCTCCGTGCTGGCAGACACGGCAAGGCCGTCCAGTGCCTGACTGGGGACGGTGTCTTTGGGACTCTCGCCATCACACAGGCAGGGGGAGGGATCTGGAGCCACTGTGTGGGGACAGCTTGTCCACAGAGCTTGTCCCTGAGCCCAGCGGGTGAAGGCGCTGGACAGGGAGTTAGATTCCGACCCCAAGTGCCTGGGGTGAATCGCAGCCTGAGAGCACCGGGGCCCCACCCCCAGGTGGCAGTGCCGGCCCCTCGGGCCCGGGGTGGCACAGAGAGCAGAAGCAGCCAGAGCAGGTCCGGGAAGTTCTGGGCAGAAACTCATTTATGACCCGCGAGTGACGCGTGTGTTACTGAGTGTTACTTCAGCCACGACAGAGAAGCTGGGTGATGAAATTAACCCTAAAACATCGGGGCCATGACTCGAGGCCTGTCGCCGGTCACCTGTGTGGTCCATGCCTTTGTGTTTTCCTCAGAAAACAAAATGAAGCAAGCAGAGAAAAACCAGGCAAACCCGGGCAATTGCGGCCGTGAGCGCCCGGGTCTGCCCTGCCGCCGTCAGCTCCGAGCCTGGGGAGGGGCGTGTCCAGGGCCCCAGACCCCAGACGCTTGCCACACCCTCGCACAGGGAGTGCCTGGCCTCCCCGCCCGCCCGCTCAGCCGCAGCCCCGCCTGCTCACCGGGACGTTGATCTGCACGCCGTCACAGTCCCCTCTGCGCTGGCCCACCAGCGACACCCCGTTACTGCAGAAGGAGTCGTAGGTGACCCTCAGGGAGTCAGGCAGGGCGCTGTGCTCCAGGAAGACCCGGGACGACAGTTTCTGCGGCAGAGGGCGAGGGCGGCATGCTGGGGTGAGCTGTCCCCTCCCCGCCCCTGCACCAGTGAGCACACTCTGAGAGCTCTGCAGTGCGCCCTGGGGACGGCCCGGCTGCCCACTCCACCGTCCTGCCCAGCTACAGGGGCCCAACGTGGACCCAGGCCCTGAGCTTGTCCCTCCCCTCGGAGCCCCTAGAGCCCAGCACAGGGTGGGGCTGGATGGCCTGGAGTGATCACCGCGTGTGCTGCCGGGGTGTGCTGATGACAATGGCATCACCCGTGCCCTCCACCTAAAGACCCAACCCCGCCAAGCAGCGCCTGGAGCACGGGCTTGGGGGATCCCGAGAGGCCATGAGAAGCAAAGGGGGGTCCCCTCAGGGGCTTAAGTTAATGCAGCAGCAGCGGTGTTTAGAGGTGCTGCCCAGCCGAGCCCTCAGGACACCTGGCCCGGCACAGCGCTCCTGGGGTGGACTGCAGATCTAGGTGTTCCCTTGTCCACCAGGCACCATGGCCCCCAGAGGGGCAGCCCCGCTGCAGCCGGCCAGGTTGGGGGCGGCAGAGATGAGGCCCAAGGCAGAGGGTCTACAGCTTGTGTTTCTGGGGGCGCCCAGCGGGGGTTTGGGGCAGCACCCACCGGTGAGTGGGCAGGGAGCTGCCTGTGGGCCATGGCTGGGCCAATGCGTGCTGAGGCTGACGGATCCCCGAGGGAGGCCAGGGGCTCTCCCCCACATCCCCTGTGCTGCCCGCAGGAGCACGGGCAGGCTGGCCGGACACCAGGGGCGGTGGACTCACGCTGTAGGCGTCCTTGATGAGCTGCACCACGTTGCTGGAGTCCTCAGACAGCTCCCCGACGGCCGACTTGGGGATGAGCTCCGTGAGTTTCTGTCGGGCAAGGAGAGTGGGGGCCGCCGTCAGCACCCCGCCCTGGGAGCCACGAGCACCCTCAGCTGTTGGCTGTTGAGCCGGCGGCTCCCGGGAAGAAGGAAGCCCACACTGCCTGGCTCTCGGACTTCCTGGGGGGTCCAGCCGGGGACGACGCTGGGCTGGGCAGCTGTGCGTGTCCACTACCGCCAGCGCCCTCTCACCCCCGGGAGGGAGGACGGGCGGGTAGCCCCAGCTCAGGGCGACCGTCAGGAAGTGGTAAGTTCTGAGGGTTTGTGGGATCTGATTTGAGTGGTGATTGTGTTACCCAGCCCTGTGACAATCAGCTCGCAGGCCAGTCCAGCTGGCCCCACTATGGGCCCCAGGCCAGACCTCTCCCCACACCTGCCGTATTGCACCAAAGACGGTAGTTGCTTCGTCTGCCCAGAGCACTGAACTGGTGGTCGGGCCACTTCCCAGCCCCGAGCAGGGTGAGCTGCCCTCCACGGAGCTCTTGAGGACAGAGCCCAACCTCCCCGGCCTCCACTGCCCACTCCCAGTGTCTCAGCCACGGACCCCCTGAACCTTGTCCACAGAGGATCATTTGGCGCTTGGGGCAGCCGCTCTGAACTCAGAGCGGTGAGCTCTGCAGTCCCCTCCATAGGCACCCTGGCCTCACCCTCAGGCAGAGACCAGTGCCCCTCACGGATGAGGACAGGCCTGGGGGAGGGGTGGCTAGCAGTGCTGGCATCCCGTATGTGAGTGCTGGTTTAAGTCCTAGCTGCTGTTTCGGGTCCAGCTCCCAGACAATGCACCCGGGAGGCCCAGGTGATGGACCAAGTCCTTGGGCCTCTGCTCCCCACGTGGGAGACCCTGATGGAGCTCCTGGCTCCTGGCTTCAGCCTGGCCCAGCCCTGGCTGCCATTTGAGGAGTGAACCAGAAGATGGAAGACCTCCCTCTCTCTCTCTCTCTCTCTCTCTCCCTCTCTCTCTCTCTCTCTCTTCCCACCCGCCCCCCACCCCCATCATTCTGCTTTCAAGGCCTGGGCTGCTGGTCGTAGCATCAGGGACTTGAGGGCGTAGGGCAGGGCCTGCTGACTGGGGAAGGGTCACTGGACTTCAAGAAGCAAGAGCTCGGCCATCGCCCATGAGTCTCCGTCTGGCCCCGGGACCACGCGCTGCGCCAGCTCCGAGTGCCGAGGGCACCCTCGGGCAGGAGCGGCAGCGCTGCCTTCCCTGTGGGCAGACTTCCGTCACGGGGGTTCTCGCAGCAGGCCTGGGCTGCCCACGGCCTGCACGTGGCCAGGAAGGACTCGGCCCTGGGATGCCACCTTAGTGCTGGGCACGGCCTGCAGGCAGCGGGGGAGGAGCGGCGTCCCCTGGAGGAGTCGGCCGCATGCCCGCTGTCACCTCCCTGCTGGGAGTCGCGAGCCGTCCACACTCCAAGGGGGTGGAGCTGGTCTCTCCTGGCCGCTGAGACCACCCAGAGCCGTGAGAGCGGGGCCACTGGCCCGGGAGTGCTCTCTCGGACCCGTGAACGCAGACCCCGGAGACCCCGCCCCAGCAGCAGCGCGCCGGCCGGCCAGGCCTCCGCAGCCCGCACCTCGTAGGTCTTCACCATCTTCCTGGTCACTGCAAAGATGGGCTGGATGTTGTTCTCGGCCAGCGTGTGCGCCAGCTGCCCCACCGACGGGTAGTCCTGGGGGAGACCTCAGCTCACATCACCAGGGCCTGCGACGAGCCGCCGGCCCTTGGGCTGGTGGTCACTGCTCTGGACTGGGGACACCGCACCCTCTCGGCCACAGAGCCTCAGCTGGAGCGAGGATTTGCTGCACAACAGGCTCAACCCACCCAGAGTCAGCCCCGTCCCCTCCCCTGTGGCCTAGTGTGGGGGACCCTGCCTGTCCCTCCCCTGTGACCCTGCCTGGGTGACTCCACCCCGTCCCCTCCTGTGTGACCCTGCCCTGTCTCCTCTCCTGCGCCCCGGACATGGGTGACCCTGCCCCGTCCCCTCCCGTGTGACCCTGCCTGGGTGGCCCTGCCCCGTCCCCTGCTCTCTGCAGGCCCTGTGCCCCCCCCCGCCGGGCTGGGCTGGGGAAGGGGTGGGGAAGGGAGGGGAGGGGGGCTCACGAATTCGTTGCTGCGCCGGTACATGTTTCCCTCCAGGTGGCATTGGCCGTCATTGGGGGTCAGGATGGCGCCCAGCTTCCCGTCCCCAGCAAAGTGGAAGCCGTCATCAGTGGCGTACACCAGCAGCCGCGTGACATTGCGCCAGCCGATTTCCTCCTGAGAGGGACAGGGCCCGGGTTATCTGCCTCAGGTCCCCAGCAGGGCAGCTGGGGAGGGGCGGGGCAGCCTCAGTTCTGGCTCAGTGCCCGCTCCCCTCCTGGGAGCAGTGGCCAGCGCCAGGAGGAGCCTCGAGAAGCCCCTGGGAGTACATGAGGCGTGGCAGAGGGCTGGAGGCCAGATTTAAATCAAGACAGAGGCATTGCCGAGGCCAGGCAGCTCAGGCCTGGGGCAGATGCTGGGGAACCGATGGCCGAGAACCTCGAGGCTACACTCACAGCTCCCAAGTATGAAAGCCCGGGCCCGGGAGGCCACGCGTGGAGCCGAGTCCTGAGGGGACAGACGGCCCTGGAAGGAGTCGCATGGCAGCACGCGTGGGTAGCCGTGACCCTGCACGGGGGTGGACAGTGTGTCCAGGGCACACTGGGGACTAGGAGTGTACCATGCTAGGAGGCGGGCTGTGTGCCAGGGAAACTGGGCCGGAAAACCACGGCCCTGGGACACAGGGCAGGGACCCGTGTGCAAAGGCCTGGAAGGGGCTGGGTCCGCCTGGGTGACCCACAGGCTTGGGCTGCCGGCGGCCTGCTGCACGCCCGGTCACTGCCGTGTCATTAGGGTTTCAGAAGCTGTGTCCGAGCTCTGAGTGACCATGGAGGCTGTGGAGTTTCTCAGGGCCCTGCCTCCCTCCCTACCCGTCCTGCCCCCTGAGCTGGGGGCTGATGGGGCCTGTGGGGGTCGCCCCCCATGCCTAGGCTGGCAGTGCCATGGGCTCAAGGCCCCAGCCGACCCTCCAGCCTGTGCCAATGGCCCTGCAGCCCCTGGGGGACGCCCAAGTTGGGGGCCTCTGGAGACGGAGCAGGGGCAGCAGCCTCACCGGGCACACGGCGACCTGCATCATGGCGTCCAGCCCGCCCTCGGGGGCGTCCAGGTTCCCGGAGATCAGCTGCTTGCCAACCTCGGTCCGGAACTGGTCGGAGTTGCTGGTCAGCTTCAGCACGTGCCGGAAGGCAAAGGGCGCCTGGCACTCCTTCTCCTTGTTGGGACAGGGGTTCCTCAGCTTCTCGGGGTGCGTGTTGACGAAGGGCAGCACCGTCTTGTCCACGAAGGAGCCGAAGCCTGAGGGGCGGGCGTGAGGCTGGGAGGCTGCCGGCTAGCCAGTCTGTGGCACCGTGCGGGACGGGCGTGTGCTTGTGGCTGTGTGTGCCACCGTGTACGTGAGTGGGTGTGAGTGTGTGTATTATACAGGTGCGTGGGACGGGCGTGTGCTTGTGGCTGTGTGTGCTGTCATGTAAATTGATGGGTGTGAGTGTGTGAACATGTCTTGTGTTCACATGTGGTCTTGTACACATGGGACTGTGGCCATGCATCCTGACATACAGAGAGCCCAGTAGAGACAGCACTGTTCCCAGGAGCGGCTGAGGAGCGGGTGAGCAGCTCCACCCCTTAACCACCCCGACACCTGGGATTCGCGCTGTGTAAACACGTCAGTGCCAGCCAAGCACCGAGACGCCGGCCCGGCAGAGTCTGCCTGGTGCCCTCTGGTGCTGGGATGACAGTGCTGTCCCCACGCCCCTGAACGTGCCTGATCTCACCTGTCTCTAGTTTTTAATAACCAGCACAGTGGGGCTTTGACCTCTTAAACATGACAAAAATGTGAGAAGGAAGAAGAGAATGAGGAAGTAGGGGCTGGACTGAATCCATAGTCTCGGGGGCTAGTGACCAGCCCTGTCCCTGGGGACACAGACCCAGGCCTGGCTCGGCAGATGCCCCAAGGGGCACCTGTTGAGTGGAGCCCGCCGGCTCCTGCCCTGGGGACCAGGGGGTGCAGGTGCTGTCTGTACTGGGGAGGGCCTCACCGACACGGCCAGACTCGGTGATCTCGTTGAGGGCCCGGAGCAGGTCTCCACCCAGCTTCTTGACATTGATGAGGTCGTCGAGCATGGAGTAGGAGAGGTCCATCAGGTAGTACAGGTCGATGGGGTAGCCCTTGGCCCGCCGGAACGTCACGTTGAACACAGCTGCCTGGCCTGCCCGTGGACAGGGGCGTGAGCGGCACGCCTGGATCCCCCCATCCCCACCTCCTCACCCTCACCTGTCACTGTGGCCGGGCAGTGGGGCTCACACACACACACACACACACACACACATACACACACACGTCTGCTCCAGCACAGCTGCCTCCCCCAGGCCAGTCTCCGAGCACCCCCAGGGGCTGTGTTCTGAAGCTGTCCTCTGTGTCCAGTCCATTTGGGCAACTCTGGTTTCAGCGTCACTCGGGACAGCCCTGGAAGCGTGTTCCTGTGGGGGTGTGACCCAGCTGGGGGTCCTTGTCTCCAGGACCGCCCCTTTTCCTTATAAGGAAGGGCCTCAGTGATTCGCCATAGTAACACGAAGCGGGGTGCACAGGTGTTGGGGAGGGGCCCAGGTGAAGCCCCAGGTCTCACCCCCACCAGGCAGGACGACGGAGGCAGAGTGGCTGAGGCACGGTGGTGGGAGGGCAGCCTGTTTGGCCACAAGGAAGCCACTCCTGCCCACCCCAGGCAGTGTCTAACGCAGGGCAGACCCGGGGCCGAGGGAGGGAGCACTGCCACACCGTGGAGTGGGAGGGGCTGGGGTCCTCTCCAGCTAGCACTCAGATGAGGCCTCAGCCCCAGGCCACACCCCCAGCAATGGACCCAGCTCAGCTGTCCCTGCCTCAGACCCATGGAGATGGGAGCTAAGAGGCGTCTTAGTTCTTAAACAGAAAACAGTCCCTTGGCTTTCTTGGCTACACGACTTATCAGAGCCTTTACTCTGCCCAGGGCACCTGCAGCTCAGACTTTGGCCATCGGGTGTCCAGCCTTGGGCCTCACCTGGCCCACCTCCTTGCCCAACCTGGACACTCCCGACTGGCTGGCCCTGGCACCCGGAGCAGGGTAAGCTCCAGACTCACCTGGTCTCAGGGAGAGCGTCACTTTTTGTGGGGACAGCTGCTTCCGGCCCCCGTTCAGCTCCTCCTGAGGCTCAGCCAGGCTCCTGGGGTCCATGATGTTGTCTAGCTCACAGCCCTTTGCCCGCAGCTGCTCCCGGGTGTCGCAGCGGATGGAGTCGGGCTCCCCCGGCGCCGTGAAGTTCTGGGGAGGGGCAGGCGGGAGGCTGCAGGAGGCTGCTGGCCCTGGGGGCCTAGGCCCCTCCTTGTCAACACCCAAGACCCCGGAGGGCAGAGAGGGTGGGCACCTTTCCCTACAGGAGTCCAGACCAAACCCAGTGGGAAGCCCCAGCACACAGCTCCTGCAATTCAGAAACAAGCTTGGGGGTCCCAGGTTCAGGGCACTTTCCTCCTGGCTACATTGTCCCTGCAGAAGTCCCCTAGATTCTGACCGGCAGGTCCAGGCACCGGGTCCTGGAATGAGCAGATGAGCCCCACCCAGAAGGAGCAGCAGATGGGCCAGGCCGGGATGCCACATCCTAGTACGCTTTTGGTACCCTGGTGGCTTCAGGAGCCACACTCACATGGTCAAGAAATGAAGGAAGCCAGTGAGAATATGGGCAAAGACACCTGAAGTGTAGTCCCCACGGGAACACAGGAACAGTCTATGTGAAAGGCCCGGGACTGCATGGGGAGGGTCACCAGCCTGGCCGAGGACAGCGGGCTTGGGCCACTTTCCTCAGTGGCGAGGACAGAGCGCACCATTCATGTGCAGCTCCTGCGTAGGTTGGTGGTGACTCTCCCGCCTACCAACCCCCGAGGGAAGGAGCAGGTGGGCTGGGTGGGGCGGAGCCTGGCTTCTCTCAGAGAGGAAGCAGGCCCTAGGAGATCTCTGGCCCCAGGGCCAGGGCAGAGGGGGACAGGGCCGGCCTGGAGCATCTTGTTATCCCAGAAAACAAGCAAGAGCTAAAAACATGACAGACACCTGTCCACGGGACACAGGCCAGCTCAGGGGATTCCCGATGTCCATGGGACACAGACACAGGCCAGCTCAGGGGGGTTCCTGATGTCCAAGGACACAGGGCCAGATCGGAGGGCTCCCAATGGCCAGAGGGAAGCAGTGAGGGCGCCATGATGGCGAATGAGAGCCAGGACTGCACGCTGCTGGTCACACTCAGCTCAGAGCCTGCGGGTCCACCCAGACGCACGTGACGTGGACAGCAGGGGGTCAGCGCCTTCCCGACCTGAGAAGCAGTTGATGAGCCTGTGTCCCCTGGGGGCAGGCTGGGCCTGTGGGTGGTGCTGGGTGGGGGGAGCAGGTTTGCAGCCTCGGGGGTCTCCCCAGCAACGTCACCCTCAGAGCCTGGCAGCCCCGTGGGTGCTCCCCGCCCCAAGTGTGGGGACAGAGGCTGAGTGTGCCGTCCCTGCATGGAGCTCCTGCTAGGGTGCAGCCGGACGAGACGCTGGAGGGACAGGGCCAACCAGGGCCACTCGGCAGCACCCACACCGCCAAGGATGCAGGACAGCGGTGACCCAGGAGCCCTCCCGACAGTTGAGAGGTCTGCGTGCACAGTGCGTGACCCGGGGTTACCTCAGCCTGGAGAAAGCCTGCTGAGGCGGCTGGCGGCCTTCGACCAAGGCAAAATCTCCTCATTTGATACATGTGGTTATCAAATGTAAACACGTGTGTTTATCAAACTGCATGGATGAGGTTTGCACCTGAAGTTTTGTTCGCCAGGCCCTGGCCTCGTGCCTGCGTACCACACTCAGTGGTTGGGAAATGCATGCGTGTGCATGTATGTGCATCACACACATGCATGTATATACATGTGTGATCATGTGTGCACGTATACACATGCATGTATGAGCATATAGGCCCTTGTATGTGTGTGCACATGTGTGTGAGTGTACGTGTGTGTATATGAGCATGTGCCCACGTCTCCACATGGGCCTGCACGGTCAGAGCCTTGGCAACCCTGAGGAAGATGGTGTGAGCCCCTCCAGGGAGGCGGATGCTGTCAGGATCTGGGGTCACCCGGGAGGAGCCCTCTGCTCGAGGGGCTGGGTGCACCCGGGGCTGCGGCTTGGGGAGGCCGCCCCCTGCTGTCTTCCCCGTGCCTGGGTATCTTCTTCAGGGGGAGTCGCCCGAGAAACACAGGAAACGCTGCCCCACATGGGCGCCCTCTGAGATCCCCCGCAGTGTCCTTCCCTCCCTGGGCACTGGGGCTGCCCCCAGGAGCTCTCTGGGGTCTCTGGACATGGCTCCCTCTCTGCCTGAGTTTCCAGGAGGCCCCTGAGCGGCTCTCGCCAGGCTTGGGGCGGCTGCAGCGCTGTCTGCCTCTGCCTCTGCCTCTGCCTCTGCCAGACAATCCTCACAGCCCTGGGCTGCTCCTGCTCCCCTGAGGACATGGGGGAGGGGTGCCCTCCTGGACCTCCAGGTTTCAGAGGCTGGGGAAGGGCCCTGCCCAGGGGACGGGAAGACTGCTCGGCCACGAGGAGTCTCCGGCGGCCACGGCAGCCACGCAGCTCTTACCAGCTTCTGGCACCAGGCACAGCCAGGCCCCGACTGGACGCAGTCCTGGCAGTTGCTGACCTTGTACTTGGTGCACTCCTGTGAAAGGACTGAGGGACAGACAGGCCGGTGAGGGTGTCCCGGGGGACAGAGAACACAGGTGAGGGTGACCTAGGGGACAGACAGGCCGATGAGGGTGCCCCGGGGGACAGAGAATGCAGGTGAGGGTGACCTGGGGGGCAGACAGGCCGGTGAGGGTGCCCCAGGGGACAGAGAATGCAGGTCAGGGTGCCCCAAGGGACAGAGAACACAGGTAAGGGTGACCTGGGGGACAAACAGGCCAGTGAGAGTGCCCAGCCTCAACCTGGCAGAGCCACATGGAGGTGACTGGAGGAGGAGGGTCAGAGAGGCCACGAGGGGTGGGGCGAGGCGAGGCCAGTGTCTGCAGCCCCAGGGGGTCCACGTCAGCCCCCAGTGTGCAGAGCAGGTGACCTGGAGAAGGTCAGAGCCACTGGCCCTGCGTGCGGACCTGCTCCCAGCCTGAGCTGACAGGGAGCGTCCACGCAGGCCAAGGCAAACCCTGGTCTTCCCCGACAGAACTCACCAGACCCTGGGGAGAGCAGCCCCGTCAGGGCAAGCAGCAGGAGGCTCCAGCCCAGCATGTCCTGTGGGGAGAAGGGGTAGCGGGGTCTTGGTGACAGGGCCTCAGCTCAGACACGGGGGGCTGACCACCCCCAGAGTCCCTCCCTGCTGACCTGGGGCCTGAGAATCAGGTAGGGCCACGCAGGTCAGTCCCTGTGCAGGGGTGAGACAGTGGGCTGCACCCCTGCTCAGGTGATCAGGGTCCAGGAACGCCGACAGAGGACCCTGTCACTCACCATACACGGTACACACCACACTCAGGACACACACTACATACACATGCATCCACACACTTGCGCAAAAGCACACGCATGCATGCATGCCACAAACGTGTGCATACATGCACACACGTGGGGTGCCCCACTCTGCTGAGGGCAGGGCCGTGCCTGGTGCGCCCCGGTTCTCATTGATGGGCACTGGGTTGGGAACGGGGCTCAGCAGGTGGCAGGGCTGGGTGAGCCAAGGCCAGGCAGTGCCTGGGGCAGGACCCTCCCGCCCGCCCTTGGAAGTGCGCAGAGTAGCTGGGGGCTGGCTTCTGCGGGGGTCCCTGGGTGGGGAGGGCCCCCGCTCTGGCGCCCTGGGAGCGTGGGCTCTGCAGCTGGCTGTGGCTTCGTCTGCCGGCAGCAGGGAGAGGTTGCCCAGCAGGCAGGAAGAGGCACCCAGCGCAGGGCTGGGCTGTCGCCACACCTCCCCCAGCCTCACAGGGTGGGGCTCTGAGGCTGTGGAGGCACCTGCTCCCCCTTGCTGCCTTCACAGAGGGGGCCGGCAGGGGTCCGGGGGCTCCGGCTCCGGGGGCACAGAGCCCAGCCCAGGCCCATCTGTGCTGTGGCAGCGGTGCTGCCATCACCCTCCCTCCCGAATCCCCGTGGGCCCCGCAGCTCAGAGGCCCTGCCCAGCCAGTGCTCTGTCTGTCTGGAGGTGGCTGCTCCCACCGCCCATACATCCAGAAAGACGACCACGGCTCACTAGGCTAATCCTCCGCCTGCAGCGCTGGCACACAGGGTTCTAGTCCCGGTCGGGGTGCCGGATTCTGTCCCGGTTGCCCCTCTTCCAGCCCAGCTCTCTGCTGTGGCCCGGGAGTGCAGTGGAGGATGGCCCAGGTGCTTGAGCCCTGCACCCCATGGGAGACCAGGAGAAGCACCTGGCTCCTGGCTTCAGATCAGCGCGGTGCGCTGGCTGCAATGCACCAGCTACAGTGGCCACTTGGGGGGTGAACCAACGGCAAAGGAAGACCTTTCTCTGTGTCTCTCTCACTGTCTAACTCTGCCTGTCAAAAAACAAACAAGCAAACCAACAGAAAGATCAGAACAAATCCCTGATCCTTCCCACAAGGGCAAATGCAGAACCTGTGCCCTGGCTGGCTTCCCGGGCGCAGCAGTGGGCGGAAGAGGAGGTTTGGGTTCCCATGGAGCCCGCCCGGCCTTGGGAACCCCCCGCGTCTCTCTCTAGCCCTGCGGCAGGGCTCAGGCCGAGGCAGCGGGAGCTGCTCCCGCCCGTCCATCCAGCCCTCACAGTCACCCCCTTGGCTGACGTGGAGGCCCAGCATCTCTTCCTGGGACCTGGACGCCGCTCTCCCCCGACCCCCCGGGCACAGGGTCCAGTGGGCCTCAAGACAGCCGCTCCTTCTGTGACGGGGGCTACTCCAGGGGAGAGTAGGGAGCAGCCCCTCCAAGGAGTCCCCATCACGCTCATGGCCCCGCAGGGGCAGCCAACACCACCACCACTTTGCACTATGGATACAGGCTGGGCACCCCTCCCCCCACCACCGCACCCCTGAAACTCCGGGAACCCCTGGAACCTCTGTGTGGGGGACTGAGGTCCTGGGCGCCGGCTGCACCTGTGCACCCCAGGCCAGCCCAGCTGGAGTCCAGCAAGACCGACTCACAGACCACAGTGCTCTGACCTTGACCACAGGAAGCTGAGCGGTGGGGAGCCGCCTCCCCCTCCCCTCGTGCAGCCCCTCACTTACTAGAGCACCAAGTGGCCACCGCCATGCACCGCCTGGCCCTGGCCAGGCTCAGGGCTCAGGGGCTGCTGGCAGGCACTGGGCCCTGCCCCAGCCCTGCCCCCTCAGCGGAGCCCAGACAGATGGTGCCTCAGAGACCTCACAGGGCGGATGGATGAGAGCCAGGCTCCGGGAGGGACACAGGGCTTGGGGGGTGCTGAGCTCCAGCCCTGCCACCAGCCCTCCCGCTGCGTGGGAGTGCAGAGAGGGAAGCACCACGCCCCTCCCAGCAGCCGGCACCTCAGAGGCTCGGGGCCCCTCTGCCACTCTGCCCTGGTTTCCTCTGTGGCAGGAGGGGACCGCAGGACCGGCGCCTGCTGTGCAGATAGCACGCATCTGTGGAGCAGCATCCGTGCCGGCACGCAGGCCCCCGCGGGGGGGATGGGAGTGCAGGAAAATGGGGAGGCCCTGAGCCAGAGGCAGACCCCAGACTCAAGGCACAAAGCCCGCAGTGAGGCCCCCCTACCTCCCAGCACCTGGGGTCAGAGTCGCTCTCGACCTCAGCTTGCTCACCTGGAAAGTCCCTGCCTGGCACAGACGCAGGACGTGCCGTGTCCCCAGGTCCCCTCGCGGCAGCACCTGGGTCGCCCTTGCCTGGAACAGCATGGAGTGCTGACCCCTCACGGCCGGCAAGCACCGTGGTGTTGCAGGGAGCACGGAACACTTAGTTCATGGGAGAAGCAGGACACGCAGAAAGAGAGCAAAGAGGAAACACAGAAAGATCGGAAATTGCAGGCCGAGAGCAGTGGGAGCGAAGGGCGTGGGCACGGGGACGGCTCCCTGTGGGGAGGAGGTTTGCAAAGTTGCAAAACCCTCCGCTGAGGCCTCTTGGGGAACCGAGGCCCCCAGGCCCACTGGAGCTTTGCATCAGAGCTGACCCTGACTCCCCCAGGGCAGAGGCGCCAGGGCGCAGCCACTGCGGCAGGTGCCTGTGGGGACAAAGCCAGAGCCCCACTCACCGGGGAGCACAGGGCTCAGGGCCACCTCAGGCCCCCAGAGCAGGCGCTTCCTGGGAGTGGGAGGCGGGCAGCAACTGCAGTCTGAAGCCGGAGTCGGGATGCTTCCGCCAGTCACGGGTGCTCCAGACAGAGCCGGGGACAAAGGGCAGTGCAGAAGCACGCAGGGGCCAGAGGCCTGGGCACACTCGGCCCACTGCTCCTGGAAATCTCCACCCCTGGGCCCAGCCCACTGCTCCTGGAACCTCCACCCCTGGGCCCAGGGCGCGCAGTCGTGCTGTTGGCTCTGCTGTCAGGGAAGTCCAGCGGCAGAAGGTACCAGGGCCCCCGTTTCTGGCCAAGTGGGAAACATGAGACCCCTCCCCTCATTACATAGACCTAATTATACATTTAAAACACTCCACTAGATAGCTCCCAAGCCAGGGGACTCCTGGCTGCCACCTGCAGGTGCGGTAGACAGGGAGATGCCACGTTCTCCATCCAAGACGAGGGAAAAGCTTCGTGCCTGCTGAGGCCCCGGTGCCCCAGCTGTGGCCTGGGAAGGGGGAAGGGGCTGCCGCTGTCTCAGGGACCATGGCTCTGGGGACTATGGGGGGCGGCACGCAGAGGAGGGACTGTGAGAGGCGACAGCTCGTGCCTCGTGCCAAGGAGGCGGTCTATCTCTCAGGAGAGCTAAGGCGGCACACACCCATGGGAGAAGCCCAGGGCTTCAAACCAGTGATGGCCCAAAACAAACATAGCCTGTCACTCAGACGTGGAGGCATCAGCTTGCTGAGGCCACGTGTGCCACTTGTGCCCATCCACACAGCCGCAGGCCTTGTGTGGCCACCCCATGGAAAAGCCTCACCCAGTGGAATCCTATGCAGGTGTGAACAGTGGCTCAGGCCAGCTCGACCTCATGGTGGCAGGTGAGTGGGTGGATACCTGCCTTCCCAGCAGGGAGCCAGACGGACAGCAGGGCCTGCACGTGCTGGGCCAGCTCAGAGGTGGCCTGGCGTGCCTGGCTCTGCCCTCCAGGGTTGGCTTTTTCACCTCAGGCTCACTCACTGGAGTGGACTGTACCCCGTCCCATCAGCAGCCAGCCCTGCCTCGGGAGAAGGTTTGGAGACAGGGGCTGGCTGGAGGGGGCTCTGGCCTGGCCTGAGCTGCGCTGGCCCCCACACGTGCAGGAAGACAGGACAAGGATCTGGTTCTGAGACATGGGCAGGTGCAGCCAGAACTCCCTCCAGGCCAGCTGCATGCAAGGCCCACGTGTCAAGACTGGCTGGGCCCAGCGACCACTGTGAGTGACAACAGTCAGTGAACGGGTCTCCCGGAGCACAGGGCCCCACCAGGACGGAGAGTATACCTCCTGTAACCCGGGCTTCACCCAGGGCCTCCAAGCCTCAGGCCCAGGGTGGGAGTGAGGTCAGCGCTTCCAGTTCAGGACAGCTTGGCCCAGGGAAACAGAGAGTGGATGCAGTTTGCACCCGGGTGTCACCTGAGACCGCCCAGAGCCTGGAGGGGGCACCCAAGATGGGGCTTCTCAGTGGTCTGGGCTGTGCCCACAGCAGGGACACGTGTGCCACTCAACCCTTTGCAGTGGCTGGCGCTCCATCCGTAAATGGGGGCTGGACACTGGGCCCTGGCCCCAGGCAGAACTGTGGCTCATGCACAGCCTCAGGGACAGGTGCCCAGGGAGGCAGGGCCGCGTCACCCGGGGCCGCCCGGCTCCAAGCTGCCCACCCAAGCCATCACCTGTGAGTCCTACCAGGGCCTAGCCAGGTTCTGCCTCAGGAAGTGAGCTCTGAGCTTTGACTGTGCTTATGGGCCAGCCTGCCCCTCACTCTTCACAGAGGGGGACACTGCGTCCCAGGAGGCCTGGCCACTACGCCTTCCAGACAGGGTGCAGGCAGACCCCTGGATGGCACAGCTTCCTGTCCGGGGGTCTCTGCCTCCATGAAATGTCCAGGTGACAACTGCAGTGTGCCCCTCCCCCCGACCCCGATTGCTGGCGTCTTCCATGTAGATGACACCTGCGAGGTAGGGCCACCAGCTGGGAGAGCCAGGGGTGTCTGGGTTGTCTGGACATGGCCAGCTCAGGCAGGATGAAAGGGGGAGTGGGAGCTAGCCCCAGACTGCAGGGTCCCTGGGATCCCTTCAACCCTGCCAGAGACCTTGGGAAGGCCCCCAGGGGCCTGGTCATGGGTGAGGTGAGGCGGGGGCGCTGAGCCCGGGCTGTGTGGGCCAGCATCACATGTAGCACCTGCTCACAAAATAGCACCACCCACTGGGCCAGAGCAGTGACGGCTGCCTCCAGAGGACTGCACTGCACACACACCACAGACAGCACACATCACGCAGACACACACATCACACACACCACACACAGGAACACATCACATACACCAGACACACACACGTTACACAGACACACACATCACACACACCACACAGCCAGGCACACACATCACACACACCACACAGACAGCACACATCACACAGACACACACACATAACACGCACCACACAGACAGCACACACCACACAGCCAGGCACATATCACACACACCACACACAGGCACACATCACATACATCAGATACACACACATCACACAGACACACACACCACACAGCACACATCACACAGACACACACACATCACATGCACCACACAGACAGCACACATCACACACACCGCACAGACAGCACACATAACACACACCACACAGACAGCTCACATAACACACACCACACAGACAGCACACATTATACACACTGCACAGACAGCACATATCACACGTACCACACAGACAGCACACATCACACACACCGCACAGACAGCACATATCACACACACCGCACAGACAGCACATATCACACACACCGCACAGACAGCACACATCACACAGACACACACAGATCACCCACATAATACAAGACACACACATATCACAAGACACACTCACACCATACCACAGACCCCGCATACACCACACAGAAATGCACATACATGCCATAACACACACCACATAGACATACACATCACACATACCACAGACCACACTTACAACACACACACACCACACGGACACACACCACACAGACATACACACCACACAGACACACACACACGCCACAGCTGGTGGTGGGGACACGCAGACAGCAGGGCGCTGACTCGCTGGGAGAGGCGGCGCGGCCGCTAGGGGGAAAGGCCTCAGGCCCCAGTGCTGATGGCCACACCCTTACCCAGCATCCTCCAGCCTGGGGGGCTTGCAAACCCTCTTCCTGAGCCTCCCCCTAGTGTGCTGGGCCTCGGGGCCCCCACATCCTTGGGGCCCACCCAAGGTCTGGCTCACCCTGACCTTCACCCTGGAACCGGAGGCCCTGGCACGTGCTCCTAGGTGCTCCCCGGTCAGTGCTCCCTGTGGCTCTGCTCCTCCTCTCGCTGGGTCTTGGAGAAAGGGGTGCCCAGAGCAGACGGCTGGGACCCCCGCTGCTGGTCAGCCCCGGCCAGGGCCACAGACATGGCCGGCGGGGCCACTGCAGGTCCAAGAGGGGCTTCCTTTGGGAAAGAGAGCAGCTGCCCGGGGACGAAGCCAGGGATGGGGTACTCCCCTCTTCAAGCCCCCCTGACACGGAGGGGCCTCTGCACTCACCCTCGGCTCCGTGCGTCCCGGCAGGGCTGGAGGTGGCTTCGCCCGCCGTTCAGCAGGCTGGCTCTGTGGTCGGGTCTGGGACACAGCGGCCCCACCGTGAGGTCTGCGCTTCCTGTTCTCAGCCAGTTCCTCCGAGGGGGTGGGGTGACGTGTGGCGGGTTGCCCCACATGGGGCCGACGGGGTGCGCCGTTCACCTTGTGCGCTCCTGTGGGCAGTGGGCATGGGGGGTGTAGTTGCCGGGGATGGGGTCAGTGGTGGCACCGGGGGACTCCCAGCCTGTCAAGGAGGGCGGTGGGCAGGAGCTGGGTCCGTGGATTGACACACGAGCCCCGAGCCTGGGAGACGGAGCCACTGGGAGAGGAGACCCTGAGCAGGCCCAAGCAGGGTGCCAGGGTCCAGGCAGTGGCTCAGGGGCCAGGAGAACTGGAAGCAGCAGCGGGCGTGTGACGGCATGCACCCAGCATGGAGGCCAAGGAGCACACAGCACACGGGCGGGAGACGTGCCCCAGACAGCCCGCCCAGCAGGCCCGCCAGGACCCAGGCTCTGGGGAGGGGGAGGGGCAGGGCCCGGGCGGGGGGAGCAGAGGATGCTGCACGAGGTGCTGCCAGCAGGGGCAGACGGGAAAGCACCAAGCCCAAGAGAAGTCAAGCGAAGAAGCAGGCAAGAAGCGTCACGCGTGTCACACGCGTGTCCCGGGGGCCTGGTGGGCTGCAGAGCATGAGTCCAGGGTGCCCTCAGGTGGGAAACAGGATGTCAGGGGGTGGGGGCAGTTAACACATCCCCTGTGGGAGCTCCGGGGTGGGAGGGAGTGCGGCCTGGCTCCAGTTTCCTCCCCACGCAGCAGCGATGGTCAAGCTCTCGGGCCCCTGCCTCCCACACAAGGGAGACCCGGTGGAGTTCCCGTTCTCCGCGTCACGCCGGGCCCGGCCCCAGCTCGGCCCTGGCAGCAGCATGTATTTGGGGAGTGAACCCATCCATGGGTGGGAGTTCTCTGTTTCTCTCTCTGTCTCTCAACAAGTAAAAAAAAAAAAAAAACTTTAAAAATAATATAAATAGGAAAAATACATCTGAAAATAGAAAATATAATTTTTTTAAATTCAAGGGATGCAGAATACACAGGAAATGTGAGAACGCACAGTGGGATGCTGGGACAGCGTCAGAGGCTCTGGAGGGGTCACAGCTCCTGTGGGTGGGCTTTGGGCTCCCTCTTCAAATCAGTAAATTCTTGCTCTTTATAGAAATAAAGAGCAAACAAGCTGCAACATCATGTTCTCTGCTGCGACCGTCTCCTCCTCATAGATTATTCTAGAAAATGGCAGAGAAGGGGGACAGGGTGTGGGCGTCACCCTCAGTCCCGCCCACCAACAGCCGGGCCTCCGCTGGTCAGCACTGGCCGCTCATCTCGAGACCCTGAGAGCCCACACCATGCCATGGGTCGGTCACTCGATGGAATAACAACACAGGGAGAGCGTGTTAGTTCTCTCTCTCTCTCTCTCTCTCTCTCTCTCTCTCTCTCTTTAAAGATTTATTTATTTATTAGAAAGGCAGAGTGACGGAGAGCTTCCATCCGCTGGTTCACACCCCAAGCCAAAACCCGGAGCCAGAACTCAATCCGGGGCGCCCACGTGGGTGGCAGGGGCCTGAGCACTTGGCCATCGCCTGCTTTCTCCAGATGCATCAGCAGGAGGCTGGATTGGAGCGGCCAGGACTAGATCGGGATCTGGTGCCACAAGCTGGGGTTGGCCTGCTGTGTGACGATGCTGGCCGCATCACCGTCCTGAACTTGAATCAGATCAGGCCTTTGGACCCAGCTAAGAGCTCGCTGGGCCCAGGATGCGATCAACAAAACCCAGGCTGGAGAACCCCCCACTCCCCTGAGCCTGCCAAGACTGGAGGCAGAGGGAGGACCCCACCCACTAGGATTTTGAGAGACACATCAACCAATCACAGTGCGGGGACCGTGGGAGCCATCGGTGAGACTCCTTTTGGATGTGCCAGTGGTGTGTGCCTTGGAGAGCCTCTGCCTGTGCAGACGACACGGCGTGATGGTCAGGGTCTGTTCCAGGCCGGGGAGAGAGACCAGCGAGACAGCGGACGCCGGTGACGGCTGGCACTGGTGGCAGGGACACGTTTATTTTCCATAGCAAACTTTTAAGAAATCTCTTACAGGAAGTGTCAGGTGGTTCAGTGGGTGGAGTTTCAGTCCCGCAAGATGGAAAGTTCTGGAGCCAGATGGTGGTGAGGGTTGCACAACAGCGTGAATCTTGCAGCACCCAGACAAACGCCCTGAGTCACCGTGGCGCGGACGTCTCGGGTTCTGCACATTCTGTCGCGATTAGGAGGAGAGCAAGTTCTCTCCCGGGTGAACTGGTAAGAGAGCAGACCAACGGCTGGCGCTGATGGCACGGAGGCGCCGGTTCTGAAGGCTGGAGGACGCCAGCCGGTGAAGCCTGCACGAGCAGCACCCACAGACAGGCTGCCCTGAGCAGGGAGAGATGCGGCCCACGAGGACGACAGTGGTCACACATCTGCACAAACACAGCGAGCATCTCTGCCTCCGAGCGCCGCGCCGAGCCGTGGAAAGCGTGGGGACCGCCGCCTGCCCTCTGACCTGTGCACGCTGATGCTGAGACCTGGGCGACAACCACAGGCAGGTCTGAATGTGTTCAATGGTGCAGCCCAAACTCATAGACACAAAGTGACAAAACCAGAGACTGACCGGGGAGCAGTTCCAGCAAATGCCCAGCACCTATGTGGAGCAGCTGGGACTCGAACCGGTGACCATAAGCGACGAGGCTTACCCCGCTGCACGAGTGCTGGCCCCGGGAGCTCGAGCGTCCAGGCTCACTTGGCAGGGAGCTGGGCTCTGATGCTTAACCCGAGGGAGGGGCAGAGGTTGGGGGGGGGAGATCTGCGGGGCCAAGCAGCCCCCCGTGGAGAATCAGGAGGCAGAACGAGGCACCAACCCAGGGCCGCACCTGTGCCCTGAGAACCCCGTGGGGAAGCTGCTCTCTGAACCGGCCCTGGTCTCCGCCCCCCCACCCCCGCCCCGCTGCCTGCCTATAAACTCTCCCCCCACCCACCCTTCCTCCCCCGCCCTCCCAGCATGCCTCTCTTCTTCTTAACTTCTTCCCGCAGTGACTTCCCTCTGCAGTCTTGATTCGGCTCCCACCTTCTCTGGGGGCAGGGGGAGGAGGGGACAGAGCAGGAAATGGTGTGGGCACCGTGGTGACTTGCAGAGCTTTCTCACTCGGGCCCCCACAGGCCCTCATAAACGGGCAGGCGGGGGGCCTGGTCGGATAATGCGGGTTCACGGCGGGGTGGGGGCGGCACGGCCAGGTGTGTGCCGGAGGGAGGCTGTGCCCAGCCCTGCCAGCGTCGGGTGGCACCCCTGGCTGCGTCCTGCCAGCCTGGCTCCCCACGACGCCTACGCCCGCAGCAGCTCTTCTCTTCCTCTTTGTGGCTTCCTCGCCTTGCGGGAGGGAGCAGAAGCAGCAGCATCACTGCTTCCCTCGCTCACCCAGGGGGAGACGTCGGAGCACCCCGGGGGGCTGCCGGACCCCTGCTCTGAGGGTCAGCTCAGCAGCGGGCGGCCCCTGCAGAGCTGGAGAGAAGGAAAGCTCGGGCTCTCAGCAGGATCGCCGCAGGAGAAACCCAGAGAGCTGCCCTGGCAGACAGCGCGGGGTGCGGCCCATGCCCCACAGTGATGGGTCACGTGGCTCCGGGCGTAGCCCTGTGGGAGTGGCAGGGGGCAGAGCAGGGCTCTCGTCAGTCCTGCCAGGAAGGCCACGATGCCCTCCCAGACCACGCAGATCGGATGCCCCCACCACAAAGGCCACGCTGACCGCGTCACTCCTCCTCTTTCTGGCACTGAACACACGGCTCACTGGTGCTCGCTAGCGCCCAGAGCCAGCTGGGGCGTGGTTGGATGAGCTGCCTCATCCCCGGCCTCCACAGGGAGCCAGGTGGGGGGGGGCGTGGAGGCTGCCCAGGGCCAGAGCTGGGGCGCCGTCCTTGCCTGGGCCTGGTGGTGAGGACTCCGCCAGGGGCCGGCACAGCAGCCGTTTGCTCAGGGTGGGACGGGGGGCTCAGGAGGACTGCGAATGGAGCTTCCCACACCACAGCTGAGTGTTTCATTCGTAACACGGAGGGCCCACAGCTGACCTGAGGGGAAGTTTTGTCCCACACAACTTTCTGTTTCTGCCTGGCAGCTTTTGAGCCTGGGAGAACCATTGAGTCTCGCTGCACTGGTCTCATGTAGGCAATGGGTAAGAACCAAATTCTTTCCCCTTGACAAGGGGCGTGGACGAGCGTTTGGGCTGCTCTGGCCCGAGAGGAGGGGGCTGAGCGGGGCGGAGGCATCAGGCATGGGAGGGGTTGGGGTTTGGATGACAACAGGACCTCCCACCCCTCCCAGGACCCAGGCTATGGCCAAGTCTAACGGCTTCCCTTGTTGTCCCAAATGCCTCTCATCCACCCACGCATCCCTGCCCCGGAGGCGTCCAAGCCAGGCGCCAACCCCACGCCCCGTTCACACCTGCTGTGTCCCGAACTGGGAGGGGCTGTCCCTGTGGGGGCTCCTGAGTGTTACTTAACCCACAGTCAGTTGTGTCCTGCTGAGGATCGAGGCGGGGCCATTCCCTGGCTGCGTGGCCGTGGCCGTGGCTCCCTCAGCCTCCATGGGCCGAGGTCCCCTCCCCACAGTGAGGATGGCGCTCCCTGTGCTTTGGGTGCTGGGAGCAAGGGGCAGGCTGGGGACTGGTACAGGACACAGCAGGGAGCCTGGCACAGAGGAAGTACTCCGTCACTGTTAGCCACAGTGAAAAAGCAGCAGCAGATGGCCCGAGCATGTGGGCTCCCATCACTAACAAGGAGGATGGAGGTCCAGGCTCCTGGTTTCAGTCCGGCCCAGCCCATGCTGCTGTAGCTACACAGGGAGTGAACCAGCAGATGGAAGATCTCTCTCTATAACTCTGCCTTGAAAATAAATAAAAAAGGGGCCGGTGCTGTGACGCAGCGGGTTAAAGCCCTGGCCTGAAGCGCCGGCATCCCATATGGGCGCCGGTTCTAGTCCCGACTGCTCCTCTTCCAATCCAGCTCCCTGCTGTGGCTTGGGACAGTGGTGGAGGATGGCCCAGGTCCTTGGGCCCCTGCACCCACATGGGAGACCTGGAAGAAGCTCCTGGCTTCAGATTGGCATAGCTCCAGCCATTGCGGTCCACTGGGGAGTGAACGAGTGGGTGGAAGACCTCTCTCTCTGTCTCTACCTCTCTCTGTGTAACTTTGTCTTTCAAATAAATAAAATACATCTTTTAAAAAAAGAAAATAAATAAAAGAAATATAGACCCTGATTTTTTTTGGATTTTATTTGAATGCAGAGTTACAGAGACAGAGAGAGATACAAGAAGGGAGGGAGGGAGGGAGAGAGAGAGAGAGAGACTTTCCACCTGCTGGTTCACTCCCCAAATGGCTGCAACAGCTGGGGCTGGACCAGGCTAAAGCCAGGAGCCAGGAGCTCCACTCAAGTCTCCCATGTGGGTGCAGGGGCCCAAGCATATGGGCCGTCCTCCACTGCTTTCCCAGGTCATTAGCAGGGAGCTGGATTGGAAATGGAGCAGCCGGGGTCTTGAATAGGCGCCCATATAGGTGCCAGTGTGTCACAGGCAGTGGTTTATCCCACTGTGCCACAACACTGGCCCCAAAGACCACTGATTCTCCAGAGAGGAAGGGACTCAGGTTAGTGGGGGAGGTGTACGGAGGAGGGGCTGCACATAGGAACAGGGAGGGGGACAAAAAAGGTGGGGACAGAGCCCGAGGTCCTTCCTGCTGACGCCAAGTCCTCCACAACCTTCTCTCTCGGCCTCCCCGGCCATCCACAACCTTCTCTCTCGGCCTCCCCGGCCATCCACAACCTTCTCTCTCGGCCTCCCCGGCCAGCCTCAGTTCCTCCCCGCCCCTGGAAACCTTGCCTCCGCTTCCTGGGGCCTCCGTGTCTGCTGCCCCGTGTGCTGCTCGGTCTGGGTCTCGTGCCGACCTGTTCTGGGGAAGGAAGTGTCCAGAGTGACCGCACAGGCTCCTGGGAAGCCCTTCCTTGTGTTTCCAAAGGGGCCAGGGGAGGGGCTGGGTGGTGAGCTGTGCTGCTTGCGTGCATGCGCGGAAGGCCGGGCTGCTGTCCAGCGCACCCCCTGGGCAGGCAGCTACTCCGCCTGAGGTCAGCTCCCCACGCCCCTTCTTCCATTGTGAAATGAGGGTGACAGATGAGGTGTCACTGTCTCAGCCGGAAACATGGGGTGGGGTGGGAGCTGGGGCTCAGCCCCACTGGTGCAGGAAGTGGAGGTGAGGGTTTCCTCCTGGGGTCATGCTGGCCACAGGCTGGCCAAAGAAGGTGAGGCTGAGGCTGAGTGGCTAGAAGGGGGAGGGGGCATTTCCTCTAAACGGGACGTGACCGTCGCTGGGGTGGGCTGGGCCCACAGGGCCGGGTGGGCATGAGGGGCCCCACCGTTTCAACTGTTAGCAGCAAAGAAAATCCCCACGCGGAGGCTGCAGGCCCGGGAGAAGCCTGACCTGAAAGGTGGGCGGGGCACTGCTTAGCGTGTCTGCAGGAAACCCAGAGGGGCCATGCTTCGGTTTTCTGCGTTGTCCATGTGGGCTACAGATTTCATAATTAGACAAAGATCTGATTTTAAATTGACTTTATCAGACCTCAAAACCACACAGCAGGGAAGTCACCAGGAGCCGGCTTCCTGTCCAGCTCAGGCCAGGGTAAGAAGCAGAAGCCAAGAACCAGGTGTGGCTGCAGAGCAGCTGGGAGAGCGTGGCCTGTGGGCTGGCCGTGGCTGGGTCTCCCACCCCAACACCAAGCCCTTGTGCAAACCATGCCTTGCGCAACCTCCTCCCTCACCCGTCCTCCATCCTCCGCACAGCGCACGCCACTTCCTGCGACCAGAACACAGCATGAATTGTGCGTTATTTTTGCTCCAGGAGTTTGCAGCAGCGGGGACTTGGCAGCCCCATCGTTTGCATCTGAACTTCTTAGCAGGGGCCAGGTGGGGCCGCCTGACCACCCCCAGGTCACTGTGGGCAGAGGTGACAGGTGGGGGGAATGTGCTCTGCCTTGCCGAGCAGAAGGCCTGCATGCCGATTCCGGGAAATTCACTCAATGACGGGGATGCTTAGGCGGCAGTGCCAGCACAAATGCTTGGTTCTAACTCCAGACTCCCCAGTGCAGGGCCAAAGGCAGGAGTCCCTGGCACCGCCCTCTCGAAGGCATCCTGCCTGGTTCCTGGGAGCAGGGTGTGGCCACCGGGGAGGAGCTGATGGATGCAGGTTCAGAGCCAGGCGGACCGCGGGGAACTTCTCCAGAGCCTGGCCCAGCCAGCCCGGCGCTGCCCCGAGGATCTCCCCGAAGGAAGTCCTGAGCCCCTGCGGGCACTGCCCCGGCGCTGCTCTGAGTGAAGCTGTCAGGACGGCCATGAGCCCGGGCCGCAGCCAGATGCACCTGCTCCTATTGCGTCTGCTCCTTCCGATGACTTCAGGGGTTTGAGATCCACCTGCGGACATGGTGCTTCCCGAGGCGACTGCAGGGAAACGCAGAAGCAAAGCGGAGGAGGGATGATCGTGGAGCACTGGCGTCCCAGGGCAACCCAGAAGGAGCTAGGGCTGAACACGCGGCCCAGTGGGCCAGGTGGGAGCCAGGAATCATGCTCACGGGGGTGGGGGGTGGGGAGGGCGCTGGGAATACAGCAGGTACAACCGGCCGTGCTTCCCTCCTGCTTCTTCCCGCACAGGGGAGAGAGGAACTCCCACAGGGATGTGCCCCACCCCTTCCAGGACCGGGCACTATTCTTTGCTGTGAGGAGTTGTGGCTTAGCTGAAATCTGCAACCTGCAACACCAGCATCCAGTAAGGATGCTGGTTCGAGTCCTAGTTGCTCCACTTCTGACCCAGCTCCCTGCTAATGCGCCTGGGAATGCAGCAGACGACGGCCCGAGTACTTAGGCCCCTGCACCCATGTGGGAGACTCGGATGATGTTCCTGGTTCCTGGCTCTAGCCTGGGCCAGCCATAGCCTTTGCAGCAACTTGGGTAGTGAACCGGCAGATGGAAGATCTGTGTCTCTCACTCTGCCTTTCAAATAAAGAAATACATACTTCAAAAATTTTTTTTTTTTTGGCTCATCCTTCAGCCTCTCCACATAATCCACTTTCCCACCAAGGCATGTTTCACCAAACACAAACACTACGCTCTGGATACTTTCTTTGCGAGGAAGCCCCCGGCCCCCCGTCCTCTGTGTGTGCCTTTCTTCTGCTTATCCAGCTTGGGCCAAACCAATGTTCTGGTGCCAAGATGGTGGAGCTGGAGAGTGGGGTCCTCTGCAGTTAGGATGAAAGTGCAGAGAGCCCCGTGTGTGGTGGAATGAGAAGGTGAGAAGGTCATGCCAAGATCGCTGACAACAGAAACTGCCTGGCAACAGGTCGTGATTGGATGGCTTTGGAAACCACATGACAACAGAGCCTGACTGACAGCAGGCTGTGATGGCATGGTTTCAGAAACTGCCTGGCAACAGAGCCTGACTGGCAACAGGCTGTGATTGGATGGCTTTGGAAACTGCCTGGCAACAGGCTGTGATTGGTTAGGGCATAGACCGCCCCTTGACTGGATTGGATGCCTTGGCTACATAAGCAGCTGTAGCAATTGAAATAAATGAGTCTGTGGGCTGCTCACCTCTGGCCCGCTTTCACCCAACTCCCTGGGTCCATGTGGTGACTCCGCGCCTCCTTCTCCCACCACGCTCCTCCTCTCAGACCGAATCCTCTCAGAAAAAATCAACTGCAACACCTGTGGAGTCTGCAGGGGCACCATGGAGATGTGACTGCGGCCCCCGCCATCTGTCCCGCCTCTGGCTGACAAGGAGGCGGGTAGGGGCAAGCATTTGAACAGTGTTCGGAGACCTGCATCCCAGTGCAGGGCCGGGTTCATCCTGGCTCTGCTGCCGAGTCCAGCTGCCTGCTGACACACACCCCGGGAGGCAGTAGTGCTGTCTCAAGGACACGTGGGCAACCAGACTGGAGTTCAACCTGCTGGCTTCAGCCCGGCTTGGCCAACCCCGTCACTTCACTGGTAAAGTAAAGAAAGATGGGAGATCTCCACCATTGTCTCAGCCTTTCAGAAAATAAAATACAATTAATATGATTAAGATCTCTGATACCAAAAACAAAGAAAGGAGAGGAGACAGTTTTTCTGATCTTTCCTTTACAGACACAGTCTGAGAGGGGGAGCACTGGGAATTAGCTGTGAGGGCTGTCGCTCCTGTGAGGCTGTGAGAGCTGTCACTCCTGTGAGGCTGTGAGGGCTGTCACTCCTGTGGGGCTGTGAGGGCTGTCACTCCTGTGAGGCTGAGAGCTGTGACTCCTGTGAGTCTGTGAGGGCTGTGACTCCTGTGGGGCTGTGAGGGCTGTCACTCCTGTGAGGCTGTGAGGGCTGTGACTCCTGTGAGGCTGTGAGAGCTGTGATTCCTGTGGGGCTGTGAGGGCTGTCACTCCTGTGAGGCTGTGAGGGCTGT
>CM027407.1:1312901-1329931 GCA_015711505.1 Sylvilagus bachmani | reverse complement strand
CCATCACCACACGGGCATGGGTCTCCCCCCTCACCAGACACGGGTCTCCCCCCTCACCAGACATGGGTCTCCCCCCACCATCACCACACGGACATGGGTCTCCCCCCACCATCACCACACAGGCATGGGTCTCCCCCCACCACCACAGGCGCATGGGTCTCCTAACATCATCATCATAAGGGGAGCACAGCACAGCTGGATTCTGAGACAGGAGCCCACACGCAGGTGTGCGCTGCTACAGTGCTGTTACAGCTGCTGCCTTCTATTGGTTACCGCTCATCTCTTCCTGCCTAATTTCTAAGTAAACGTATGCTATGTGCACCTGCACAGGAAACACTCAGCAGCCACAGGGCTCCGCCGTCCAGTTCCAGGCACCCGGGGTCGTGGACTGCTGAGCCTTATCATGGTGGCCCTGACAGGAACGAATCCTTACCCTGCATCTGGGAGCCACGTGCTCTCCGGACAGCTGGCCCTAAAAGGTCCCTCTCACTGCCAGAGCACGAGTGGCCAGCGTTCTTGTCAAGTGGCCAGGCGGTCGCCTCTCTGATGACCACTGCAAGTCACCAGGAGGGCAGGGGCTGGGCAGGGGCAGAGCTCCCAAGGGGAGGCTGCCCGGGCCTGACTCCCGAGTGCCACCAGCACGGGGCGTGGGGGCGGGAGCAGGATGGCCTCTCGTCCTGTGTGGGTCGCAGTCACAAGCATTTGCGTTGGGCTGCCCAGAGGCTTTGCTGCCGTTGAGTCATCGCTGGTGCAGCTGCCTGCCCGGCAGAAGCCCGGCGCCCCCACACTGTGGCCCCCTGGTGCGGTGAGCACGGAGACCCACGCCCCCACACGGGAGGAGCTATGCCCCCAACCCCGAGGACACGGCTCGGGAGCCTCTGCGCCAGGCCCGCCCTTCTCATCTCCTGCCCAGGCCACTCCCCAGAGACCGCAGAGAGCGGCTGGCGAGGCTGGGAGGGGCTGCTCGCAGCGCCCAGCCTGCGCCGGCTGCACACCTGGACCCCACAGGTCTCTGCGGAGCTGCTGTGGGGCGTGGAGCGCCGACCTTGCTGAGTGCAAGCGACACTCATCTCTCCCTTCAACCGGCAATAAAATAGGGAAAATGGGGACCCCGCCCTGCCCCAGACAAGATGGACTGGCAGGGGCTGGCTTGCCCTCCCTGCCCAAAGCAAATGAACCACAGACCGCACGTACAACCAGGGCTCCCAAGACGCTGGGTACCAGGCAGTGAAGAGCTGTGACCCCCACAAAACAGGAACAAGTGAAGTGAGACCTCCGGCTCCGGCCACTGCCCGCAGAGCGGTTCCACGCCTCAGCGCCGGGAAGGGTACAGGTGGACCCAAAGGGTCCCGCGTCCAGGGCGCTGGGCACCTGGTGAGACAAGGCTGCTCCAGTTTGCAGGATGGAGAGGAGAGAGCTGCCGAGAGGGACCCCAGGGAGAGGCAGAGCAAATAGAATTCATGGTTAAAACCTTCCCCGCCGGCCCCCGCCTCCCTGGGGCGCTGACAGCTTCCCTGGGGAACCCTGCCGCACGTTTAAGGAAGAACTAACAGCAAGTCCCGGAAAACTCGTCCAGGAAGCGGAGAGCAGGCGTTGTTCCTGTCATTCATGGGGCCGGCGTTACTCTGCACGAAACGGAGCTATCACAAGGAGAGAATGCGGCCAGTGTCCCTCAGGGACGTAGACAGAAGCCTCTGGGCCGGCACTGCGGTGTGGCAGGCGAAGCTGCCAGTGCTGGCATCCCACGTGGCTGCCCTCTCCTGTCCTGGCTGCTCTCTTTCCCACCCGGCTCCTTCTAACAGCCTGGGGAGAGCAGGGGAAGACGGCTCAAGTGCTGGGCCCCTGCACCCGCGTGGGAGACCCGGATGGAGCTCCTGGCGCCTGGCTTGGCCTGGCCCAGTGCTACTGTGGCTATCTGGGGAATGACCCAGCGGATGGAACATCTCCATTTCTCTCTGCCTCTCTCTCCCTTTTACTTTGTAACTCTGCTTTTCAAAATAAGTAAGTCTTTAAAAAAATTCTGCATAAAAGTTTCAAGCTGAATCCAACAGTATGAGGAAGATAAGATGAGGGTAGTTCCCAGAAAAACAGAATTAAAAGACAGATTTATTTGGGCTCAGAAAAGTTGGCGTCCATGGGGAGCTTTTTCATAATATGCCCTCCAGCCCAGTGCGGCGCCGGCACGCGGCGGCCCGGCGAGGGACGGAGCTCCTCTCTCAGTCCGCTCTTGTGCCAAAGTAGGGCGATTAGGGAGGAAAACGGAGCATCAGGAGAAGAAAGGGACGAACAGAGCCTTCTTGTTGCAGATGACAGGCTCATCCAGGCAGAAAAATCTGACGGAATCGACAACAAAGGAGAAGCTGGCGGAACAAGTGTGTGAGCTTAACAGAGCTTCCGGGTGAGATCAGTGCGCAGGCTCCGTCCGCCCTCCGCACACTGCCAGCGCACCACTGCAGGACCAGGGCCAACGCACTGGCAGTGCAGCATCCCGCGTGAGCATCGGCTTGAATCCCGGCTGCTCCTCTTCCCATCCACTCCCTGCTGATGCACCTGAGAAAGCAGCGGAAGATGGTCCAAGTGCATGGAACCCCACTCCCACGAGTGAGCCAGAGTTACAGACAGAAGTAGGAGAAAGAGAGAGAGAGAAAGAGAGAGAGGGGGGTCTTCCAAATGGCTGCAATGGCCGGAGCTGTGCTGAGCCAATCCAAAGCCAGGAGCCAGGACTTTCTTCTGAGTCTCCCATGTGGGTGGCAGGGAACCAGGCACTTGGACCATTTCTGCTGCTTTCCCAGGTGCATCAGCAGGAAGCTGGATCAGAAGTGGAGCAGCTGGGACTCGAACCCATGCCGATATGGGGTGCCGGTGTCGCAGGCGGAGGTTTAAGCTACTGCACCACAGCACAGGTCCCCCGGCTTCTTACAACAAGACTCCACTTCTTCCACCCTCAGCACGTGTCCAGTGTCGGAAGTCGTCATCAGCACTGGGACATGAACCCAAGTTCACCTTCTGGTTTCCTGCAGCCCCGCCAACCCTCCCCCCCCCCCCCCAGGCTTTTTAAAGAAAGTGCAAGGTACATGAATTACACCTGAATTCCAGAATACCGTGAGAAGTCAGTGTTTCCAGGGACGGGGTACCCGTGATCAAGAGGACGTACCAAGGTCCTGAGTGGGCACTGTGCCTGCGTGGGGACTCCCTCAAGCCACAGCCTGGCCCTGCCCCAGCCCAGGGACGCCCTTGCATGGGGAGCACCCGAGGCGGCTGCCCTTGGCCGGCTCCCAGCCCCAGCTGTGCCTCCAGGCTGCCATTGATCTCCAGTTCTGAGGATGCCCTGTTTGCCGTGTTGACAGCGTGCGGCTGCACACGGGATTCCCCGGAGCAGACACCTGACTCCGGGGCTGTGGCCGAGGCTGCCCGGCGCTGGGGGAGGCCCGAGCCCGGCTGTGCCTCCTCAGCACCGCGCTGGCCGTGTGGCTGCGTTCCCAGCTGCACGGCAGGGGGTGCAGGGGCACGGCAGAGGCCTCAGCCTGATGCTGCAGCTCAGGGCCCGAGGGTCGCCCGTCCTGAGCCCCGGCAGTCCAGGGTGGCTCAGCCCCACTCCAGACCGCAGGGTGCCCTGGCTGCCCTGGCTGCCCTGGCTGGCACTGGGGCAGGAGTGGGGGCCGCCGCTCAGGAATCAGGAGATCCGAGGTCCAGACGGGCCGGTGTCAGAGGCCGGTCAGTCCCAGTCAGCAGCTGCTGGCTTCCCGCCCCCCACCCTCACTGCCGGCCGGGCCCAGCAGCCAAGTCCCGGCGTCGCCGCCTGCTGCTGCCTCTCCCCACTGACGGCGGGGCCCCGGGCTCTGCAGCTGCTCGTCACGGAGGCGCGGCCGCTGCCCTGGCCTGGGCTGCCCAGCCCAGCCGCCATCGGGTCTGCGGGAGCCGCCCACACAGGAGAGGAGCATGACACGGAGACCACGGGCAGACCATGGGCAGCGCTGGGCCTCGGGCCTCGGCCCAGAACGGAGCTTTGTGACTTCAGGGGACAGGGCCTGCTGACCCGCTGCTGGCGGACGAGCCCCCGGGCGTCCCGGGGACACTCCTACGGCCCATGGTGGAGGCGCCGGAAGCTGCGGGTCCACAGGGCAGTTGTGGAAGCGTGGGCTGTCACGCTGGACACGCGGGGCTGGCCTGTCCTGGAGGGCCGTGCACGTGGGATTGCAGGGGTGCAGCCTGCAGGGCCTGCTCTGTCACTTAGAGCCCGGCAGGGCTCGAGCCTGTGGCTCCCGGGTGGGCTCCTCTGTGCACCTGCTGCGGGCGTCCCCAGGCCGGGAAGTGACACTCTTCTGTTCTTCAGTCCCTAGGCCAGAGCAGACGGGGAGGGAGGGAGGCCGGGGCCCCGCTGCTGCCGCGGCTGCCACGGGGGTCGCTCTGAGGGCACACGGCTTGAACTGCGGGTGGGTGATGGAGCCGGGCTGTGGCCCACGCGGCCCCAGCTCAGTGAGCCGTGGAGAAGAAGTGCACCGCGCCTCTGTAGCCAGGCCTCCCCTGAGAGCCACAGCCGCCAGCCGGGGCCGGGGCTCTCCTCCGGGGTCTCCTCTGTGTGCTGCCGGCCATCCTGACCCGCCCCACAGCCCCTGCCTCCCACCACACAGCATGCGGGGCCCAGATGGTCCCAGAGCCACCCCGGGCAGGGGGTGCCCTGGAAGGGCTCGGTGGGGGGCTTGGGCCCAGGGCTGAGGTGAGCCTGCCCGGCCCCTCAGCCTCTGCCAGGCAGCTTTAAAAATGGAAGCAGCACCTCATCCCCGAGCGCAGGCAGAGCGGCAAGTGCGGGCTAAAAATACGAGGTGTGTCTCCTGGCCTGCGATGACACCCCACCCCCAGCCCGCGCCTTCCCACCTCCCCTCCCCCAGCATGTCCCTCCAGCCC
Organism: Sylvilagus bachmani; assembly: GCA_015711505.1. NCBI lineage: Eukaryota > Metazoa > Chordata > Mammalia > Lagomorpha > Leporidae > Sylvilagus > Sylvilagus bachmani. The sequence continues at coordinate 1,325,026 of CM027407.1, read as the reverse complement.
CGCGGGCCCCGCCCTGGCACTGTGGGGAGGGGCCCTCTGCTCCTGCAGCCGAGCAGGGGTGGGAGAAGCGTGGCGTGGGCTTCTCTCCCCTCTCTGCTGAAGGTGAGAGAAAATCCAGTCTTCTATGGAGTTCTACAGACGTCCCGCACGAGTCCTGACCGGGTCTGGGGGCTGCTGTCTTCCTCCCAGGGTGTGTGTGAGCAGGTGCAGGGGGGCCTCTCTAGGGGTGAGCGGCTTGGGCTTGGGGGTGGGGGAGGCGTCTGTGGGCTGCCGTGCCGGGGAGCATGGGCGGAGCTTTTCCTAGCTGTCCTGCCAGTCGGCCTCCCCCGCCAGCTGTTTCCAGGACCCCTCTCGTTCGGCTCCCCGAGAGCCATCCCATCTGGCAGGCTCTGCGGCCGGCCTGCCTTCCAAGGCCATGGCGGCCGGGGGCCCACCACGAGGCGGGAGTCAGAGGCCTCGCCAGCCGCACCCTGCAGGCTGGAGTCTGGAGATGGGGAATTCTGAGAGCGAGTGCACGCGTGGCTTCCACGGCACTGACTCGCGGGGCCACCCACGGCCCACCACCCCTCCTAGCAAAGGGACACCTGGGCCAGAGGTCAGGTTCAAGAGAAAGCCTGCTTTATGCCACATACATGGGCACAGGCACACACGTGCACAGGCACACACATGGGAACACACCTCTTGCTCATGGAGGTGGGCTGTCAGTGCCTGCTTCTGCACATGGTGCGGGCAGCCGTGGACCCAGACTTGGGGGAAGGGGGATGATGTGAGATGATTTATGAGGCGCTCAGCCCGGGGCCTGGCCCCCAGCAGGGACCAAGTCTGCCTGCCCGTGACCACCGTGGACTGGCACCCCCTTGCCGGGCCCAGCTGCACACTCAACGCCTTTGCTAGGCTGAGTGGCTGCAGAGACCCTAGAAGAGGGACGCCGCCCAGGGTGAGGCCAGGACCACGCCCACATTTCCTAGGTGTGCAAGACAGAGCCATGATGTCATCACGAGGCGGAGCTGGCTTCCGGCTCGGTGGGGCCTGCAGCAGCTGAGGCCAGGGCACCAGGCACAGGCACGTGGACAGCGGCGGCGGGGCCCAGCAGCAGGGGCCTCCAACAACAGGGAGGCTCTGGGTCCCTGTGGCTGCTGGGCTGTGCAGAGCAGGCCCCAGGCTGGGGCTGGGTCAGCAGAGGGGGCAGTTTCCTTTGTGGGAGAGGGGATGTTCACTAGGCTTGGGGTCTCTGTGTGCTCATGGCTGCTGTGTGGCCTGTGGCAGCCCCCTGGACACTGGGCTGCTGTAGTCAGCTCCCCTAACAAGGCAAACGAGTGAGGTTCCCGGACTCAGCCTGGCATGGCTGTCGGGGTGCTCCTGGCCAGCAGCTCCTGGCCTCTCCCCAGCCGGCCTTACACAGGGTTTGAAGGACACCTTCTTGGCCCACAGCCCCATGGCCCCTGTCATTCATACAGTGGCGTCCAGGCTGTCCCTGGACCACAGCAAACACCCCTGGGCAGCCCGGTGCAGGAGCAGCCGTCCCTGAGGCCCGGGCCCGGGCTGCCCTTCCTGGAAGGAGGCGCAGAACAAGGCAGGAGATGCGGCCCCTGCTCTGGGCACCCACCCACCCCAGCCTTGCTGTGAGCAGGGCCCGCAGGTGCACACTGACCCCCAGGAGTGGCATGCAGGGGAGAATCCAAGCTACTCATGTGTTTTAAAATTCCCCAGAGACAGACAGACCAAGCTTCCGGACACTGGCTGGCCCTACAAAAGCTTGCAACAGCTGGGTGGGGCCAGGCGGAAGCTAGGATCCAGGAATCCCAGCTGGGTCGCCCACACGATGGCAGAGACCATACCTGAGCCGTCACCCGCGGCTTCCTGGGGTGCAGGTCGGCAGGAAGCTGGAGTCAGGAGGAGAGCAGGAACTCAAGCCCGGGCACTCGGACACGGGACACGGGTGTCCACCGCCAGGTCAGGCCCAGGCACCACTCACGCTGTGCTGGGCTGGCATTCCTGCGGGAGACGCCTGGGCCGGCCCGGCGGCAACAGCAGGTTACGTAACCAGGTGGGTGCTCGTGGGAAGCACACACCAGTGTCTGATACCAGAAGCTGGGGCTGCGGTACTAACGCCCCACACCCCCAGGCAGAGCCGCGGGATTCTGCTGGTGTACTGCATGCTGCCCAGTGCGACAAACTGGAGTGGGGTGCTCACAGCTGGGATTGTGAAGTGCACCAGTACGCGACACCCACAGTTAGAGTTTGTGAGTTACACTGTACGCTGTGGTGGAATGAGAAGGCCATGCCAAAATGGCTTTGGAAACCACATGGCAACGGAGCCTGCTGGGCAACAGGCTGTGATTGGATAGGGCATAAACCACCCCTTGACCGGATTGGCTGCCTTGGCTTATAAGCTGCTGTACCAACTGAAATAAACGAGTCTGCAGGCTTCTTGCCTCTGGCCCGCTTTCACCTGCCTCCCTGTGTCTGTGTGGTGACTCTGTGCCTCTTGCCCCACTGCGCTCCTCCTCTCAGAACAAATCCACAGCAACATCACACTACACCCACAGTTAGTATTGGTGAATTACACTGTACACTACACCAGCAATTAGTAATGGTGAGTTATGCTGTATGCTACACCCACAGTTAGAGTGTTGGTGAGTTACGCTGTACACTACACCCATAGTTAGTATTGGTGAATGGTGCTGTACACTACACCCACAGTTAGCATTGATGAATTATGCTGTATGCTACACCCACAGTTAGTATTGGTGAATGGTGCTGTACACTACACCAGCAGTTAGTAATGGTGAATGACACTGTACACTACACCCACAGTTAGCATTGGTGAGTTATGCTGTATGCTACACCCACAGTTAGTATTGGTGAATGGTGCTGTACACTACACCCACAGTTAGCATTGGTGAATGACACTGGTGTACTACACCCACAGTTAGCATTGGTGAGTTATGCTGTATGCTACACCCACAGTTGGTATTGGTGAATGGTGCTGTACACTACACCAGCAGGTAGTATTGGTGAATGACACTGGTGTACTACACTAGCAGCTGGGATTGGTGAACCATCCTGGCCTTCCCAACCCTCGGGGTGGAGCCCAACACCAACCTTGGTGTCCAAGGGACCACACGTAGCAGAGAGGTTGGGGCTGCAAAACAGGAAAGACCAGGCTGGTGAACTACAACCGGCTGGCCCTGGGGCTGCCCTGCCCCCTCCGGGCCAGCAGCCGTGTGTCGGAGATGCCAGGTCCCCCGGAGTCCCATGTGAGCCCCTCCTGCCACGTGGCCGATGCGACGTCTATGGCCATAGACACTCCCTGCTTGCTCGGCCTTGGCTTCATCTCGTTTTCTCTGCTATGGGCTGGGATCAAGGGCTCGGTTCATTTATTTTTCATCTTCAATTGCTTATAATAAAAATATCTCCAACCGAGTTTCCCTCCAAGTGCGCTGTTGGCTGCTGGACGCTTCCCTGCGCAGTGTCTTCTGGGCAGCTCCTCTGCTTCCCTTCCAGCTTTCTCCCTGGCCTGGCTGGGTGCCGCCAGGCTCGCTCTGCGCAGTGGTGCCCATGGGGCCTGCTGTGAGAGACCTGGGGCCTCAGCGGCGGCTGCTGACCCCCAGCCCAAGCCAGGCAGGAGGGACAGATGCTCACGGCTGGGCTGAGTCCCCGTCCCCACAGGGACTCTTGCCCGACTTGCTGTGGGCCCCTCTGTGACCTCAGCCGGGACACAGGCATTGTTCTGTGCTGTGGTCCTCTGTGCGTAGGGGTCCCAGCTGCTGGGCTGCACTCAGTACCAGGCAGTCCCAGGCCTGCCGGCTCAGGATGGCCACCTTTCGCGGCGTTCATGCTGGGAGCCAGGCCACGAGAGGCTGCACCTGCAGACAGGAACGGAGTGAAGCTTGTCCCATGGTGGCGAGGAGGCCCCTGCCCCTCCAGGCGGAGAAACCCGGGGGCGGCCCATGGAGGGCCGCGAGCCAGGGGGAAGCTTGGCCTTCAGGCCCGGCCCCAGGGCAGGCAAGGTACTGGCAGGTCAGTTTGCTGATGAGCAGAGACGCCTCAGGGTGGTCCCAGCACATGGGACGCGCGGCTCAGCCAAGGAAGCCACGGAGCCACGCTCCAGGCTCCGAATCAGCCGTGCAGTCGTTAACACTGCCTGCCCACCAGCAGGGAGACTCAAAACATGCGCGTGTGCCCCCACAGGCCCCAAGGAGCCCAACATGGTTCCACCTGCCCCCTGTGTTGAGGAATCACAGGGTTCTTTCCCGCTCCAGCACAGCACATGGGAAACCAGGTCTATGCATGACACCTGCGGTGCCCACGCCCATGGCTCTGCCATTCATACGCACTGGGGCCTAGTCTTGAAACAGCAGAGCCAGGAGGCAGAGCCTGGCGCCTGACCCCTCCTGGAGGAAGGCCACTTGTCACTGTCCAGCTGCTGCTCATGGCCTCGGGGCAGAGCTCAGCTGGCCTTCCCTCCCCCAGGAGCCCCAGGGACTGAGCGTGCACAAGACAGCCCTGGCTGCCCAGTCTGCCCATGTCCCGCGGGGAGGGGCCCTCCCTGCAGCACCCAGCAGAGCGGCTGCCTGAATGCGTGGGGTAGAGTGGGAGGGTGGGCGGGGCCCCCAGGCAGGCCCAGTCCCTGGCCTGGGCCAGGCTCCCCAGCCCAATACCACACAAGCAGACATGGCCCCAGGGTCATGCTGGGAGCTGTAGGTCCTTGGGCCACCTCAGAAGGGGAGGCACAGCTGCACCCCCAGGATGGCACCCCAGCCACACCTGGCCCAGAGGGGCCCTCACCCTCCTCCTGGCGGCACGCGGTCACCCATGAGGTGGAGCAGGAAGGGAGGCCCCTGTTGAAGGTCGTTGTGTGGCAGCCTCTCAGGAGATGGCGAGGGTGTGAGGTGTGTGTGAAATGTGTATGAGGAGGTATGTGATACGTGTGTGAGGTGAGGTGTATGGTTAAGACATGAGTGGTGTGTGTGTATGGTGCCCATGTGTGATATGTGGTATCTACGTGTCTGTGTTGTTTATGTGTGCAGTGTATGAGGTGTGTGAAGTCCATGTGTCTGTGGTATCTATGCATGTATGTGTATGATGTGTGTATGGTATGTGAGGTGTATGTGAATTGTGTGTGGCATCCATGTGCGGCATCTATGTGTATGGTGTATGAGGTATGTGTGCATGTGTGTGTGGTGTCTACGCATGTATGCATAAGGTGTGTGTCTATGTGTCTATGCATGTATGTGTGTGGTATGAGGTAAGACCTGTCTACATTTCTGTGGTGTCTACACATGTATGTGTGTGGTGTGAGGTTATGTGTCTTAACGTGTCTGTGGTATCTATGCCTCTATGTGTGTGGTGTGAGGTAAGATATGTGTGTCTACATGTCTGTGGTGTCTATGCATGTCTGTGTGTGGTGTGAGGTAATGTGTGTTTCTATGTGGGTTCAGTGTGTGCAATGTGGGTGTGTCTATGTTTGTGGTATCTATCCATGTATGTGTGTGGTGTGACGTAATGTGTCTTCATGTCTGTGGTATCTCGGAGGTACGTCTATGTGTGTTGTGTGTGAGGTGGGCGTGTCTACATGTCTGGTGTCTGCATGTATGTGTGTGAGGTAATATGTGTCTCTATATCTTCAGTCTCATGTGTTTTGTGTTTGGTGTGTGTGTGAGGTAGTCATGTCTATGTGGTATCTATGCATGTGTGTGGTATGAGGTAATGTGTGTCTGTGTGAGGTGGGCATGTCTGTGGTGTAACATGTCTGTGGTATCTGTGTGTGTGGTGTGAGGTAATGTATCTCTTGAGGTGGGCATGTCTACATGTCTATGTTGTGCGTGAGGTGGGTGTGTCTGTGTCTGGTGTCTATGTGTGTGGTATGAGGTAATGTGTGTCTGTGTGTGAGGTGGGCATGTCTGTGGTGTAACATGTCTGTGGTATCTGTGGTGTGAGGTAATGTGTCTCTGTGAGGTCGGCATGTCTACATGTCTGTGGTGTGAGGTGGGTGTGTCTATGTGTCTGGTGTCTGTGTGGTATGAGGTAATGTGGCATGTCTGCATGACTGTGGTATCTATGCATGTGTGTAGTATGTCTCTGTATGAGGTAGGCATGTCTGTGTCTGATGTCTGGCATGTGTGAGGTGGGTCTGTCTACATGTCTGTGTATGGTATGAGGTAATGTCTCTGTGTCTGTGGTATCTATGCATGTGTGAGGTGTATTCTGTCTATGGGCTGGCACCATGGCTCACTTGGTTAATCCTCTGCCTGTGGCGCCGGCATCCCACATGGGCACTGGGTTCTAGTCCTGGCTGCTCCTCTTCCAGGCCAGCTCTCTGCTGTGGCACAGGAGTGCAGTGGAGGATGATCCAAGTGCTTGGGCCCTGCACCCGCATGGGAGACCAGGAGAAGCACCTGGCTCCTGGCTTCAGATCGGTGCAGCGCGCTGGCCATGGTGGCCATTTGGGGGCTGAACCAACAGAAGGAAGACCTTTTCTTTCTCTCTCTCACTGTCTAACTCTGCCTGTCAAATAAATAAAATCTAAAAAAGTAATGTGTCTGTGGTGTCTGGTGTGAGGTGTCTACGTCCCTGGTGTCCATGTATATGTGTGGTGTGAGGTAACATGTCCCTGTGAGGTGGGCATGTCTACACTGTGGTGTATGCGTGTGGTGTGAGGTGACGTCTCTACATGTCCGTGGGGGCTGAATCTTTCCCCTGAGCCTGCACAGGCTGACGAGACCTCATCCTCTCTCTCGGGTCCTGTCCTCCGTGATGTGGGCGCACACTCCTCCCAGGGTAAGAGGAGGTGACGAGGCAGAGGGCAGTCCCTGGAGCTCTGGCCACAGGCGCTGGCTGGCCCAGGAGGCTCCTCCTCCTCAGGCATGGGCTCCCCGAGTGCAGAGGAAGGGGCTGGCCCAACACCTGGGCTTCCTGCCGGGGCTCCAGGGCCTTCTTCGGGTGGCATGGGCCGGGGGGCACAGGAGGACCCACCAGGGACCGCCGTCCCCAGCGCCACTGTGGCTCCGGGAGGAAGACCGGCACCTAGGAGTGCAGGTGGCCACTCTCCTCTGAGGAACCCCGCCAGGAATCTGAAATGAGTTCTGAATCTAAAGGACGACATACACACAGCCATGCATGGGGCAGACTGTAACTGCCGCTGATATGCGTTACCTCAGCTCTGAGGAAAGCGTAAAACCTGCCGGCTGACGCAAGGCTTGGGGTGCTCGCCGGGCCAGACGTGCCTCGGCTGGCTGCAGCGGGCGGGGAGGCCCAGCCACTATCGCCCACCAGGCGCCCGCCATCCTGGAAGCACGGGCTGATAGCGGCCTCGGAGAGCCTTGGTCCCGGGCGGCGGCTGAGAACTTGCCAGAGGCCTGTCCCCAGCCGCGGGAGCCACATCCAGGCCTGGGTGGGAGCCAGCAACTCCCAGTGTTTCGTGCGATATTATCAGCGTGTGAGGAACATTCCAGAAGCAACACGCCTGGTGTTTGTATAACAGGCAGCTTCTAACATGCAGCCTTGGAGCCATGTCTACACTGAGTCCCCGGCCCATGGCTTCCTCCTGCTGGGACACACCTCATGGCACCCAACTCAGTCCCCAGCCAGTGCTGGGGATGCCAGGGCCTGGGCTGGGGGTGAACCAGACACTGCCCCGGGGATGGGGCAGCCAGCCACATGCAACCCGGGGACCAGACGGCTCCTGGTGCTTTTCACGAAACACCAGCAGCCAGGGCAACTGTGTGGCCGAGGGCTGCTGGCTGGCTCATCCCCTGCCCACTCCACCCCGATCTCCACTTGAGGCACTGACCCACCCACAGCTCCAGCATGCTCTGCGTGTCCTCAGCCCCAGGCAGCAGGGCAGCAGAAGTGGAAGGGGCCCACTGGGGACGCCTGAGTCAGGCGCCCAGGGCCACCCTGGCTTCCATGAAGGGTGAAGCTGGCCGCTGTCTGGGCCGTCCCAGACCTGCTGTTTCGCTTTCCTGCCTCTCCGACGGTGAAATGCCGCCAGGGTAGCAGCGCTCGCGGCGAGGAGCCACACCAGGTGTCTCATGAGGAAGAGGCTGGGAGTCAGACCTGAACGGGGAGCCCCGAGGAACAGATGGGGCCCCAGCCAGCTCTGCTGTGTGCGCCAGCGGCCCGCTCGGCCCCCGCAGTGCTCACTGTGCCCGCACATGGGCTCAGCCCGGGGCGGGCACAGGTCCTGGACACTCTCACAGCGCCACCACCTCCAAGGCCTCGCGTCCCCGGCCCCAGGAGGGACATGCAGCAGAGCAGGGGTGAGGCCGCCGCGGGCAGCTGACAACATAGCACCCCGAGAGGCTCAGGCGGGCCTTCCTGCTGCCCTGTGGCCCAACGCGCAACGCCCAACTCCCGGCCTCCAGGACTAGGAGCGGCTCATGGGTTCACGAGGGCTGGACTCAAGAATTTGCCGCATTACTGTGGCGCCAGGGTCACCCTAACCACCATGGTCGGTGCTGAGATGCTACACAGCGCAGGCGATCCGCTCACCTGCAGACCCAGGGCATGAACTGCACGACTCCTTGGGACCAGGGCCCCGGGGCTGGGGACTTGCTGAGTGTGACGACATCACCTGGGACAGCGGGTGCTCACGGCTGCCAGCATAGCACCGCAGGGAGAGCAGGACAGCAGCTGGGGAGACGGGTGTGCTGTGGGCAAGGCGGGCCCGGGTGGTGAGAGGTGTGCAGAGCAGGGCAGGCGGCATGCCCTTGGCCCCTGGGAGCTGCCACACTGGGCACTGAGCAGGCGGGGGTCACTTGCCCACCTCTGCCTGTGAGGCCGGCAGGGGCCCCTCCACACAGGGCCCAATGTCCAGGCAGCATCTGTGGCCCTGTGTATCCCAAGGTCCTGCAGGCCCCAGCACCACCAGCTCCTGGGGGCTTTCATCTGCTGTTTCTCCTTTAAGTAAGGGAATGAGCTCAGGGCTCCAGGGTTCACAAAGCCCCTCTCGGATTTATTAGAAACACACAACGGCAGTCCCCAGCCCGTGTCCCCGCCGTCCTGGGATGTCTGTGCCCAGGCAGAGCGAGCGTGCGGCTCCTTTCCAGGCCACTCTGCCCAGCAGTTCTGCTCCTCCAGGGCCATCCCACACAGCATGGCCAGCACACGGTGCCGAGGCCTGGACGCCCAGCAGACTCCGCAGGGGCTGGCTGCAATGTCCCCTGGCTGAGGCCCCAGCCTGGCCGCACGTGGTCTGTTCTCCCATGAAGGACCCCCGAGGGGGGGCACCAGTTTCTATTTGCCGGAGTCACGGGTTCTGGTCCCAAGTGTCAGGAGCAGGTGGGCATAAGCCACGGTCAGACTGGAGTCCCCTGGAGCCTGGGAAGCCGGTGGGGTGGGGGTGTTTCTCAGAACACTAACCCAGCCAAGGACGAGCCTTCAGGGGCCCTGGTGCTGACCCCAGACCTGGAGACAGCTCTGGGAGAGGCCCAGGACAGACCCATGTGGACTCTGGTTTGCATGGGCTGACAGCTCAGACGAGCCCGCTCCAGGCACACTGTGAGATCTGCACGCAGGCCTGGCTCTGGGCCCGACGCTTACCTCACCGCAGTCATGGGCTTGTCACCAATGCTGCTTCGTTAACGGCTTCTGTCAGGCAGTGGAACTGTCTCCTGGCTGACGGAGGCTTCAGGGACACAAGGAACGCTGTCCCCCTCAGACTCAGCAGGAGGGTCCAAGCCCAGGCTGGGCCTGCCCCAATCCCCTTGGACCAGGAGGGCACTCTGCCGTGGTCAGCAGAGGCAGCTGGGGCTCAGAGGGAGTCCAGAAAAGGGCAGGAGGAGCCAACGATGGGGTGGACACTTGGTGACTGAGGCAACTGGGTGGGCCGGAGCCGACTGAGCTGAAAGCCAAGACATGGCCACCGGAAGACAGCCAAGCAGCAGGCCCCGCCCCTAGGTGCTCTCTCCATAGTGACAGTGACAGGTCCCTGGACCACTCACCAATGAGACATCTACACCCGTAGGCAGCCTTCCCAGACACGTGACTTCGGCACCCGTCTTGCCCGGAAGGCCTGTGAGTGCGGGGGCCTCTGGGATGAGGAAGTGAGCCCACAGTCCACTGCAGTCCCCTCACAGCCAGGCCTCCTGCCCCTCAGCCCAGCTGTCAGAGACCCGTGTGTGTGTGTGTGTGTGTGTGTGTGTGTGTCTGCTCCCAGGAGGGGTGTGTGTGTGTGTGCGTGTGCACTCCCAGGAGGGGTGTGTGTTTTCCCTCTTCCAGGCTTGAGACTCGGTCCGTGTGTGTCCTGCGGAACTCAGGACACACTGGTGTGCTGGTCACAGCTGGCTGCTGCTTTCCAGCTGTAGCTGCTGGGCCAGTTGCTGCCCGATGGCCAGCAGGGGACTGGCTCTGTAGGCTGGACTGGCCAGTAGCTCCTGAAACCGGGTTCTTTCTTCCTCGCTGAAAGAATGGAGACCAGAGTTGGTTACCACAGGACAGACTGTCCAGGCCTGGTGCTGCTCTGGGCTCTCCCTGTGGCCACATGCAGGCCCTGGGCTCCTATATCCACTCTGGGGCTCAGGGAGTCTCCCTCCATAGCAGGCCAGGGAGGGGCCCAGGGATGGTTGCCAAAGCCGGGATCTGGAAAGGAGGCAGCAGCCTGTGCGCCTGCAGACATGTTTGGGGCTCCCTCCACAGCGAGACGGAAACAGACCACATGGGGCCCGAGCAGAAACCCAAACAATCGAGGCTGTCCGTAGAGGCGGCCCGTGGCAGATGGGCGCCATGGCTGGCAGGCACTGCCCCGACCGCACGGCCAGCAGGGCTTGCTCTGGGGGCCTCTCCCCAAGCCCAGCGCAGCCAGGTACACCTCCAGGGGCCCCGGAAGATGGCCATGGCCATGGTGCTGACCTCAGATCTGGGGAGCAGCTCCAGGAGAGGCCCAGGACAGATCCACGGGGACTCTCGGTGGGGCCAGCCCTGGCCGTGGGCTGACATGCTCCAGCTCATAATCCACGGGACCCAGGCAAGTCCAACGCACACTAACGGGACGGGATGCCCCAGCCAGCATGAGGCTGCCAGCATCTACAGGTTACTGGCCATCACCTCCTCCCGCCACTGAAACCCCAGGCCCCGCACAACTCAGGTCTTGGCTCGAGTGTGGGTGGATGGACCCCTCACTCATGGCGAGGATGGGGGTGCGGTTCGCAGTGAGCCAGGGTCACGGAGCTGCTGGCACTACCCCTGACCTTGTGGCCAGCCCGGCTCCTACTCTCTGGGCCTCTCTAAACCCAGTACAGGCCTGCAGCCCTGCCTGGGTGCAGCTCGGGAGCACTGGGGCCGCCAGGACCTGCCCAGTCCCTGCCTCGGGCAAGTGGGCCCACCTGGGAGCGTCAGCACAGCTAACTGAGCAAGGAGCCCTGAGGTTCTGAAGCTACTGCCCTCAGCAAGGGTCCTGGGGTCCCAGATGGGGAGGCAGAGACCAGCTGGGGCTGCATGTGCGGCCCACACGCCTGCGAGAGTAGAGGCTGCCTGGACGTGGGATGGGAACTCCTGGACCCAGCAGGTTACGCTGGACTCACACAGGAGAGAAGCCCACAGGCAGGGCCTGTCCACCTGGGGCCAGCCCCTTCCCTGGCTCACTGACACTGGACATCTGGGAGCTCACAGGGCAGACACAAGGCACAGCCCGCGGGAGCACACGCACAGGTCACAGGCACTGCATGGAGGTGCCGTGCGACAGAGGGATCGGGGGTGGGGAGGGGGTATATATGTATATACATCACATACCACACACGTTTGAACACATCATGCATGCACGTGCACGCACACATACACTACACACACCCTTCCAAGTGGGGTCTGGGAACCACAGGATCCAACTCAGACATCCGAACACGCAGGACATGGACAGGACACCCACTCAGCTTCCAAACGGGGGTGCGAGCGAGTGGCCTCCTCTCCTTCCCGGAAGCTGCTCTGCTGAACGCAGACCTGCGCAAAGGCAGCAGGTCGGCCGGGCCAGGCACCGGGCACGGCGGGGGGCAGACCCCCGCCCGTCCCCAGAGCAGGAGGGCGCTGTGGGGCTGGGCTCACCTCCAAGGAGGGAGAGGCCATGAGAACTTCTGTCTGGACACAGGCTTGAGGAAGGGCCCAGCTCAAGACGACACAGGAGAAAGAGA
>CM027407.1:1284506-1312801 GCA_015711505.1 Sylvilagus bachmani | reverse complement strand
CCTGTGCCTGTGGTCTGCACACTGACAGGCCCGCCCAGGGTGAGGGCTGACGGTGTGCGCCTGTACCTGTGGTCTACACACTGACAGGCACGGGGTGAAGGGTGACACTGCCTGTATCTATGATCTACATGCTGACAGGCACGCGGGTCTGTACCTGTGGTCTACACCCTGACGGAGCACAGGGGTGACAGCTGACAGAACCTGTACCTGTGGTCAGCACGCTGGTGGGGCATGGGATGACTTGGAGACAAGGAGTAAGCGTCTCAAAGCCACCCCAGAAAATCTCCCAGGGTGTAGAATTCAAGCTTCTCGGAGCTCCCCACAGCTCAGGGAAACTGAGGACTGGGAGGACAGCGAGATGACAGCTGCATGTGACCTCCCACTGACCACAGGTCCTGGCTCCGCTCACGGGGCTGAGCCGCAGAGCCACACAGAAGCCTGGCCCGTCCACGTCATCCCAGGCAGAGAGCAAGGTCTCAATGCCACTGGCTACACTCTGGGGACAGACAGGGATACAGTCTGCCGTGACCGGGACCTGGCCACCTCCCCCACACCCTGACTGCAGGATACTGCCCTCAACCGCTCTCAGATTAAGCAAACTCACAAAGCTTCAAACTGCCACACTGAGTCACAAGGCAAAAGCAGCTACTCACAGGAGCTGCTGTCTCTGGGCTGCACTCATCCGGCTGAGCTCCGCTGGCCTGGGCTTGCTGCTTGGCCGCCTGTGGACAAGGAGAAGCCAGTCAGTGTGCACCCCCTCCTGCCACACCTGCCCTGCAGCAGGTCCCGTGCTGGCCCAAAAGGACCACGCACCGCAGGACACAGCACTAGCCCCATGCCGGCCACCTTCTCTACAGCTGGGTGCCCATGCCTCAGCTCCTCGGGTGGTTGGGCCAGCAGGGACATGTCACGGCACACCCCTGCCCAGACCACGCCACCTCTGCTATGACTGACAGGTCACTGACACCTGCTCTCTGTGCAGTCATGCTGTGCTGATGGCTGAGCTGGGAGCCACTACTTGAGCCACACACGGTGGCTGTGGAGGGTGCCCTCGGGCAGGCTGCACCCCTGCTTCCAGCCAAGATCCCCCATCACGGTGGAGAGGGGGGTCTCACGTGCTGTCACCTGTCCCTGGCTTCCTGGGCTTTTCCAAACAGCAAGCTGGGTGTTGACTGGGCAGACGTGTCAGAGGGCCCTAATGCGCAGCACACGGCAGGCTCTGGCCCGGCAGTCAGCCCCGGCAGGCTCCGTCCCGGGAGCACCCAGGACCACTTTCCTCGCATCTCTTAGAACCTGGCCCCGAGGGCTGCACCAGCAAGGGAGCCCCACCTCCGGACCTGGGCAGAGACAGTCCCTGGAGAAGAGGGAGGAGGGGAGGGAAGCTGCCCGCAGGCCTCAGGCCAACACCGGAGCTTAGCTTCCAGCCCAGGGGCCCAGCCCTCCACTCACTGCTGACACACGGTCGTCAAGCAGTGCCTGAGCCGCAGGCTCTCGGGGCTGGCGCCCGACTCTTCCTCCACAGCTGGCCTGGAGCACGGGCCACGCTTCCCAGCCCCTCTGCCCATGTCTTCCCTCCAGACGCCCACCTCTCCGACGTCAAAGCAGCAGGCGTGTGGTGCGGCAGCTGACGCTCGGACACCCACACCCCATCACAGGGCCTGGGTTTAAGGCCCAGCTCTCCCTGGGCCCCGTTCCCTGCTGGTGCACACCTGGGAGGTGGCTCTGATGGCCCAAGAACGGGGGTCCCTGCCACCCACATGGAAGACCCAGATGAATTCCAGCTGCCGGCTATGCCCTCGCCCAGCCCTGGCTGGTGCTCGCCTGTGGGCAGTGACTCATTAGTGGTTCTCTCTCTGCCTTCCAAATAAATAAACTAATTTTTAAAACCGAACTCCAAAGGCTGAGTGGTCTCCCCCAGTCAAGAGCAGCAGCAGGACAGGTCTACAGGGACAGTGACCCTGAGCCACTCTGGCGAGCGCCCTCAGCTGCACTGGCCTTTAGAAGGCCTGAGGTGGGAGGACGGCCCTGGACTCAGCGGTCAACCCCAGGGCACCGTGGGCCCCAGCAGTAGCCCTGAGGCCTCATGGGCTCCCACGTGCAGGTGGCTCTGTCCCAGGGCATATGGGGCCTCGTGGGCCTCGGGCACTGCACCAACGAGGCTCTTGTGCCGGCAGAGGCCGGGCTTCCAGGAGGCCCCAGCCCTCCCCTGAGCGACAGACTACTCGCAGGGGCCTGGTGACGGCACAGCCCCACTGCCAGGCGGTCTGCTGTGTGCCGCCTACCGTGGGGCAGGCTGAGGGAGTGAAGCCTCGGGAGGCACCTGCTCCGCCAGCCTCCAGCCCCAGACATCCCCTAACTGCCCCAGGCGGATGCAGGTTGGCCACTGCGCCCTGGGCTAGGACTGAGTGTGGAGCAGATCAGGCCCAGTGATGTGGGATCGGAACATCCAGGCTGCCTCACACACCCACTCCAGCCTGAATCCAGGACACTTGTGGTGGGTGTGGGACGAGTACAGCTGCCTACCAATCATGCAATGTGGTCATCTTAAAAAGCCACTGGTAGCCGGCGTCGCAGCTCACTAGGCTAATCCATAACCTGCAGCGGCGGCACCCCGGGTTCTAGTCCCGGTCAGGGCGCCGGTTCTGTCCTGGTTGCCCCTCTTCCAGTCCAGCTCTCCGCTGTGGCCCGGGAGTACAGTGGAGGATGGCCCAAGTCTTTGGGCCCTGCACCCGCATGGGAGTCCAGGAGGAAGCACCTGGCTCCTGGCTTCGGATTGGCGCGGTGTGCCGGCCATAGCGGCCATTTGGGGGGTGAACCAACAGAAGGAAGACCTTTTTCTCTGTCTCTCTTACTGTCTATAACTCTGTCAAAAAAAAAAAAAAGCCACTGGTTTTTTCCTCTTTGGCTCCTGCCATTGAGGGCCTGCACAACCTCTGTGCCTCCAGGGCGCATGGCCTTTGGGCCACCCACCCCATGCTTCCTGGCCTAGATGCTCCTCCACCTGGCTGGTTCCTGGTAGTGGCAAAAACCATTACTGATATTGTGAATTGCCTGAATTACTCTGGTGAATAGTAACATTTGCATAACAATGGACTTTTGATCCCCCTGACAAAGAAGCCTTTGCCCACCTGATGCTGAGCCCCTGGTTAAGAGGTCTCCATCAGAGGCGGGGCTGTGGCGCAGTGGGTTAAAGCCCTGGCCTGCAGCACTGGCATCCCACGTGGGTGCCAGTTTGTGTCCCGACTGCTGCTCTGGCCTGGGAAATAAGTGGAAGACGGCCCAAGTGCCTGGGCCCCGACCCATGTGGGAGACCCGGAAGAAGCTCCTGGCTCCTGGCTTCGGATCAGCTCAGCTCTGGCCATTGCAGTCATTTGGGGAGTGACCTCTCTCTCTCTCTGGCTCTACCTCTCTAACTCTCTTTAGCAAAAAGCTTGGAGTCTACATATCATCAGTTGAGATCCCTGCAGCCTGAGGGATGTCTCCCTCTCCCCATCGTCCTGAGAAACAGCCTCAAGCACACAGCCTGGGGAGGGGTACAGACGATATGTACGCAGTGCTTGATCCGAATCAGCAACCAGATTCCAAACGATGTCGCACATACCTGGCTGGAATCATGGACACATGTGAGACGGAGCAAACATCAGCATCCAGAAGACTGAATACCTTCAAGTAAATTGTATGCATTGCTAAACTTCAAACGTGTGTCCACCTCCCAACTCACAGAAAGCCAGGAACTGACACTGGGGTGGAGGCAGAAGGAATTTACTGCCAAGTGCAGAGCAAGAAGCCAGACAACTACTGCTTAATTCCTGAACTTCCCTTAACAAAGAGGTGGAACGGGGCCACAAGTGGCTTTCAATAAGGCCTCCCAAGCCTTCTGCAAACGGCATCCTATCAGTGGAAGCAGCAGCGGGAGAGCGGGAGGCAGGCTTTGCTGCCACTGCACATGCGCTCACTTGTGGAAGGCAAGGGCCCCTGGAGGAGGAGGGCTGGAACCTCCTCCATCAGAACAAGTGACCAGGGACGGCCGCGGCTGGCTCCAGCGCAAAAAGCCTCTCGGTCGTGAACCCAGAGTCCCAGATCTGCAGTCCTCCCATGGGGCCAGAGGGGAGAGAGAGAGAGAGAGAGAGAGAGAGAGAGAGAATTAAACGCAGATGTACCACGAAGTTGTGAGGAAAGGGAAGGCCACGAAAGTCCTGAGAGTCTGAGAGGCTGCAGAAGGCTGATGTGCATGTCCAGCTGGAAGAGATGGCAAAAACTGAAAACGCCCAGGCAGGGCCAGTGGTGTGGCAGAGCAGGCGGGGCCACAGCCTGCAGTGCCGGCGTCCCATGTGGATGCCAGTTCAGGTCCCAGCTGCTCCACTTCGGATCCAGCTCCCTGCTGATGCTCCTGGGAGGGCCCTTGGGCCCCTGCACTCATGTGGGTCACCCAGAAGAAACGCCTGGCTCCTGGCTTTGGATTGGCCCAGCTCCAGCTGTTGCAGCCATCTGGGGAGTAGACTGGTGGATGGAGGCTATCTCTCTATCTTTGTCTCTACTTCTCTCTGTAACTTTCAAAATAAAATAAAATAAATCTTATTTAAAAAAAAAAAAAAGCCTCCGAGGCACAGGAGAGGTTCCAAACAACACAGAATGAACACTGGCACGCCGGACCCGGGAGCTGAGATCTCGAAGGCAAGACATGTGCCTGGGCTGCCAGGTACTGGAGACCCAGCAGGAAGTGGCGAGGAGTGGATGGACCAGAGGCAAAGCCCCGTCCGCCGAGGGGCAGCCCAGGTGAGTGCCCAGGTGCTTCCTCCCCCAAAGGTCAGCCCCTGTCCTGTGGCTGCAGCCCTTCACCACCACAGCTACTGGGCATCGCCTAAAACCTCCACTACAACATGGCGCCTGGCGGACGTTCGAGGGGCGTGTCTGCTAGGTAAGATCAGACCACCGGCAGGGATAGGTCTGCTTTTGTTCCGGACACGTGGACAGTGCATGATCCCTACACCTTGCTTAAGAAGCCCCTGTGCGTGGTCCACCCACGCCTGCGTGACCTTTTCGCTGATTGGCTCCCCTACTGCGCATGTCCTTCATAAGCTTTATAAGCCTGCACACTTCCTCAATAAAGTAGCTCCTGCTTCGACAGAACTCACGGGTGCTTGCTGCAGTGTGCTTGACCCGTCGACCTTACCTCTCCCGTTTGCCTTGTCGGGGAGTGTCTGTACTGTCCCCTGCTGGTCAGGGGCCAGCCTCAGGCTTAAGACCCCAACACACAGCACTCTGGAGCTCAGGCCTAGGATGTGTTGTGGCCAACGCTGCAGCGGAGGTCAGCAGCAAGCCAGGTTCTGAGTAGTCACATGAATGTAGCCAGGCCGGCATCTCATCCGTAGCGGGAGGCTCGGCTGACTCCAGAATGGGCAGGAAATGCCCGCGATGCACCAGAGCCCCTGCCAGGGCAGTGAGTGGGGAGGGCTCAGAAGCCACACGGCAGCCCACGGTGCTGGGGCGTGGGGAGGGGACCAGCATCAACCAGAGGAGCTCCCAGCAACAAGATGGAGGAGTGCTGGATCCTAGCCTGGAGTGTAAAATAGATACTCATGAGGCCACTGGCATAAGTAAACGATTGATAAATAGGATGAGCGCCACGCAATTCTGTGGATGCCACGTCTCCCCTCCCCCATCACTGGGGCTGTACGTGGCGGCTTCTCCCCAGGGGAAAACACTGTGCAGTGAGAAACTCAGATGCCCCTCAGCCGGGGGCGGGGTCAGCAGCACGGGGACCCTACAGGACACCATGAAGAAGGCCACTGGGTCAGGAGCTTCCTCCCAGCCGCCCCAGCCCCCACCTCTCCCCAGGTGCACGGGGCAGACACACACGCTCCTGCCACACGGGGCGGGCACACACGCTCCTGCCACACGGCAGGCAGCCTCCTGCACACTGCCCAGGCCCCCTGAGACAGGAGTCTGAGAGACCATCCCAGCCAGGAGGGTCCTGGGGGATGGGGGCGGGAGGACTCGAGACCGGTGGCGTCCTGGCAGAGGCAGGATGTTGGGGAAAACCCAGAAGTTCAATGCTTGGACTTAAGTTACTAGCCCGTCACCAAGACTCTCCTATCAGCACGGTTCCCAGGGTTGACAAACAGCAGGCTGAGGGCGCCACCCTCAGCAGGAGAGCCAGATGTGAGGGGTGTGGCCCTTGCAGGCACCACCTCTGCTCTAACACGAGTTTCCTCATAGCTTCCCGGCTGAGGGGTGGGTGGGGCTGAGACAGGGCAGGGACCGCCCCGCCCCGCCCCACCCTGCCCGGCAGCCGGCACGCTCCTCCTGGGGCTGGGGGGCTGCTGTGTAGGCGGCCTCTCCCTTCTGAGGGCCCAGCACATTGTTGTTTGGGAACCAGGAATGCAATCCCACCACCGGCTCCAGCAGCCCGCAGCCACTCCTCCCTGCACTCCCTTCTGGCCCCGGAGCCGCCGCCTGGGTGACACTGCCTGTGGCCCTGCTTGTTCCACGCAGTTCAGCAGCAGACAGATTACTTTAAGGCAAAATGAGAGGTGTCGTGAACAAAGAGAAAGACCAAGCAGCTGTGAGGGCACAGAAAGCCATGAAGTCTGTCCCATTTGTCCCTAAAGCCCCAGGGCCCCCCCCCCGCCGACCCCCCCCCGCATCCCCACTGGGGCAGGTGCCACCTCTCAGAACAAGCTGGGGCTCCAGGGATATGGCGGCTACAGCCGGGGGGCCGCACACTCTCACACAGCTCTCTCCAGTGGGAGCCGGGGAGGGGAAGAGCTGTGCCAGGAGGGAGGTGTGGGAGGTGGGAGGCGGGAGGCGGGACACTGGTGTCAGCAGCTGCAGGAGGCTGGGAAGAGCCGGGGGGAGGCCCTGGGCTCCAGAACAGCACAGCAGCTCCCAGGACAGAGGCCACGGAGGGGAGGGGTTGGTGACGGGAGCTGCCGGAGCTGGGCCCGTCCAGAGAGGCGGGGGGAGTGTGTGCAGCAGTGCTGGCCAGGCCACCTGACAGCATGGTCCCCAACACAGCCACCACCTGCCTCGGGGCCAATCCAAGGGCATGAGAGCTTGTGCCCGGCACGGCTGAAGCTCTGCCTCTCAATTACACCTGGCCCTATCTCTACCCCCACCCCCACCCCCGGACCTGGGTCCACTGCCCCCACTCTGGGGACAGCCTGTCCTGGGCACTCACCCTCTGGTGTGAGGCTGGCTGGGGGACCCCAGCTCCTGCAGTGTGGGCAGGGCGTCCCTCAGTGGGTGCAGGTCCCCCACCACCACCGTGGCTCGGCGCCTCCGCTCCTCACGGCGCTTCTGCTCAGCCAGCTTGATGGCTTCGATCTCTGAGATAGGGCACGGGGTTGGAGATAGAAACAGAATCTGAATCACAGACGTGCAGATGGATGGACGGACGCGGAGCACTGCGCCGCAGGCTAGCCCACCAGCGGCCCCCATAGGGATGGCTGTGCTGTCCGTTAGACTCCAGGGAAAACAGTGGGTCGCTACTCAGGGAGTGGGGAGGGGGGACAGTGTGGGGCAGAGGAGGTGGGCAGGAGAGACTGGGTCACACAGCAACAATAAGAGAGTGAGGGCAGCAGAGCCCAGGCTGGGTCACTGAGGGGAGCAGCTGAGGGGTGGAGCAGCGGCTTGGGGTGGGTGGGCTGAGGTTTCCATGCCGGAGAAGGATTTGGGTAGAACCTGGCTGGGGAGGAAACTGCCTTGGGATCTGCTCCTTACTTAAAGATGTATTTGCAGTGGGTGCTTAACCTAGTGGTTAGGATGCCCGTGTTCCACATCAGGGCACCTGGGTTCAAGGCTGGCTCCGGTCCTGACCCCAGCATCCTGCAAACACACACCCTGGGAGGCAGCAGGTGACTCTGGTAATTGGTTTTCGCCACCCACGTGGGACACCCACCTTGAGTTCCTGGCTCCCAGTTTCAACCTGGCCCAGTTCCAGCTATGAAGGGCCTCTGGAGAGTAACTCAGCCCAGGGAGATGCTGTCTCTCTCTCTCTCTCAAACTGTTTGGAAGTGTTACGTAGGGAGGCCCGCGTTGTGGCACGGCACCTTTGTGGCACAGCAGGTGTTTGGTTGAGTCCTGCTGCTCCACTTCCAATCCAGTTCCCTGCTAATGTGCTTAGGAAGGCAGGAGAGGAAGGCCCAACTGCTTGGGCCCCCTACCCATGTGGGAGACCCAGAAGATGCTCCTGGCCTCTGCCTTTGGACTGGCCCACCTCCGGTTGTTGTGGCAATTTGAGGAGTGAACCAGAGCATGGAAGATTCTCTCTGCCTTTCAAATAAATAAATAATTCTTTAAAAAAAGAAAGAAAGAAGGAAAGAAAGAAGGAAAGAAATGAAAAGCATTTATGTGAAGCTGTAGTAGTGCAGAGCCCTGGTGAAGACAGAGCGGGGCGTGTTCTAGCCCCTCCCTCAGGATGTGAGGCCCGCCCGCACATCCACCACAGGAGACCCAGAGCAGACGCTGCCCCAGGGCTTCCCAGGGCGACCCCTCTGCTGGGCCAGGCCACCACACAGCAGGGTCTGAAAGGCCAACCCTGACCCACCCCCGGGGCCCTGGAGAGCGAGGCTTTACATCTTGCACCAACTGTCCCTGCGCGTCCTCAGCCCTGGGCGCGGCCAGCTCGGACCTTCCCCTGCGCGTCCTCAGCCCTGGGCGCGGCCAGCTCGGACCTTCCCCTGCGCGTCCTCAGCCCTGGGCGCGACCAGCTCCGACCCTATTTCTGAGTTTATGGACCTGCAGTGTGCCCGGAGGCACCACAGGCCCAGCTCCGGCTTAGGTCCTTAGCCCCAGGCATGGCCACTCCTGTGCAGAGGCAGAAAAGCCAAAGCACCGACAGATGGCGGCCAGGAGGGCCCAGCCCGGCAATGCAGGCCAGGCCAGGGTGCTCAGCACCAGACACAGGGTACTGCGGTCCATGCAGGAGCCGGGCCACGGGGGAACGTAAACTCACGACCCACTGTGACAGGCACAACGAGACCACAGACAGGAGTTCCTCCACAGAGAACATCTGCCAGCAGCCCAGAGCAAACACCACAAGCTGCACACGGCCAAGGTGGCCAGGCCGCTTCCGGGGGGGGGGCACAAGGGCTCCTTCCTTCCTCCCCATTCGTCCATAAATCCAGCACACGCCAATCAACATTTCAACAGGATCCTTTTTTTAAAGGATGAAAGTCAGAGTTACAGAGAGAAAAGGAGAGAGAGAAATCTTCCATCCGCTGGTTCACTCCCCAGATGGCCACAATGGCCGGCACTGGGCCAGGCCAAAGCCAGGAGCCTCTTCCAGGTCTTGCACGTGGATGCAGGGGCCCAGGCACTAAGGCCATCATCTGCTGCTTTCCCAGGCCACAGCAGGGAGCTGGATCAGAAGTAGAACAGCCAAGACATGAACTGGCACCCATATGGGATGCTAGTGTCGCGGGCAACGGCTTTATCTGCTGTGCCACAGTACCTGCCTCTCAACAGGAATCTTAACAGCAACCGTGGTAATTCTAAATTTTAGTTTTAAAAAGACTAAGCATTAAGAATAGGGGCCGGCACTGTGGCACAGGGGGTTAAGCTGCCATCTGCATGCGCTGGCATCCCATATGGGCAGTTTTGAGTCCTGGTTGCTCCACTTCTGATCCAGCTCTCTGCTCTGGCCTAGGAAAGCAGTGGATGATGGCCCAAGTGCTTGGGTCTCTGCACTCACGTGGGAGACCTAGAAGAAGCTCCTGGCTTTGGCTTGGCCCAGTCCCGGCAATTGCGGCCATTTGGGGAGTGAATCATGGATAGAAGATCTATCTCTCCTTCTCTAACTCTGCCTTTCAAATAAATATTAAAATAAAATGAATGTCTAAGAATAATAACAACAAACTGTCTGACAAGAACGGGCCACAAGAGCGCAGGCCTGGTGGATACGAAGCGAATTAGGAACCCGTGGCAGTGAGAGGTGCAGGTGAGCGGCTCGGCCCTGCTGCAGGAGGAAGCTCACACAGACAGCTCCGCCCTCCAGGAGAGAAGCGAGGCCTCCTGGGAGCTGCCCCACAACAATCTCCAGGGGCGGCGCCCACCAACGAGGGGTATCCGGCTAGAAATGCGGCAAGAGCCACTCAGCTTCAGCACCCAGGAAGCCACTTCCAGCTGCCAGCCCAGCAGTTCTACAGCGGAGCAGCTGCCCTGGGCACCGGCATGAGTGGGGCGGCCTCCGGGGAGGGCGGACACTCCAGACCACGGCCACGAGCTCGTCGGCAGAAGGTCAGGAATGAGCAGACTGCCCCAGGAACAGGAGGCAGATGCACAGGACGGGCGTGGGGAAGTTTCCACACTGAAATTCAAGAGCAAATGGAAAACAGACACACAGAAAACGGACAGTTATAGAAGTCCTAAAGAATCTACAAAACAACTCCCAGACCTAATACATTATTTCAGCCAGGTCTAGGATCCAGGATTAATTATGTTTTAAAAAAGACCAACAGGGGTGGCCTGCGGCAGAGCAGTGACGTCACCTCCCACACTGGTGTGCTTGATTCATCCTGCTCTGCCTCCCGTTCAGCTTCCTGCTAAGGTGCACCTGGGCGATGGGAGGTAATGGCCCAAGTACTCGGGTACCTCCCCTACAAGGACACCTGGATGGAGCTCCTGGCTCTGGCTCTGGCCTAGTCCAGCCCTGGCTGCTGTGGGCATTTGGGGAGTGAACCAGCGGACAGAAGCTCTCCCCAGCTGCCGCACTGCCATTGGCTCTGCCTTCCAAACAAAAATGAATAAACATACAAAACAAACATAAACACAGAACAATGAACACATAAAAAATAAGACCTCCACCACTAACTCTGATCACAAATATTAATTCACCATGATCAAAACCCTAAATGTAAATGCTAAAACTCTAGTTTTGAGAAGAAAAATACTTTTAGAAAAATATTTTTATGACTTAGGGTTAGGCAACAGGATACACACACACAATAACTGTGTAAGAAAATAGGTAGAGGCTGGTGCTGTGGCACAGCAGGTAAAGCCACCGCCTGCAGAGCCGGCATCCCATATGGGCGCCGGTTCTAGTCCCGGCCGCTCCACTTCCCATCCAGCTCTCTTCTATGGCCTGGGAAAGCAGTAGAAGATGGCCCAAGTCATTGGGTCCCTGCACTCTCACGGGAGACCTGAAAGAAGCTCTGGCTCCTGGCTTCGGATAGGCCCAGCCCTGGCCGTTGAGGCCATCTGGGGAGTGAACTAGCAGATGAAAGATCTCTTCCTCTCTGCCTCTGCCTCTCCAATAAATAAATCTTAAAAAAGAAAATAGGTATAAGTCAGATTTGTCAAGGTAAACTCCAGGGCCACTGCTGTGGCGGTGGGTGAAGCGTGTGACTGGCATCCCGCATCCGAGTGCCGCTCTGCCTGCAACACAGCTTCCAGGCTTCGGCCTGGCCAGCCCCAGCCGGCACAGCCATCTGGGGAGAAAACCAGCAGATGGCCACGTGCTTTCTGTCTCCCGTCACTCCGCCTTTCTAAAACACACACACCCCACAAAATAGGTTGTTGTCTTTAAATCTGTCATCAAAAAGATTAAGAAAAGGAACAGGGAAGTCACAGTCTGAGAGAGAACATTCACTGATCACGCATCTGACCAAGCACTGGTCCCCGAGACGTATAACGGATTCTTAGAAATCAAAAACAAAAATGGAAAAACCCTCGTGCAAACGCACAGAAGACGAGGCGAGGCGGCGGGGAGAACGTGAGACGCCCGTGTGGCGGTGAGGACAAGTGCTGCGTCCGGATGCCCCGACGCACGAGGAGACGCACGCCCCTGTGCTGCGGGCTGCGGGTGCGGGCAGCCAGGTCCCACCCCACTGGCAGGAGCACAGACAGACAAGCACTTCAGAAAGTGTCTGGCAGGCCTCATGAAACTAAACATACACCTGCCCTGTGACCCAGCGTTCCATTCCTAAGTGCTCACCCGAGAGAAAGGAAAACACGGCCACAGAAGGCTTGCGAAGAATGTTCACAGCAGCTAAACATGGAAAAGGCCCACTCGGGGTCCGCCCCCGGCAGCGCGGGTGATACATGCGATGCCCGTGCGATGACAGCTTCTCACCAAGGAAGAGGCAGCGCCTGCGTTCCACGTTCCATGCAGCCTGCGGAGTTCAGAAGCATGACGTGGAGCCGCCCGGCCCCTCCCACACAAGGCTAGAGCAGGACAACTCGGGCTGTCCGGAGGAGCTGCCGGCACGGGACGTGGGGTCTCCGGCTCCAGGGACAGCCTCTACAGCAAAAGGACTTTGGCAGCACAGGCACACATCGGTGAGAAACGGCTACTGGCACCTGTCCGGGCTCCACCTCACTGCAGGGAAACTCTGGCTTCAGAACAAAGCAGCGGCATCAGAACTGGCTTCAGGGCAGAGCGCCGATGCACACACACGACCGTGCAGACAGACAGGAACGGACCAACAGTTCCGTGACGAGTGCTCAGTGTCGGGGCCAGTGCTGTGGCGCAGCAGGTTAAATCTCCACCTGTGGAGCCAGCATCCCATGTGGGTGCCGGTTTGAGACCCGGCTGCTCCACTTCCGATCCAGCTCTCTGCTGTGGCCTGGGAAGGCAGTGGAAGAGGCCTAAGTCCTTGGGCCCCTGCACCAGTGTGGGAGACCTGGAGGAAGCTCCTGGCTCCTGGCTTCATCCTGGTCCAGCCCTGGCTGTTGCAGCCACTTGGGGAGTGAACCAGCAGACGGAAGAGCTCTCTCTCGCATTCTCTCTCCCCTCCTAACTCTGCCTTTCAAATAAATAGAAATAATCATAATAAAAAATCTTAAAAATAAGTATTTCGAAGTGTTCAGTGTGAAACTCTCCCCACTTTTCCAAATCAGATTTTCCAGATCCGGTATGAGGTGAGCACCCGCGTCAGAGACGCTCTTCAGCCGCCCTCGCCAGAGACGCTCCCAAGCCAGAGGACGCACAGGAAGAGAAGCGAGCGATGACCAACTCGCGCCCGGCAGAAGCCGGAGCAAGGAGTTAACCACGCAGAAAAAAACGCCACATTCTGGGAATGAAGGGCCAGAGCTTCTCCACCCATGAGAATACGGGCGGGTGTGGTTAAAGACACAAAAGATACTGAATGAGGAGGAAGCTACTGCGGGCTGAGACGTGATGAAGTTGTTTTATGGGAAAACAAGAGAGGCCAAAATTGACTCAAGACTTAGAAAACACATCAAGCGGCACAGAAAATCCAGCCCTGAAGTGCAACAGCCCAGAGACGCTCAGGGCCCTGCACGCTTCACACAGCCCGTGAAGAGCACCGGGCGTCCAGGCCGCAGACGGAACACCTGAAAACGACAGGAAATGAATGGACTTGGTAATCATGAAAGAAACCGACGAGCTTCTCTAAATACCTGTCTGGAAAGAGTACTTTCCTCAAAACCTTCGAGGAGAAAAAAAAAGTAACATCCAAACATAGGAGGACATAAAACAGAAATATTCCAAATTAATTTTCAAATTAATTAATGCCGAAGAATCACACTCTACAGGAGCAGTAGAAAGAACCACACAAACAATCCTGAAAGGAAAACCTTTAGAGACTCGCAGTGAGTATCCAGCCCTACGGGAACGCCTCTTCCAAAGGGAGGTACCGGGTCTGCTGGGAGCGGTGAGGATCTGGCCTCCCACGCCAGCCGCAGAACAGGCCCCACCGTCACTAAGCACGTCATCCTGGGAACCAAAACGTGATGTTTTACAAACAACGAGCTCAAAGCTGCAGCTTCTGGAGCCGGTCTCGGAGGCAAGAGGCCCCGGCTCTGACCAGGCCCACACGGTGGCGTGGCCACGCTCCTGGCCACCATCCCTCTGAGCCTCAGCTGGCCCCTGCACTGTGGGCATCCTCCAAAGGGCTCCAAGTCCCCTCTTGGGACGTCCACCCCAGGGGCCTGCGAGCTGGCAGCAGGGCAGGGCACCCGGGTAGGACCTCCATCTGCAGCCTGGCACCACTTCCTGGAGCTACAACCACACTTACTCTGCAGCCAGCGCTCACGCCGCAGCCTCAGCTTCTCCTTCTTGGGCAGAACGGCCTTGACCTCAGCTCCTGTGGACAGAGAACACCCCGTGAGGAAGAGGTACAAACGACAGTGGCCTGAGACCGCGCCAACCAGCTCTGATGATCAGCGGCTGTGTCCCCCAGCCTGGGCCACTGAGGCTCTGGTCTGTGCCCATGCACCAGTGTGCCTCCAAGGCCATGGTCTGGCCACTGACCACTGGGCTGCCTCAAAAGCCCAGGCAGGCATTTGCCACCAAGGAGGCTTCCCCTTGCCCCGTCACACCCACCCGACAGAGCCACACAGCGGAGCAGATGCCGACAGCTCAGAGGGAATGCGGCTGGGCAGAGCCTGCACCTTCTCCTGGGCGTGGACAGGAGCTCAGGCCTGGCCCACGTGTCTGCTCAGCTTCATGGACACATGCGGAGGCCAGAGGAATGCCATTCCTTGGACCCCACAGCGGGGGTTTCTGGGACATTACCCAGGAACACACTCAAGCAGCGGACCTCCAGCCTTGTGTGCGTGTGGCTCAGGGCAGCACACCTGCGCCTGTGTCCCTGCCCCTCCTTCCTTGCAGGCAGAGGCCACAGCCCAGGTGTCCTCGGTGTTCACGGGTGTCCTGTGCAGGGTGTGCCTGCCGCCCCTCAACTCTCCGCTGTGCAGGCCAGGTTCCTCCTGCACGTGCTGGCTGGGTGAGCCTGTGGCCCAGCTTCAGTTCAGCTGTGGGCAGCACTCACTCGGTTCCTGAATCTGAATTCTTTACACCTCGCCTGCCGCCCTCCCCGCCTTCATCCCTGAGGCCTCCTGCGGCCCTCCTCCCCGCCGTCTCCACCCTTTCCTCCCAGGCCTCCTGCACTCACTCCCAGAGGCCACACTTCCCTCCTCGGGGAAGCGGTGGCACTGCTCGTGGGGACAGTTCTCTGTCCCTCCTCCCTCTTCCACCCGCCCAGGACGCCAAGGCTACTACCGTGCTCTGCTCAAGGTGAGTCCGTGAGAACAAGAACCTCACCTCCTTCATCACCATCTTCTCCAAGTGCGGCTTGCGCAGAGCGCCTCTCCGCAGGGGCTCACTGCCACCCTGGCCTGCGGGCAGCTGTACTCTGGGTAAAGCTCTCCAGGCACAGGCGGGGGGGCCTCTGTCCCTTCCTTGTGACCCTGGGAGGCAGCAACTCCTTCTCTCCCTGTCCCCTTGCTACGGTGCCAAAAGCCTGCTTCCTGCAGAGGTGGCACACGTGTCCCTGCCACAGCACACGATGACCGCTCGTCCGCACAGGCTGCCCCACTCTCTGAGTCTGACTCCAAGAACACCCACCGCCCAGGGCCAGCAGAGCACTGCGTGCAGCAGGCCTGCCCTGGCCTGGCTCTCCCTATACCACGCAGCCCAGCGCAGCACAGGGTTATAGGTGCTTTCTGGTTTCTTCTCCGTCACTCAGGGGCAGGGAAGCTGCTTGCCTCCCAGGAGCCCAGCTTCCATGGCAACAGAGGGGGCAGCTGGGAGAAGCTGGGGCGAGGGAGCTTCTCTGGGCTCAGGTGACAGCAGCCTCTTGCTGTACGGGTGCCATCCACGCTCTGGCCCCAGCAGCTGACAGAGCACCCATGGTTCTCAGGGCAGAGGAACTGGGTGCTACGTGGATGGGGTCTCCCCACGCACCTGGCAGTGCCCAGGACCTGGGCCAGGACACTGTGCTTCATTCAAAGACAAGGTAGGAAAGGCCTGCAGGTGTGGTCAGAGCAGATGGGTGCGATGGCCAACACCCAGCCCTGGAGCAGAGGGAGGTCGGCTCTGCCGGTGAGAGGCTCCTTCCAGTTTCTGAGGCCAGTACTCTGTTCCCTCCCAGGGCCTGGGCTCGCTGTGGACACAGGAGACAAGAGGAGCAGCAGGCAGAGTAAGCCCAGCGCAGAGAACAGCTGGGGGGAGAGCCCACGCCAAACGTGGCCTCTGGTGCCCAGGAAAGAGCTGCATGGTGCTGAGCGCCCCACGTACTGACCCCAGGCCTGGGCGCGCTCAGCCCTGGCTCACGGGGTCCCCGCTAATGGGAAGGAAGGCTTTTGTACAAGTGCTGGGTAGGGAGAGAAGGGGATGACTCAGGTTAGTCTGAATTCTAGGCAAAAAGCAGTCCACCATCTTTTCACTGAATCCACCATCAGGATAAACCCGTGTCTTCCATCAGTGGCAGCACATCTGAGAGCCATCCACACACCCCAGCCACACTCCCCAGCATCAGGATTTGCCACGTCGGGGTGAGGCACCCCCAAACACTGCCTGCTGTCAGGTCCAGCCGCTGGTTGGCCTCTGGGGCCCCTGTCCTGTCTTACTTGGTGCCGACCTCCCCACCTGCCTGGGTCTGTCTGCGGCCTCCCTCCCTCACCAGCCTGGCCTCACCTTACCCCGTGTGTCCCCTCTGGCTGAACCATGCCGCCCTCCAGTTCACAGTGCAACCCCAACCCCAGGACCTCCACACGTGACTGGTGACGGCGTCTTTCGAGAGGTAAACGAGAGAAAATGAGGTCCTGGAGTGGGCGTGCAAGGACCCGGCCGGCCACACCCGCTGGTGGCACTGCAGCCTCTGGAGCCCCAGGCCGAGGTCCTTCGCCAGGGCCACCATGCTGCCCACGCACGCTTCTCCCCACAGCTGCCCACGGCGGTGCGCGTCCAGCTGCAAGCAGGCAAAGCCACGGCCTCCAGGACACGCCCGAGCCTCCATGAGGCGACACTGGACGATGGCGAGTGCTTCCAGGCACCAGAGGCCCAGCACCTGCGAGCAGGCGGCCTCTCCACACCGCCCACTGGAGACACAGCAGCTCTGCTGACCCTGCAGCCGGGCCACGCTACAGATGTGTGGCCACGCTCAGGGCAGCAGCTTGCCCAGAGTCCTGGGAACTGAACGCCCCAGCACAGCTGGGCCCCAGGGCCTCAGAACGCTGGTGACGCACCCCCTCAGCCCAGGGACCACGCACTGAAGGGTCCTGGCTTGCAGCTTTATCCCCAGAGCTAAACCATGAGCCCAGTCCTGGATGCAGCCACAGCTTCTCCGAGTGCCCAGAAAACCCCCACACAGCTGACCCGGCACAGCAGGCCGAAGCCGGAGGTCCACCTGCCGATCTGCGTACCCAGGCCAGGAACACAGCCACATGTCCATGGCGACCTCAGGAAGGCCACTTCACACCAGGGGGCAGCTCACAGGCGGCAAAGACAGGCGGAAATCACCACAGACACAGGCCCAATGGCGGGTCCTGCACAGGCCCACATGGTGCCAGCTCACACCTCAGTGACTCCCTCCCTGTGAGGACGGGCAGGAGCCAGCCAGGGGACGCTGTGCACAGCCAGCACAGGCCTTCCTGCTCACTGGTGCCAAGGTAGGACATGAGGATGAGGACGGGGAGGAGAAACTGGGCTGCAGGCGTTGGGGGCAGGACCAGCGCCCTTTGCATGCTGAGACCGGGCCTCCGGGTCCTGGGGTAGACAACAGCGCCATCTCCACGTGCTGCGGGAGCACACTGAATAAATCCAGAAACACTGGCGTCACCGCTTCGGCAGCCTCGTGCCCCAGGGGAAGTCGGCCTGGCATGTGGGGAGAGGATCAGGATGAACTCACCGGGTGTGTCCCATCTTTATCTGCCCGCCCAGGCCCCCGCGGTCGTGGCATGCAGGCATGTGCGCTGCCTTCGGTTCACTCCGGAAGACGGCGGCTCCAGCGCGGTGCTGTCTCCTTGGCCCTGATTTTCCCTGAGCTAAGTGGTTTCGGCTGGGACCCACTCTCCCCAGGGCATGTGCACACGAGAGGCCTGTCCCAGCTGGCACAGCGGACCATGAGGTCCAAGGAAGAAGCATCAGAAACAAGCTCTGTGGACGGAGGGGCAGCAGCCCTGCTGGACGACCCCAGACCACAGAGGGAGCCTAACCCCTCTCCCAGTAGTCAGGACCCTGGAGTCGACCTGCTCACCTCACCCCCACCCCTTGCTCCCAACAGAAAAGGAGGGGCTGCGAACCCTCACGGGCAGCCTTGGCCACACCCAGGCTGGGGACAGCATGGCCCAGGGCTTGGACACTGCTCCCCACCACTGTGCCTGGTCCCCACTGCCTCAGGTTGGGTTGAGAACAAAACGTCCACGCAGCTGGATACTGTCCAACCCCCAGTAAGGTGGTAGGGTGGGGGTGGGGAGCGTCCTGGCTGGCATGGGGCCCGGGCACTGTCTGAGGTGTGTGGCTCTGGCGAGGCAGATGGTGCTGGCCGCGCACCGACAGGGCAGGATGGGGCTTTCTCCAGACAATCCTGGTAGCTGCCTGCAACTCTGGAGTTACTTCAAAGAAAAGACCCTAAGACCGGTGGGGACCGACCCACAGTAACCTGGACTGTGCTGGAATGAAGAAAACGCAGGGCCCTTCCTGGCCCCGGCCCCAGGGGGCTCCCAGCACACATCTCCATGGCATCAGAGAAACAGGAAGCAAACAGGCCATTCCCGTCAGACGCGCAGGGTCTGGAATGCCCGGAACTGCTGGCAGCAGGCCCCGCGGGCCACACAGCGGCACGGAGGACTGCCCAGATCCCATCAGCCCCTGACGGACTGATTCAGCGCAGGGGTTCAGAGCGGGCAGTGTATCTTGCCCCACTGCCCCAGCCCCGCGGGCAGAGGGAGACACAGAGGCGCAGAACTGTGAAGGACAAGGCAGGTGCTCCCTCCCCCGTGCTGAGGACGAGGTGATGTCAGCCTGGGCTGCTCTGGTTTCTGAACTCAGAGCAAGACCTACAGCCAAGCAGGCAAGCCAAGCTGCTCACAAGAGGCAGCCACAGGTGGGCGTCAGGTGGACCACGGCCACTCAGCATGGGCGTCAGGTGGGCCACGGCCACAGGTGGGCATGGGCGTCAGGTGGACTAAGGCCACTCAGAGCATGGGCGTCAGGTGGGCCACGGCCACAGGTGGGCATGGGCGTCAGGTGGGCCACGGCCACTCAGCATGGGCGTCAGGTGGGCCACGGCCACAGGTGGGCATGGGCGTCAGATGGACCACGGCCACTCAGCATGGGCGTCAGGTGGGCCACGGCCACAGGTGGGCGTCGGCGTCAGGTGGGCCACGGCCACTCAGAGCATGGGCGTCAGGTGGGCCACGGCCACAGGTGGGCATGGGCGTCAGGTGGGCCACGGGGCCTCCTCAGCCTCAAGCAAGGACTGCTGTCCAGAGCCCCGCCCAACCACAGACCAGCACGGTCAGCACTGCAGCCCGGGGCTCTGGGTAGAGAGGGGACACAGTAAGCATTTCTGACGAGTGACAAATGACAGCAGCAAGGGCCATACTCTGTCAGTGACCCCAGCCCGAGCTTCGCCACCAGAGAACCAGACTTGGTGTGGGGGCAGCAATGCCAAGGCCAGGGCAGGCCCAGCCCAACCCAGAAAGCCCACAGCCCAGCCAGCAGCTTCATAAGGAGAATAAGACTGTCTAGGACCAGGGCAAAAACAAGACTTAACAGGATCAGCCATCCACCTCACAGCGGGAGGGCTGTGAACCCCCCCCCCATCTCCCACCCCTGAGCTGAGGCCTCCCCTGGGCCCTGTACCCCGCCCTCTCCACACCCCAGATCACCCGCTGCTCGGATGACTCAGTGCCCCCTCTCCAGGCCCAAGCAGTACTCACTGCTCACAGCACTGGAGGTGAAGGGCAAGTCCCTGCTGACCTGAACCCCAAGACCCCAGGCAGCAGAGGCAAGCCCAGAGGGAGGCATCGTCCCCTCCTGCCCCCAGTGCATCCCTGCAAGGTACACCTTGTACCCAAGGCACCAACAGCTGCCAAGAACTGCAGAGCCAGGCCGGGGCTCAATAGGCAGGCCCGTGCTCGAGGGAACTGCGGCTCAGCCCCCCACACTTAGGGCTGCCCCACCACTGGACATCAGAACAGCAGTGGTGCTGAGCGGCAGGAGGGACCCCACACGAACGGTCAGGAAAAGCCAGTTGCACCTGGTTCGTTCTCATTTCATGAGGACGACGTGCACTGTGGCTCAGGCTCGGGCAGTGCCTGCAGGTGTCCGACTGATTTAACTCAGATCTGAGGTGCAGCCCTCGACACAGGTCCCCTCAGCCCACCTGAAACACAGCTATGGGGCCGCTCCCACAGCTGCACGGCCAAGCAAAGCGAGAATAAGGTCTTGACTGGCTAAAAATATAGGCAAAGGCGAAATGATAAAAGCATTAAAAAAATGGAAGCGATACAAGCCACAGGAAACTCAGATTTTCCTAAAGAGAAGCTTACTACCTCTGCAGGGTGCAATGACACGAGTTCCAATGGGAAGAGCAGTCTGCAGGTGACAGAAGATGATACTCCTTCCCGTGTAAACAGTTGTCCCAAACCCGTGAGCAAGACACCAATAGCTGGGGGAGGGCAGGAGGCACAGGCAGGCACCTCAGGGCGCTCACGAGGAACCCACACAAGCCAGGCGGGCACCACTCAGCACGTACACGGACACAGGTCCCACCTGGACCTTGCGACCACAGGTCGGCATGATGGGCAGCCTCTCGTGCGCTGCTCCGGGAGCTCCCACGGGGGCTCTGTTCCCAGCTGGCAATGTGGCAACATCTACTGACACGATGCATGCCCACACACAGACCCAGGGGACGTGTGCACGCTGTCCCTGCAGCATGGCTGCATCGCACAACACATCCACAGCAGACTGGAAAGATGCAGCGCCCTGCACGAGTGTGCTGCTTCCGAGCGTGGAGGCAACTGGCCCACTCAGAGCCCCTGCTCTGAGGACCGAGGGCTTAGAACCCCCGGTCTCTATGGGAGAGGGAAGCCAGTGACAGGCAGAGCTCCGCAGAGTGCCACGCGAGGTGGACTCAGCTCCAGACGCTCAATCCAGCATCCGCTTGCCCTCGGCGGGAGGCTGTGTGGGGTCTCCACACCCACCCACAGCGTGCAGGGCCCTCTCCACAGTGCACAGCCCCAGGACCCAGAGTCCCATGGCCAGTCCGTTGCAGACAGGAGCTGCTGCAAATGAGAAATGCAGGTTCAAAACCCCACGCCTACCTCGGGCAGCACCGGCGCTCACGGCTGGTGTGAACTCAGAAAGCAGAACACACTCAGGACAAGGGCGCCAGCCAGCCACTTCCCACCTTGCTACAAGCTCAGGGCCAGGCATGAAGATGGAGAGGACACAGAGTCATCACTGTCACACACAAGTGCAGCAAATCCTCACCGTCACACACATGATGTATGTATAACAAATCCCCATGAGTACTATCACATACATGACATGTGTAGCAAATCCCCAACACATTACACAGGACACGCATGTAGCAAATCCTCCTCAGCATCATCACACACGTGACACATGTATAGCAAATCCCCATATCACACATGACATACGTAGAGCAAATCCCCATCAGCACATCACGCGTCACACATGTAGCAAATCCCCACCACCATCACACACATGACACTCGTGTAGTGAATCCTCGTCAGCACCATCACACACGTGACCTGTGTACAGCAAATCCCCAAACCTCCACAAGCTGTCGAAATGGAGTGAACCAGCAAGGCTGGGAGGTCAAGGCTCACTAGGAGGTGGGCCTGAGCCACAGGGAGGGGGGGTCCTTGCTGCCCCTGCCCTGGGGACAAGGGAGCCTCTGAACACCAAGAGTCCACATCACCCCTCTGTGGCCAGCAGCACTGTCCTTGGGCCCGAGTGCTGGGGACACCAGTCCCAGGACAGCATCTTTGGGACCAGACACAGGTGGCACCTCTGTGCACAGCCCCACACAGGGCCCTGTTCCCTTCCGACCCGCCCCCTAATTTTCTATCTGAAAACCCCCGGCCGCCCTCCAGCCCCAACAGCCACTGAAGCGCATGACAAGCAGACAGCCTCAGCAGGACGCTGCCCGCCGGCTCCACAAACAGCAGAAATATGCTGCGAGCCTTAAATAGCTCCAGCCACCGCATCCACAGTGCCGGGTTTAGAAATAGCAACCCACACGCTCAGACGAGTCTCCCACCAGGCTCCCGAGACGTGCCCGAGCAGCAGCGCTCAGACGGGGGAGGGACCCCAGGAGGGGCCGCATGACCCACATGCCGACCCAGTCACGGAAAAAACCTTGCTGGGGGCAGGACGCCCCCTTCCCCAGGAAGACGGCTCTGCTGCTGCCGGAGATATGGACCCACAGGAAAGAAGCCAGGCTCTCGGGCCCACCCTGGTCACAAAGCAGAAGCACTAGCACAGATCCTCAGAGACCAGGCCCAACTCCCTGACAGAAAGTTCCAGAAAAATAATTCCAGAAGTCAGTCCAACATCATTACTAGGGGCAGTGAAGCCATCTGGCCATGGTGTGGCAGACAGAGCAGACATGAGCCTCACAGGAGATGGCGGGCCCAGCAAGCCAGCACATACAGCCCCGGACGGGCCGAGTGCACACCGCACCTGTACAAGCACGGGGGCCGTGGGGACACACCCTGGACAAAGAGCGGCAGGGCTCTGAGGTCCCCGCTGGCTGAGGGGAGGACTGCTTCTGAGATGGAGCAGCTGTCCACTCCCAAGCAGGCCAGCAGGACACGTGGCCACACGCAGGACCAGGTGCAGTGTCACTTCTGTGGCCAGCCAGGGTTCTGTCTTCCTGTGCCGTGCACAGGGCTTTCTGAGTTAGCAATGTCGCTTCACAGAAGCAGTTTAGAGCGGGGCCAGCCCTGGGCTCAAGTCCTGCTCACAGGTGATGTGGCGGGAAGGGACCTGCCGCTGAGCAGCACAGGCACCGAGCCACAGGGCTGGCGTGGCGCCTGGGAGCCGGGCACCACGAGGGAAAGGGGACTCCGCAGGCGGCACACAGCCCCGCCCACCAGCCTCCCTGTGCAGAGGCCGGCCACAGTGGATGCGGACTCTCGATGGCCACTGGCAGGCTGGGAATTTCGCCTCACCCAGGGCATACCCAGACCCGGTCTCCTCACACACTGAATGCGGCCAAGGCTCAGCAGAGCACGCAGGGCAGTGGGCAGCCAGAAACAAAGTCAGCTGACTCGCACCAATCCCTCTTCCCCTGCTCACCTCAGGACCTTGACGTCCAGCAGGTGACTTCAACTTGATGAAGGCCACGCCTGCTGTGCGGGTGGGAGCACACGCATGCCACCACCACGTGCTCCAGGACATGGCTCAGGCGAGGTTTGTCCCCTCCTGGGCCGGCCTGCGAGCTCACAGCTTTACCATGAGGAACGCCTGGGGTTCCAGGAAGCTGATCAGAGACGAGGAGTAGCGGGGGCACAGAACCCAGCAGGCTGGTTCTGCAAGCTCCTGCCCACAGCTAGAACGGAACAGGCCTGGCCCAAGGCAAACTTTCAGCACTGCACAACAGGCTGTGACAGGAGACCCCAGAGCCAGCCCAGGCATTCGCCAGGCTGGCTGGCCCCACCCGCCAGCCCCTGGTCGGCTGTCTCAACAATGTATAGCTCAGAGAAGACAGACAGAAGACACAGCCACTCACGGGCCTTTCTACCTCCCTGGCCCGCCCAGCACTGCAACACCCTCCATGGAGCACGGGTGAGGACTGGCACCTCCATGCCCCACAGCGGCCCAGGCAGCTGACACACAGGGCGGCCGGCAAGGCTCCCACGGTACAGTCTGATGTCCCCTGTTCTGTGTGTTCTTAGGAGCCTGGGGTAGGTGGAGATGTCGGGAGTATGCTGTGACTTCTGCCAGACCCGACTCAGCTGTGGAAAAGGTTCTCCGTGGTTATCTTTTAAAAACTGCCTAAAGGCAGCCCGCAGCGCCCTCTGATCTGTGTGCGAGGTGCGCACTGGCCAAGTCTCCCTCCTGCCAGGCAGGCGCCCTGGTCCTAAACCCGGACAGAGGGATGACCACAGTGCAGCTCTGCTGCCCTCTACTGGGAAGAGCAGGGGAGGACGCTGGAGGAGCATGGAAAGGTCAAGGTCTAAACAAGCAGTTACCTGGGCAAGGGTCTGTCCTGGCCAGGACTGGTCTTGCCTGAGAGCCATGGACACATCCCTGCAAAACGTCCCAACGCCAGGCCTGGAGGCCACGTGCCCCAGTCCAACACCACCGCACCTGTGTCTGCACTGCCACCTCCTGGTGGCCCTGGGGTTAACACCAGCAGACAGTTGTGTCTGCCTTCTGGCCCTTCCCACTGGACACCAGGCCTGTCCTCCCACCAGGCCTCACCCACCTGCCCGCCTCTCAGGTGCTCGTCTGAGAACAAAGAAGCCTTATCTCCTGCAGTTTTCCGGTTTGAAGGGATCCAGAACTAGACTTGGAACTCCAAAACCATCCCCTTACCACCTCCTCTGGACAACACGATGCTAACGTGAGCATTATGTTCAAGGTCACTGGATGGTCACCAGACACCACCACCACCCAGCAGCCACCTGCCAGGCCACAGTGTGCCACGCACTGGGAGGGGCACAAGAGGGGTGCTCTCCGGAGCACAGAGCAGCCGTGAACCTGCTAATGGTGGGGAGTGAGGAGCGGGGCTGCCCCAACTCTGCACCTGCACCCCGCCTCCTCCCAGGGCAGGAATGAAGCCATGATGTCAAGGAGTCCCATGGGCCGGTGCCGCAGCTCAATAGGCTAATCCTCCATCTTGCAGCGCTCTCACACCGGGTTCTAGTCCTGGTCAGGACACCGGATTCTGTCCCGGTTGCCCCTCCAGGTCAGTTCTCTGCTGTGGCCAGGAAGTGCAGTGGAGGATGGCCCAAGTGCTTGGACCCTGCACCCCATGGGAGACCAGAATAAGCACCTGGCTCCTGCCTTCGGATCAGAGCAGTGCACTGGCCGCAGTGCGCCAGCCACGGCAGCCACTGGAGGGTGAACCAACGGCAAAGGAAGACCTTTCTCTCTGTCTCTCTCTCTCACTGTCCATTCTGCCTGTCCAAAAAAAAAAAAAAAAGAGTCCCACGGACCACCGCTGCAGAGCCTGGAGCTCCTCCCAGGATGCAGAGAGGCCTGCCCATCAGGGAGGACAGGCCCAAGAGGGTGAATAGAGGGAAACGGGGGTGGGGGTGGGGGTGGGCACTTGATTTCTGGGCTGGCTGAGCTCCCAAGGCTCTGTACACACAGGAAAGACACCTTTAGGAAAGCACCTGGGGACACAGGTGCACATGGCAGGGGACCAACAGCTGGCGTGTGTCCTGGATGACAGGCCACGGGCAGGCAGGGCTCTGCCTACTCTGGGCCACACCAGCTGCAGCTGCCCAGCTCCTGGGCCAGAGAGGAGGAGCGCGATTCCCTTTCCGACTCAGCCCAGGGCAAGGACGAGAAGCTCCCGGGCAGGTGATTGCACTAACCAGGCAGATGGGCGCCTCAGGAGGCCACTCGCGCCTGCACGGCCAGGCAGGTCACAGGATGCAGCACTCCGACCAGCAGGGGAGCCCCACGGCCCCCTCCCCCGCTGGGAGCCACGGCACTGCCAATCAGCAGCCGAAGCAACCGAGAACACAAGGAAGAGGTGCTGGAGGCGAGGGAGGCACGCAACCGAGGCTGGGACCCAGACGCTGCGCGGGAGACAGGGAGGTCTGTACATCTGGTAACCAGCAAAGAAGAGCGCGCAGGGCCTCACACCCAGGAGAGCCCCTCCACACCCATGGGGCATCCGCAACATCACTTCATGGTGTAGTGGAGTGACAAGCCCATGCCAAAATGGCCACTGGCAACGAGCATCAGTTCTCAGGAATGGCTTCGGAAACCCCCTGGGAAACCACCTGGCAACAAAGCCTGCTTGGCAACAGGCTGTGATTGGTTAGGGCATAAACCGCCCCTTGACCGGATTGGCTGCCTTGGCTATATAAGCAGCTGTAGCAACTGAAATAAACGAGTCTGCGGGCTGCTCGCCTCTGGCCCGCTTGCACCTGACTCCTGGGGTCTGTGTGGTGACTCCACACCTCTTGCTCCCACTGCGCTCCTCCTCTCAGAACGAATCCACAGCAACACCGTGGAAGTGGGCTCTCTCAAGTTCTGAACACCACACTGGCCCTTCACGCCATGGGGCAGAGAGGAGCAGGCCTGGCTCCCTGCGTGCGAACCCTGCGTGAGGCCTGCCCATCATGCACACACAGCCCAGGCCTCTTCGAGGGAGGGCTGAGCTCTCTGGGTGCCCCACAGACGGCCTCAGCTCTAAAACCCCACAAATGATCCGTACAGAATGACCAGTCTTCTCTACAACAGATAAAGCACTCTTCTAAGTTTACAAAAAGTGACCAAAACTGCCCCAAATAGGCACCAACCTTGAGACAATCAGTAAACACACAGCAAACAGCTCAATCCTATCGGTCACCAAAGGAACCCAGGCCTGCCTGCACAGCCCTGCAACAAAACCAGGCAGTTCTCTGGGACACAGCCCAGAGACAGAGCCAACAGCCACCTCCTCAAGTCTCAGGTGGGAGGCACCCTTCAATCCAGATACCTCTCCCAGTGAACTCACAGGAATCCAGAGCAGCGACATGCAACGTGACCCATGGAAAACACCGGACATGAAATCCTAGCTGTGAATTAGTGCAGCTCAGAGCCATTTACAGACTGTACCAGGAAACCCGGAAGAAGTGTGAGGAAAATCTACAACTTCCAGGCCCGGCACTGTGGCACAGCAGGTTAACGCCCTGCAGTGCCGGTATCCCATATGGGCACCGGTTTGAGACCTGGCTGCTCCACTTTCAATCCAGCTCTCTGCTGTGGCCTGGGAAGGCAGCAGAAGATGGCTCAAGTCCTTGGGTCCCTGCACCCACGTGGGAGACCTGGAGGAAGCTCCTGGCTCCTGGCTTCGGATCGGTGCAGCTCCAGCCATTGCGGCCATCTTGGGAGTGAACCAGTGGATGGAAGGCGTCTCTCTCTCTCTCTCTCTCTCTCTCTCTCTATTCTGTAGAACTCTGATTTTCAAATAAATAAATCTTAAAAAAAAAAAAAATCTAGAACCTCCTTTATCGCTACTCAAGAGAACAGCTCAGAAAACGTGTGCATCGATTAGTGCAGCATCAGCAGCCCACACAGGAGGAAAGTCAAGGCAGCCGGACAAGGCGACAGCTCCTGCAGACTGACAGCTGACACAGACGGGATGGCTGAGTGTGTGAGGTGTGCACAGCAACGTGTGAACACCAGCAATAGAGAGATGGGGCAGAGGGCTCGGCGGGGGCGGGGTTCCCAATTACATCCACTTTTACTTTATAACGCTGCAAATGCAGCAGCCACAGGGGTCCCCACCACGAGGTGGTGGTGGGCGTGCACCCCACAGGCCTGCGCTCACTCAGCCCTGTCAGTGGGGTGAGGGCCTGGCTGGTTGCTAAGGTGCCAGTTACGGCCCCCGGGACCCACGGTGGAGTGCCTGGGATCAAGGCCCAGCTCGGCTCCTGACTCCAGCTTCCTGCCAATGTGCACCTCGGGGGGGTGGGGGGCGGCAATGATGGCGCCTGCAGCCGGGCCCCTGCTACCGCCGTGGAGACCTGGGCCAAGTGCCCAGCTTCAGACCCCTCCCTGGGGAGTGAACCGGCAGATAGGAGCTCTGTCTGTCTCTCAAAAATGAGAAAAAGAAATGTTGGTTGAGTCAGACAAATGAATACCAGGAGGACACACTCAGCAAACTCCTGAACAGGAGGCAGCAGGAAAAACCAAAGGCAGGCAGGGCCGCAAGGCTGCCTGGGAGCGTGGCCTCCTGCAGAGCAGCCCGAGGGCCGTCACGCGGGCGTGAGCACGTGTGCTCGCTTGTGCAGCTGTGCAGGCTACCACAGGGCGTCTCTCACCCGCACTCAGGGCTCACACCAACAATTCAGACGAATGCTACGCACCGGGAGCTGTGTGCAACTCTGCCTTAGTGTGGCAGGGGGGTGACAGCCACACCAGCCTGTTTCCAACTTGAGTGCATCTTTAAAAAAACGGTCCGTAGAAATAAAAATCATTAAAATTCACTCAGCACAACCCGCATGGGTGACACCCCAGGCCCCCCTCACCTCCCCTCACCCCGGACCCCACTCACCTCTCCTCACCCCGGCCACCCCCTCACCTCTCACCCCAGAACCCCCCATCTCTCCTCACCCCCACCCCCACCTCTCCTGATGGACGTGATTCTCACCCCGGGCCCACCCCCCAACCCCCCCCATCCTCACCCCTCTACCCTCCTGATGGACCTGAAGCTCCTCACCCCAGGCCCTCCCAGATGGACATTAGGCTCCTCACCCCTCACCCCCACCTCTCCTGATGGATGTGACGCTTCACACCCCAGGCCCACCCCTCACCCCCAACCTTCCTGATGGACATGACGCTCACCTGAGCCCCCCCATTCCCCACCCCGAGTCCCCCCTCACCCCCACCTCTCCTGATGGATGTG
>CM027407.1:1267562-1284006 GCA_015711505.1 Sylvilagus bachmani | reverse complement strand
CAGACACACAGATTCCGACACAGACAGACACCCAGAATCAGACAGACATCCCACAGCACTCATACCTCTCTCTACAGACACCCAGAATCAGACTCACCTAAGTTTTTCATAAATGTTATGAAAATCCCTCACATGTACAGATTTCAAAATGTTTACAGAAATGTACCTTTTAATTCTATCTTCATAAACTTCAAGAAGCGCCCTCTCTCAAGCCGGACTGGCACACCCAGGGACACAGGTAAGGAACGAGGTTCTTGGCTCGCTCTCTCCTAAACCCAACCCAGAGTAGGTCGTAAAAGGAACAAACACAGAAAACAAGAAGTTTCTACACAGAGTAGGACACAAAAGCCAAGTAGTACAAGGAGAGTGAAAGGAAGAATTAAAGAACACAAGTTAAACACAAATTTAAGGGACTTTTCTGTAACTTAAAGGGATAAAATGAGAGCATCCAATATTTAGTTGACATCACATGCTTCTGTTGGGTGTAGTAAGGGAGAGTCGCTGAAAACCCAGTGGAGGCCAGGACGGCGCCAGAAACCACAGCGGGGACAGATGGTGATGAAGAGGGACAGCAAGGACCGATGGTGCCTGAACTTACTTGAACTCGGCAGCTAAACAAAACAGCCACCGACTTCTTCCATCCTGGACACCTGTCACCAGGGCCTGCAACCCACCAGCTGCGATCAGCCCCACATCCCCTCAACACAGCCAATGTAACCTCTACACTCCCATCAGTAACGTGAAAACTTTAAAGCGTTCAGTAAGGTTATTTATCAAAGGTTAAGAATTAATATAAAACTTAGTAAGTTAAAATATCATCCAATCACACACATCACATTTTTGCTACCTACAGTCCACCTACTGGATTGTGGTCCCAAGATGAACTCACACAGGATGAGTGACGTGGCGGTCGCGGCTGGGGTGGGGCCGCCACAGTGACTGGCATGACTCCCAGCCTACCCCACCATCCATCAGGCACTGACCCCCAGTGCGGAAAGGGGTCACACAGGAAACAGCTGTCACCATTTTTGATAGAAGTGTCTCAAATGCAAGGGTTTCCTTGCTCTCCTAATAAGGGAGACTCAGTGTGAAATTTTAACCAGGAAACGCCCTGCTTGTCTTTGCCAGCTTCCTGAAGGGAGCACAGCGCAGGCCGCGTACCCCGTGACCGGCAGGCAGTGGCCCGGGCCCTGTGAAGCGTCCGAGCAGAGCTGGGAGGAGGCCTGGCGTCCAGGGCCTGGGCCAGCACTCGAGTCCCTGCACAAACTCCTCCTTTCTCTCCTCCTCCAGGGCAGCTGTGAGGACCGAGCGAATCGACACT
Organism: Sylvilagus bachmani; assembly: GCA_015711505.1. Taxonomy (NCBI): domain Eukaryota; kingdom Metazoa; phylum Chordata; class Mammalia; order Lagomorpha; family Leporidae; genus Sylvilagus; species Sylvilagus bachmani. The sequence continues at coordinate 1,282,685 of CM027407.1, read as the reverse complement.
GCCTTGCCCACCACATGAAGGGGCCGGCTGTGTCCACCCCACGGGCATCTGTAGAACTCGAGGAGGCACAAGAGACAGAAGCCAGACCCGGGGCCTCTGGCCTGCCCAAGGACCCCAAGAGGCCAACCAAACGTGAACCTCTCCCAGCATCAGGCCCAGGGTCTCCACAGAAAGCAACCCTCATGATGGGCAAAGCAGGGGAAACGTACAGGGAGGGGCTATGATGGCCACATCCCACAGACCGAAGCCCAGCTCCCACTGCACCAGGGCTCCGCAGAGCGTCCAGCGGCACCTCCAGCATCAGGTCTGCCCAGCTGGTGGTGCACAGACACTTGGCAGAAGCAGAAGCAACCTCTCCAGAAAGCACAATCCAGAGCAAGGCAGCTGAAGGCCATAAAGGGCCCTCCAGGGCTGGGCACGTCTCTTAAGACACCCATCTCCTGTCATCAGAGCACCCGGGTTCAAGTCCCGCTCTGCTTCCGCTTCCAGCTTCCTGCTGGTTCACTCCTGGGAGGTGGCAGATGAGGGCGCTGGTTCCCGCCACCCATAAAGGAGACCTGGTTCAAGCTCCGGGCTCCTGGCTTCAGCCTGGTCCACCTCTGGCTTTTGCAGGCATTTGGGAAGTGAGCACGTAGAAGTTCCTCTGTCTTTCAAATAAAATGAACAAAAAGGAAGAAAATTAAAAACAAAAACAAAAAAAAAAACAAGAGAATCATCCCATAGGGAAACAGGACGTGAGGAGGAACCAGCACAGATGACACCGAGGTGGCCTGGTTAGAGCTGAACTGCCACACACAACACACAGGCAGTGGACGCTCAAGGAGAGACAGACTGGTGACAGGAGAACACTGACCACCAGTGGACTTCAAAACAACAGACAGACCTTCCAGAAATAAACATAATGACTAACACAAAAACCCCAACGGATAGGCTGTAAGTGCACATGGCTAGGAGAAATCTGGGAAGCGCAACAATGCAGAGACAGAAAACAGGGACTTGGAGGGTCCCCAGAAACAGATCCCCACCCCCTGTGCTGAGACTGGTCAGAGAGGAGGCGAGCACGCAGCAGAAGCGAGGCTGGCAGAGCGCAAGGCAGGGACGGAGACTGGGCCCAGCACAACCCCCGTGGGGACCACACTGCCCCAGACCCATCCCACCTGGGAGTTCCCGCCAGGGCCGCAGGGAAGACACTGCAGCAGGAGCGAGGCTGGCAGAGTGCAAGGCAGAGCCGGACACTGGGCCCAGCACAACCCCCGTGGGGACCACATTGCCTCAGACCCATCCCACCTGGGAGTTCCCCACCAGGGCCGCAGGGAAGACACTGCAGCAGGAGCGAGGCTGGCAGAGTGCAAGGCAGAGCCGGACACTGGGCCCAGCACAACCCCCGTGGGGACCACATTGCCTCAGACCCATCCCACCTGGGAGTTCCCCGGCCAGGGCCGCAGGGAAGACACTGCAGCTGGGGGAGGGGTGGCCACCCTGGGAGAGGGAAGCTGCGCAGCGGGGAACGAAGGGGAAGGGTGCCTGGGACACGGACCCCAGCGCGCACACCTCTCAGGGAACACCAAAGGAATTTCCCAGCTCTTATGGGACCAGTACAACCTTGGTAGTGAGAATCTGGCGAGGATGTTCCAAAATAAAAAATTAGCAGCCAACTTCTCTTTCAAACAGTCACAAAAATAACAACCAAAACTGAGCAAGCTTAAATCCAGTACATGTAGAGGAAGCACATCACAATCACGCAAGAGCCAGGAGGCAGCTGGCCTCGTGTGCGCGAGTCAACGCGCCACGCAAGGTGGCATTTCTACTCGAGTTCAGCATGCGTTCTCCAATAAATCAAATCAGTGTTTTCATAAATTTCCATTAGTACAATAAACCTGACAATTTTCTCAAAAAATACCCTCTGTGGAAACAGAGGGAAACAGGGGAAAGGACTGAAGCAGCAGATAAGGAGAGCGAGCGCTTCGCCAATACTGTAAGCAGGCTGGCACACACGAGCCTCTCCGTTCCTGCTGCTCCTGGCCTTGCTCAGCAGAGCAGGGGCAGGGCTGGCGCAGAGCCCTCGGAGGGCCCCGCAGTCACCAGGAATGGGCCCCGGAGAGGGCACGAGGCAGACACCTGGCCTCCGCAGTCTCACAGAGCTCCACGGGGCACTGGAGCTCAGTCCAGCGCCCTCACTGGCTTCAGGAAGCCCCTGCCAACTGCAGCACCAGACGCAAACACTACATCCACACACCAGGTGCACCTGCTAGCGTGTCATGGTCATGGCTTTCACCAGATGCTGAAAGGAACCCAACCCCAGAGCAGAGCAAGCCGCTGACCTTCAGGCTGACCCTCGTGGCTCCCGGGAGCTGTGGGATGACCCAAACCCAGTCCTGTCTTGGGCACCTAACCCACAAACTTCACTACAACCAAGGGCCAGTGGTAACCCGTGAAGTAAGCTTGATAACCCGGAACTCACAGCCAAATATAGGGCTGCGCCTGGAGTTCACATGTCTGACTCACGCCCAAGAAGTAACACAGGGAGAAGGCGCCGAGCCCTGGTCTCAGAAAGAGCATGTCATTACCAAGGACAGCTTTAACGGGTCACAGGTTGCAATTGCTACCACTCTTGCTTTTATAGGATGTTAGTTTTACTTTATTATCTTCCCGCTACTTTAATACGGGTTGTTTGTGCGTACGGTGATGACAATCCATCACAGGTCTTCCTGAACCATAATTTCCAGGGACTTAGAGGCATTGTAACTCACTCCCATCCTTACTGCAAAACAGGCGCACAAGGCCTCCCCACACTCTGACGAGGTGGGGACTCTAGTCACCGCGCTGTTTAGGAGAACACCAACACACCACCAAGGCGAGTGTAACAAGGCTCCAGGGCTATTTTAAGGTTATGGAGCACTCTTACATAAAACGGAATGACACGTAAGAGTACACGTCTCATAAAGGATTTATCCACGCTGCTGACAAACTCATTGCAACTAGCTCATTTAATTTCTTCCCAGAGCTGTGATAACGCTGAGCAGTTTCCACTGTGAAAGGCGCCCAAGGTCCAGAAACTGTCCCCTCCCCAAGAGTGACCTAGAAAGGCTTTTGGTTGAAACGGTGATAAAACCACACCTTTCCGCTCTTCCCAAGGCCCTGTCAAAACGTCACAAAGGGTTTCTCAGCAGGGCTGAGGGATGGAGAAGGCCTGCCTCCATGGTCTGGCGGAAGGCACTGGCAGAGGCCAGAGGAGCCGCGAGCACAGTGCCAAGGGCCGCCCCAGGTTCAGCCAGCACGGCTGTGCTCTGCCCTCCAGGCTGGAACGGAGGTCACTTCTGAGGAAGGTCCCAGGTCTCCCACAAGGGGACCCTAGGACACGGGCCTGGCGTAGGCTACTGGGGGAGGGAGCGGCTCACCCACGAAAGGGCGAGGAACAAAGCGACACCCAGCTTCTCACGACCACCACCAGACTCCGGAAAACTTTCTACGTTGAAAGGAAAGCGTAAGAACGTAGAATTCTAGACCCAGCCGGCTCCTCACCCACAATGAGGAAATAAGTGGAGTCGGCCAGCCACACGCTCCACGAGGAACTCAGCAAGGAGGTGCTCCAGCAAAACAAAGGGAGAAGCTGAGAACCACATCACGGAACGAGAGAGGCCATGACCGGGACGCAGCGGGAAGGCACAGCTACCCAGACACCAAGCGCGTCCGTCTGAACGTCCGTCCTGTCACGGCAAGGGTTCTGAGACAGGCCTGCATCTCCCATGCCCGGCTCGCAGGCGACATGTGTTTGTATTGCCGTAATACTGCACAGGTAGCTTCCTCTCTGTGGGCAGGAAAAGCATGGACATCGCCACGACAGAGAAACAGACCACATCTACACCTGGCTCATACAAACCAGGAGCTGGGCAGACTGCTGCGGACTGTTCTCAGAAAGCCAGCGCAGAGAGCAGACACCAGGAATCAGGAGGGCAGCCCAGGAAGAACTCGGCGCACGAGGGGAGTGTGCGAGCCCCACCTCTCACCTCCACTCTGGCCACTCCGGGCAGGAATGTGCCCTATGGTTTGGCTGTGCTTTCTGTGCACAGGATCTGGGAGGCTGTGGGACCTTTAAGAGGTGAGCCCAGTGCAAGGTGATGAGGTCACAGGGAAACCACTCTCCCCAGAGAGAGTCCTTGTTACAAAGTGAGGTCACCTCTGTCTACACACACACACACACACACACAGCCCCTTCTCCCTTCCATTTCTGTGTCACACTGTGACACCTGGGGTCACGCCATGCCTCCTGGACCCTCTAGCTACAAAAATCATTACCTTATTAAGTGTCCAGCTTGGGGTTTACGTGGTGGTGCAGTGAGTTAGTTAAGCCACCGCTTGCGGCACCAGCATCCCATAGGGGCACCAGTTCGAGTCCCGGCTGCTCTACTCTGATCCAGCTCTCTGCTGTGGCCTGGGAGAGCAGCAGAAGATGGCCCAAGGCCTCAGGCCCCTGCACCTAGGTGGGAGACCCAGCCCAGCCCTGCTGTTGCAGCCATTTGGGGAATGAATCAGTGGTTAGACGATCCCCCCCCACACACTTTTTCTTTCTCTCTCTCTCCCCCTGCCCATGCTGCCACTCAGCTTTTCAAACAAATAAATATTTTAAAAGGAAGAGAAGAAACAGAGGAAAGAGCAAGAAGGAAATGGACAAAGCAGTGAGGCAAAGGGCTGTTCTGTCCCAGTTTTGCATCTCTGTGAAGTACACAAAATCCACAGCGGGCAGATTTTGGTTTGAATAAAATATAAAGTCTCTTAGAAGGAACTCAGAAATGCAGAGTTTCCTCCAGAGGCCTAGCAGTCGAGGCCAAGGGCAGCCACTGTGGGGACGGAGCTGTCCACAGAGCACAGGCACTGCCCAGGCTGGCCATGCCTGGACCAAAGATAACACAAAGCCAACCCCAAAACAGATCCTGTCTGCAATCAGAGGGAGCTCACAGCAGCTGCTCCAGTCCCTGACCCTGCAGGACTCTGCCCTGGGGACACCAAGAGTGCGGTGAGCACCATCCTGGTCAGCACCCCAGGAAGCACTGATCTTCTCATCCCGCATGTCCTCACCTCACAGGAGAGCCCTATGGAAGTGCAACACGCGGCTCCTCAGGGAAGGGGGTGCTAACGGTGACATCTGCTCATTGACAGATATGCCCTCTGTTAGCGTGTGGCTTTGTGTGAAAACATGCCACCAGATGAGCAGGTGTCCCTGGTCCTCACGCCAACCAACACCCTAGCTGCTGACTTCAGGTGGGACCTGAACCCTCTAGGACATGGGCTCGGGGTCTCACGCACAATAGCACAGGAGAGGGGCAGAGCTGTGGGCTCGGGGTCTCACGCACAATAGCACAGGAGAGGGGCAGAGTTGTGGAACGGTGCATCTGGACTGCAGACGGGCAGCTCCCTACGCATGCTGGGACCACAGAGTCTCCGAGGGCTCCAGGGCTGAACAGACACAGAATCAGTGTGTCTCCACTATTAAATGTAAACAGGAACCAACAGAGGCCGAACTGAGGGTGTCTACAGGAAGCCTGCAATATAACTGTAGGGATCAAGCCTTGCAGGTGTGGTCTGTGCACACTCCCACTGCTGGCTACAGTACACAACCACTGTGGACACTCCCCCAGTATGGTATGATGGACACTCTATGAGCTGTGATGGAGGCTCACCTGAGAGCTGTGATGGACAGTCACTCCCCTGTGAGCTGTGAAGGACAGTCACTCCTCTGTGAGCTGTGATGGACAGTCACTCCCCTGTGAGCTGTGATGGACAGTCACACTGTGAGCTGTGAAGGACAGTCACTCCCCTGTGAGCTGTGATGGACAGTCACTCCTCTGTGAGCTGTGATGGACAGTCACTCCTCTGTGAGCTGTGATGGACAGTCACACTTTGAATCTAACTGGGACTCCAGTTCTCAGCTCTGTTGGGGAACTGGGTGTTCCAGAGACTTCAGAAGTGGTCAAGTACCCTGACTGTCCAATGCAACAGGGAAGTCAGTGCTGCTGACCTGGCGCAGAGAGATTTGGAAAACATGTACAACACAACAGGCCCAGCCACCTCTCTGTGACCCTGCCAGTCATCCATATGAAGGTGAGAACGTCTCCCCAGCAGATGACATCAACTGTCCAAAGCCAGGTCCCATGCACAGCCAGGATGAAGGACAGACCAAGGTAAACACTGTCATCCCGCAGCCTCCTTCTCAGGCCCTCTAATACTTCTCTGAGCATGCAGACCCTCCCCCAAGATCTCATTGCTCTGATGTGGTTCTGAACCACAGCTCACTGAGCCCCCTACCGGCCTCTGTCCCATCCCATGGGACTCACGTGCTGGGATTATGAACACAGAGTTGGAAGTCTGCCTGCCTGGAAATCCAGCTACCTCGCCCTGGCTCCGGAGCTGCACTCAAACCCATGGAGCCCGGAGCCTCGCACCTGCACAGGGGTTAGCAAAGTGCACACCATGGGGGCTGCTGCAGTGCCGAGTGGAGCCACCCAGGCAAGGAGGTGCTGGGGACTCGCAGGGCATTGGATGCTACCAGGGTGACCAAGACCACAGCCAGCTTACTAGCTAGCTAGAGAACCAGGCGGGCTCAGAGAGCAACCATCAGGGACGCCTTCGGTGGAGGTGGAAAGCAGATCACCCAGGTGGCCTGCTAAGCCCTGCCCAGTGCCAGGCCTCATCCTGGGCCTTGGGAACTGCACAGAGGCTCCTAACACGGACCCTGAGGCACCTGTGGTCCTGAGAAAGACCACCACAGGCACGCCCATCCTGCCTCTGGAGCAGCCTTCCTGCAGCTGTCCACGTGCAGCCCACTGCGAGCCTTCTTGGGCTGGGACCCAAAAAGCCAAGAGATCTCAGGTCCACGCCACCACCAGTCCCGGCTGCGTCTGGCATGGATGGCGACCTGCAGCTGCTCCATGGGCTGTGGCCACGAAAACCTGGCAGATTGCCAGGTTTTCCATGGCCTACGAAACAATTCCTCCTGGCACTTCAGCAGGTGCTAAAAATATTTGTAACTGAAGATTAATCTGACACGTGACATTCCTAACCGTAGGCTGCTGACAAAAGGAAAAGCCAACTGTGACTTGCAATTTGAAAAAGGTGAAAGCAGCTAAGCCAAACTGACCTTTGCTGCCATGATGCACACTGAGGGACCCCCAGGAGGTGCAGGCCCTCCCCCACCATTGCCGGGCACCCCCAGCACAGGGGGGCTTCCCCACGGCACATGCGCTGCTCTCAGGACCCCTTAAACACAGACACGGGAAGAGTTAGAAGGAAGGTGAAAAGCTAACAAATGTATGACACGTTTAAATGTGCTATCCTACTTTATTTCCCAGATAACTCACAGGAGGCATTCAGGCAGGGTACTCCCATTCCCCCTTTCGTCAGTCTAGCTGGCGCCCAGACACATCACCCTGTCCCTGCAACCCCAGCCCACACTGCAGTGGCCACAGGTACACAGCCGGTGCCCCTGCGACTCACAATGCGTCCTCGTCCTCCCAGTGACACTCTCTGCCTTCTGAGACTCCCCACTGGCACATGTCACATTCCAACTGTAGATGGCATGGCCGCCCATCCACACCACCAGCCTGTCCCCCAAAGGGAGACCAGAGCAAAAGTCTGTAGGGGCTGTAGCTCTCCCAGCAGAGCAGCCTGACCTCAGGAATATGGCCATGTGACCCACGTCCCTTCCCCAGGCTTTCTACCCCCTGCCCCCCACACTGAGGCCAGAGTCAGGACCTCCTTGTGCAGCCCTGCACAAGACCCCAGGGGGCTGCTCCAGAGAGGCCAAGGAGGTGAGAGGAGCGAAAGGGTGACAGAGCCCAGGGCAGAGACCGTGCCCGGGGCCTGGGTGCATCTGCAGGAACGCCCACGCCACGCCGGCACAGATGGCGCGAGTCTGTGCCAGCGTAAAGTTGCATGTGACAGGCAGTTTCAGAAAAGACCGAGGGAGAACGCGGAGCAGTTTCTTCAGTTTTCAAGGAGGAAAACGCATTTTTAAAGAAGAGATGTGGGAATGACGTGCGATGTGCACTGTGACAGAGAAAGCCGTCCCACCACTGGACACACGTAGCAAGGGAGCTCAGCGGGAGCTAGGAACACCCAGATGCAGGCACCTACCAGGAAGGCAGGAACAACAAGACGGGCCGGCATGTAAGGTGCCAGCCCAGATGCCCCCAGCCCAGACTGCGTTGCCTGGGTTCAACTCCCAGCACTGTTCCTGATCCCACCCATGTGGGAGTCCGGGATGGAATTCCTGGCTCTTTTGGCTCTAGCCTGGCCCAGCCCTGGCCATTGCAGGCATTTGGGAAGTGAACCAGCAGAAGGGCAGCGTGTGTGTGTGTGTGTGTGTGTGTGTGTATTTCCTCTGCTTCTCAAAAAAAAAAAGAACTCCCCAGGAGAACCCATGGTGGGTGGGGTATGGAGGGAACAGGCTAGGAGCCCGGGAGCCACTCTGCGGGCCAGTCGCCAGCAGCCCTCGTCAAGTCACAGGCACAACAGTCAGAGCAGTTTCACCCACAGCTGCCAAAAACGGACACCACCGAAGTACCCACGAGGGAATCAGGGGAACACTGTACACAGCAATAAACACACAGCATGCGGCAGCACAGGGGAAAAGACAAGACCAGGCAAGAGGGAGCGGACGCCAACGACGAGCCTCTGACCGTCTCCTGCTGGGCCAGCACAGGGCTCTGTGAAGGGGGAACAGCTGTGCAGGACGCCATGAAGGAGGGGCCATCATACTGTGTGGCCAATGACGAGCCTCTGACCGTCTCCTGCTGGGCCAGCACAGGGCTCTGTGAAGGGGGAACAGCTGTGCAGGACGCCATGAAGGAGGGGCCATCATACTGTGTGTGTGTCTACACCCAGACACGTCCCACAGCAACAGTACAATCAGGGCCGGCGCTGTGGTGTAGCGGGTGAAGCTGCCACCTGCAGTCCTGGCATTCCATATGGGCATTGGTTCGAGTCCTGGCTGCTCCACTTCTGATGCAGCTCTCTGCCATGGCCTGACAAAGCAGTAAAAGATGGTCTAAGTCCTTGGGCCCCTGCACCCACGTGGAAAACCCGGAAGAAGCTCCTGGCTCCCAGCTTCAGATCAGCCCAGCTCAGATCATTGCAGCATTTGGGGAGTGAACCAGTGAATGGAAGACTTCTCTCTCACACGTGCAGGCCCATGAGGGCCAGGCTGAGGCGGAGGACCCTGAGGAAGGCCGGGACGAAGGTGTCCACACATGTCCCGTGGCTCTGCCCTGGGTTGCACAGGCTGCTGTGTGCATGACACGTGTGAACCACTGAGGCAGGAGGGACATTCCTTGTTCGGAGTCCGGGCTGAGGAACTGGGGGCTGAGCGAGATGACCGTGGTAGCCGTGGCCTGAGGGAGGACAGCTGACAGAGGAGCAGGGAGCGCCACACAGCTCACAGGGACGTCCTCCAGAGAGGGGCTGGCCGTCTTTCCGCAGCCATGTGGGAGTCTGGGAGTTAATCTGCATACTTACTGCCCCAAGACTAATGACCTGGTCAAAATAAAATGAATCCTGCCAGCAAGTCACCCGGCAACACTGAGAGCAGTGAAGCCAGCAGGCAGCGCTGTGAACTGCTGCAGGACCAGAATCCCCCCACAGCGGATGTGCACTGAACTCCGGTGAGGTGCTCGGTGTCCCAGGGAGCAGGGCAGCCTCTGGCGGCAGCCATTACTTAGCATAACTACTGAGGGAGAACAAGCATGCGCCAACCATCGCCCCCCCCTTCCCCTGCCACCATCCCCTGGGCACGGCCGCAACACTGCCTCAGAGACCGGCTGAACCGTGGGAGGGCACAGCCATTTGCCGGGCGGAGAAATGTCATATTCTCAAATTTTGGGAAGTGAGGAATAACTATTTCACGGCATTGTAAGGTCTGCTTCGTGAAGGGAGAAGGCTCCAATGCCACCCGAGGTTAACTTCACAACTCAGAGTCAACAATAAAATGGCTGTCGGCAGGGAGGAAAGCATGCAGGGGAACGAATCTCAAAATTTGTCTTCTCAAAATTTGGAAAGGAAAAGGTCAAGTAAAAATAAATAAAAAGCAAACTAATTGCAGCTTCTCTCCCCCCGCACAGCAAGCACAGCAGAAGGCAGAAGCCGAAACTTTCGGAGCTTTTCAGAGGTGGTCTTGAGCAGAAATCGGGCGCTCACACCTGACCCCCAGCTGGACCCCCAGAGTCCGGCGTGACCCTCAGCTAGGGACGCACGTGACAACAGGGAAGGGAGAGAAGCACACCCGTCGCACGCAGGCACACAACTTCTCAAGCTCACACAGGCCGCTCTCTGTTGCAGAATTCCAAAGGAGAATTCCAGGAGCAAGTAAACTCTTTTTTCTTCAAACCAGCTGGCGTTTGCCTTTCTACCAGCAGCAGGCACACAGCAGAGCCCGTGGGGAGGACAAGGCACTGGCTTTGACAGCGAGCCTGCAGAGATCCAGGTCTTGCACCTGCCTGGAGGTTAACACAAACACAAAAGTCTCCATCCCCCAGGACCCCCGCCTTGGGGGTAGGAGCAGGGACGGGCATGCCTGTGCCTAGGACACAGGGCCAGTGTGGGGCTCATGCCCCAAGGAGGTGGACACTGCAGAACCTTTAACGTCCAGGTCACAGAGGAACAGCTTACCGAACGAGAAACCACTCATTGGCAAAGCACACACAGGCACCAGGCCAGCGGGCACACATGCCTGCACCCAGGTGACCCACAGAGATCAAGGGTTCACACAGTGGCCCCAGCTCTGCAGGCAGGGCTGTGAGAGCACCAACACCTTACTCAGTCTTCCTGCCTCAATTTACGTGTGGTCAGCAAGAGTCGAGGCGCAGCAATACCGGCCTCCTCTGGGTGTGTGTCGGCCCCTGCTCAGGCCACCGCACCACGCAGCCTTCCCACAGAGGCCGAGCCTCCCAGCTGCTTCTGTTTAATCTCATCAGAGGACTTCCAACCAAGTGCATTCTGGAATCCCTACCAAACTCAGAGCTGGAGCCGAGCCTGTGAGCTGGTGATGAGGCGTCGGGGTGCAGCGTGCGAGCTCAGCCTAGACACGTGAGCATCCATGCCCAAGGGCCTCTGGGGACACAGCGACCCTGGCTTCCTGGTAGAGCCCATCTCAAGGCACCCTGCAAGGAAGCAGCGGGCACGCAGACGCTCTTGTGGAGCAGAAACAGGCGCGGCGCTTGCCTTGCCCCGCCACAGGGGCGGCACGGCGGGGGCAGGCCAGGGTGAGTGGCTTCTGTCAAAAAAGGGCGTTGGATTTTTGCCAGTCTGACATGTGAGGAATGGCATTCAGTTTGCGGCCATTTTTATGAACGTGTGTGTGGACATAACCTATTTGTCTTTTGGTCACTTTCTGAGAGGATTTTGGTCTTTTTTCCTTCAATTTTTAAAATACTAGTTACATGTTACAAAGATTCTCTCACAATTGATACTTTTGTCTTTTGATCTTAGTGTTTTGTTGTCCTATCAGGCAAGAGTTTTTGCGGTAGTGGCTTTTCACCTACTAGCCAAATTCATCCAACTTTTCATTTATTGAACCTGAATTTTGAGTTACACCTTTTTTTCAGATATCTTTGGTTTTTGAAATTTTTAAAGATGTATTTTTGTTAGGGATGTGAGAAATGGAGACAGAGCTTCCATGCAATGGTTCATTACAAAACAGCCAGGCCTGTGCTAGGCTGAAGTTAGAAGCCGGGAACTCCACCCAGGTCTCCCACATAGGTGGCAGAGGCCCAAGCACTTGGGCCATTTCTGTTGTCTTCCCAGGTGCATTAGCAGGGAGCTGGATCGGAAGTGGAGCAACCAGGACCTGAACCAGGGCTCACATGGGATGCCAGCATTGCAGGCGTCAGCCTAACCTACTGTGCCACCACAACGCTGGCCGCACTCTTTCATATTCTGTAACTGGTAACTAACTATAGTTCATAGTGATGTAGGCAGGAATGGAATGAGGAGTTGAGGACTGCCAGCACCGGGCCTGCCCGCACAAGTGCACTGTCCAAACCCTGTCTCCTTCTGTCCTGATCCAACATGGCTGCACGTTCTGAGTTATGCTTTTTAAAAAGCCTTTCCTAACAGTTTACACAAGGGATCTTCATAAAGTTCACAGAAAATGTGTTATTACAAAAAAAACTATGTGTGGATTTCAAGGGTTTTTTGTGCCAGAATAAACACCTTTGAACCCCTTTTCCCATGGGCTTTCTGCAGTGCCCAAGTGTTCACCAAGTGTTCAACACTAGGGTCGTTTCATCCCTCAGGCCTCTTACTGCAGCCTACTCCTATACACGGCACAAAGTAGAGATCTAAAGACGTCTTACAAAAGTGTCCACCCGTCCCAAGCCCGTCTCTGGGGCAGGCACAGTGGTGCAATGGGTTAAGTCGCTGCCTAGGATGCCCACATCCCATACTGGTGGACCTGGGAGATAGTCCTGCCCCACTCCTGCTGGTGTGCAGCCTGGGAAGCAGCAGGTGACAGCTCAAGTCCTCGGGTCCCTGCCCCTCGTGCAGGAGAGCCAGAGGGAGCTGGCTCACAGCCTCAGCCTGACCCAGGCCCAGCTGTTGCTGGCATCTGGGGAGTGAACAAACAGATGGAAGATCCTCCCTACACACACACACACACACACACACTTTCAAATAATAAAAGTTTTAAAAGCTCATTTTTGACCCAGCAATCTGGGATACATTTGACTTCCACGTACATCTGGGCTAAGTCCTCATCTGTGCCCTCCCCAGTCAGCACGGGGGCTGACACCAGGGAGGGCCGGTCTCCTTTCTCTTCCTCTTTCTTTCATACATTTTCCAGGTATTCGTGGTTGTTCTTCTAGTTCAATTTTAGAATAAAAGAGTGTAGAACAAGTTTAAAAAAAAAACTGACTGCCACTTCTGTGTTTTTACTGCATCATATGAAACTGGCCAATTAACTTAGCAAGGCTGACCTCCAGAGGACACCAGGGCGGGCAGCCTCCATGAACAAGGCGTGTCTCTCCACTGCTGCAGGCTACCCTCCTCTTTCTAAAGTGCTGCACTGGTTTCTTCTCTTGGGTTCTGAACAGCTCCTATAGCATTTTTTAACATTGTCTCTATTGTTGCTATTGTGAACAGTTGGTAACTTCTCCCATATACTAGGATTATCATTGGTGACTGCATGTTAGTTTTGTGTTTCTGCTTCCTTGATTAATTTTTTTAGAATTTGAGTTATTTTTGCCCCTGACTTTCCAGGACTAGGCACTCAGTGTGGTGGCCACAGCTCCGTGCTGGGCGGTGCAGGAGCCAGACACGCCAGGCAAGGTTCCAGCGCTGGGTTCCGGGCACACTGGTGATAGCGAGCTCTGCTTTGTGTACATTTTATGCCCTCACTTGCCAGCAGGTATCCGAAGACCCCTTTACAGTGAGACTGCACACGAGTGCCTGTGCAGCTTCTTCCTGCCTGGCCACCACACCAAGGGGCCCTCAGGTCCGGTGCTGCTGCCTGCGCTGGAACAGTGACCCAGGCAGACAGAGGAGCTGGGCGAGCACCCTGGGTGTGTCCCGCCACACTCACTCTCAGCTGCATCCTCGCTGCCTCTCGGGGCCTCATTTCAGGAACGGAAGCCCTGCTGGGAAGACTGCTCCCCAGACACTGTGGGTCCCACGCTGCAGAGCTAGGCTTCTAGACACTTGTCACTGGAACCTGAAGTGAAAAAGGAACATTCATCGTGCGCCCCATCTCACTCCCTTAGCATTCCGTGCAGGTGCCTGTGCGCTCTCACCATGGGTCTCACCCCATCCGCAGTGCTCCAACCTACCACAGAGAGCACCGGACACGCCTTGTAGGAGGAGGCCACAAGTGAAGCTGCTGGGAAAACGCACCTTCATTAATTTGCTGTTTTCAGTAATGTCCAAATCATTAGCTATTAGAATAAGAGAAAAGGAGGGCAGCAAATGGAGCAAGACCCGTGACTTCCTGGAAGCTCTGGGCATTTTACCAGTGGAGACTCGCCCCGGCAGACTGCGGTGTCACCTCCTGGGGTGTGTGCCTCCTCTGGTCTGAGGTCTTTAGGCTGGCTCTGAGGAAGTTAGATGGACCCTGAGAACACTGACAAGTGAACAGGCAGCCAGGGTCTCCACTGCATAGCCATTGCAGTTGCAGCACAACCCATGCCGAGCAGAGACTTGGCAGACACCGGGGAAGGAAGGGCGTCACACGTGACAGGGAGCACGGGCACCCTGAGAGACACCTGCAGGCGCCCTCCCGCACGGCTTCACAGCTGTTCCAGGGTGAGGAGAGGAACAGGTCGTGCTGTGGAAAACAGAAAATGGCTGTGCGGGTGAAAATCCTACTGACAGCACTTAGAGTCAAGGGACAATCCCACGAGCATGTGGGACAGAAACAATGAGACAGGAAGCCACACCGGAGCAGCTACTGTTCTCACAGCAAAACTTCCCTGCTGGTTTCCTGTACAGAACACGGAATAAGAACAACAGTGTCACTAGCAAAACAGACTGAAATCACAGAGGGCGACTTCAGCCAAAATCCCTAGACGGAAAACTCACGACTGGGCAGAGGTAGGCTTCCCGGAACCCATCACAGTCCCTCTGCTCCCACACCCCAAACCCATGTCCAAAACAGAAGTCTGCTTGTGAAGCCACCTACACCTTCAAACTCACTCACTCGCGTGGCCGCCCCACTCATCCCATCTGACTTTCCACAGCTTCGGTCACCCTAGGTCAACCATGGTCCAAAAATATTAAATGGAAGATTCCAGAAGTAACCCACTCGTAAATTCGTAATTGCACACCCTTCTGAACCGCATGAGGAGATCGGCTCTGTCCTGCTGTCCTGCCACTGGGTCCGTGCTCTGGATGTTGCGGCCTACCAGCCACTGGCCCTGTCTAGGTTTTCAGACAGACCCTGGCTGCACGGTAGGAGCTGTGTTCTGGCACCCCTGGGTGGCAGCCTGAGGCTGTGTCACAAAGCCAGCATCATCCACTTCACCTCAACTCACCACAATGAAGACCTCGTAACCTCAACACACGGGCATGGATCTCTCCCTTCACCACACAGGCATGGGTCTCCCCCCACCATCACCACACGGGCATGGGTCTCCCCCCTCACCA
>CM027407.1:1235231-1267462 GCA_015711505.1 Sylvilagus bachmani | reverse complement strand
GGGCTCCGCCGTCCAGTTCCAGGCACCCGGGGTCGTGGCACAAATGCCTGTGGATAAGGACGCTTTCATCTTTCAGTGTTCTCAACCACTTGCGATGTCCTCAGGGCTAACTCTTAGGGGCTGTCCCACTTAAAAATATAAGCAATTAACGCTGATCTGAGAACCCTGTAACTGGGAGGGAACAAATGGGGCCCACTGAGGAGCAGAAGGAACAGCCCAGTCTTCATCTCTTTCATTATATTTAAAAGGCCAAAATCAAACCAAAGCCCTCTAAAAACCATAAATGACACTTCCAAATACTGAAATGTGAAGGATCAATGATTCATTAAAGAATAAGAGGGGTGGGTGTCGTGGCAAAGTAGGTTAAACCACCACTTACAATGCCCACGTTCCACAGGGGAGCACGGTCAGATCGGCTGCTCTGCTTCCAATCCAGCTTCTTGCTAACACACGGGGGAAGGCAGCAGGTGATGGCCCAGCAGTTGGGTCCCTACCACCCATGAGACCAGGATGAAGCTCCAGGCTCCCGGCTCCAGCCTGGCCCAGCCCTGGATGTTGCAGGCATTTGAAGAGTGAACCAGCAGATGGAAGCGCTCTGTCGCGTGCACTCTCCCGCTCGCTCGCTCTCTCCCTGCCTTTCAAGTAGATGAAAATAAATTTAAGAAATAATAACAGAAAGCCACTTGGGAAGGAAAGCCAGCCCTACCTGGCATCGCTCATCTCCAGGCCAGCCCTGCCGGCGACACCGCCTCACCTCCACTCTGTTGTCCAAGTCTATAATGCAGAACTGGATACTTTGAGAGTCTTCCCCCGAGGGAAAAATACAGACTTTCTGAGCACGGCCAAAGAACCTAGAGCCCTCGCCGCCAGCAGTCACCCTACCAGAACCGCCACAGCATACGCAGCCCCTAGCTGCCAGCAAAGCCCCACTCCTCAAAACCCCGTTGCCAATGCTGGCGCATCTCTGCTTCCAGCCCCTCAGTGTCCCCCCAACACATGTGTATCTGATTCTGCCAACACAGGCCACCTCAACTTTGCAAGGGGGTCCCGTCAGCAAGGCCAACACCTCCGGGCCCTCACTTTGAGAAGCACTTCTGGCTCGGTCTGCTCCACCCAGACTCGTGGCTCCAGGCCACAGGAGCGGCCCCCTGCCCGACCCCTCCCTCCTTTCCTGGAAGGCCTCTCCTCTGGCTCAGGAGTGAGTACAACCCACATCATGTACCCCAGTAAACCCAGCTCACTTCATTCCCAGCCCAGCCTCCTCTCAGTCAAACACCCTGAGAGCCAAGGCTGTGCAAGACCCCACACATGAGCCAGGTGAAGGGAAAGCCCGAGCGGAAGGAGACAGCAGTGCAGTGATCTCACTGACCACAGGGGCCTGAGTGACCTCGCTGACCACGGGGACCTCACTGAGTGGCCTCACTGACTCTGGTGACCTCAGTGACCACAGGGATCTCACTGAGTGGCCTCGCTGACCACAGGGACCTCACTGATGTGACCTCGCTGACCACAGGTACCTCACTGAGGTGACCTCACTGACTGCGGGGACCTCATTGACCACAGGGACCTCACTGAGTGGCCTCGCTGACTCTGGTGACCTCACTGACCACGGGGACCTCACTGACCACAGGGACCTCACTGAGTGTCCTCACTGACTGCGGGGACCTCACTGACCGTGGGGACCTCACTGAGTGGTCTCGCTGACTCTGGTGACCTCAATGACCACAGGGATCTCACTGAGTGGTCTTGCTGACTCTGGTGACCTCACTGACCACAGGGACCTCACTGAGGTGACCTCACTGACTGCGGGGACCTCACTGACCACAGGGACCTCACTGAGTGGCCTCGCTGACTCTGGTGACCTCACTGACCACGGGGACCTCACTGACCACGGGGACCTCACTGACCACAGGGATCTCACTGACCACAGGGATCTCACTGAGTGGCCTCGCTGACCATGGGGACCTCACTGAGTGACCTCACTGACCGTGGGGACCTGAGTGGCCTCGCTGACTTTGGTGACCTCACTGACCGTGGGGACCTCACTGACTGCGGGGACCTCTCTCACTGACCTCACTGAGGTGATCTCGCTGACCGTGATGACCTCACTGACCACGGTGAGCAGGCTTCACTGTTCAGAAAGTGACCGTGCTGCTCTGGAGGGTCGCATGGGACCCTACCCAAGGCCCGGTCTGCCGTCGTGCCCTGTGCTGGCTGAGACCATGCCGCCGCCTGGTCTCCCAACTAAGGACGCCTGGCAGTGACAAGGAAGGCGCTGCAGCCACGAGGAAGCAAGGCAGAACGTAGCCAGAGGCCAGGGCAGCAAGAGGAGCACACCACAGGAGTGGCTACAGAATTCTCAGGGGTTTTAAAACACCTTTTATTTTTAAAACCATGTATGATTTAAAGACAAACTGAGCAGACAGTGCAGAAAGATTCCACACCTCCCGCCCAGCCTCCCGTCAGCCCTATCAGCATTCTGACGACAGTTCCGCCGATCGATATGGATCCACACGCGGCCGCACACTGCAGCCCGAGCCTGAGTCAGATCTCCTTGGTCTCCCTGATGGCCACTCTCTGCCAGGATCCCCCTAGGATGCCACGTGGCCTCGAGTCCTCCCACTCCCATACCCCAGGACCCTCCTGGCTGGGACCGTCTCTCAGACCTCTGTTTCAGGGGGCCTGGGCACTCTGCAGAAGGCTGTCCACCGTGTTTCAGGAGCGCATGCCCACCCCATGCACCTGGGGAGAGGCGGGGGCTGGGGCGGCTGGGAGGAAGCTCCTGACCCAGTGGCCTTCTTCATGGTGTCCTGTAGGGTGCCCGTGCTGCTGACCCCGCCCCCGGCTGAGGGGTATCTGAGTTTCTCACTGCGCAGTGTTTTCCCTTGGGGAGAAGCTGCCATGCACAGCCCCAGTGATGGGGGAGGGGAGACGCAGCATCCACAGAATTGCGTGGCGCTAGTCCTATTTATCAATCGTTTACTTATGCCAGTGTCCTCATGGGTATTTATTTTACACTCTGGGCTAGGATCCAGCACTCCTCCATCTTGTTGCTGGGATGGCTCTGGCACTGGCCGCTGGGAGCGCCTCCAGTTGGCGCCCAGATCCCTTTCCCACGCCCCAGCGCTGTGGGGTGCTGTGTGTTTTCTGAGCCCTCTCCACTCACCACCCTGGCAGGGGCTCTGGGCACGTGGTGGGCATTTCTGCGCCTACTCCTAGAGTCAGCCATTTCTCAGTCTATCTCTCACATGCTCCTTTATGGAACAGCAGTTACATCTAAGAACAACACAGCCATGAGGAGAGCAGTTTAAAGATGCCCACAGTCCACACCAGAGCACCTGGGTTCAACACTGGCTCCTGCTCTGGCTCCAGCTTCCTGCCAGTGTGGACCCTGGGAGGCAGCAGGTGACGGCTCAGGTGCTCGGGCTTCTGCCACCCCGGGGGGACCTGGGATGAGTTCCCAGCTCCTGGCTTCGGCCTGACCTGGTCCCGGCTGCTGTCGGCATTTGGGAAGTGCACCAGCAGATGGGAGTACTCTCTGCTTCTGTCTTGTCTCTCTAAAATGCAGAATACAAATAGCTCTTTCTCTCTCTCTCTCTCACACACACACACACACACACACACACACACACGAGGCAGCTAGTGTCACCACCCTGGATCCATCCCTCTCTGACAGCAACAGCCCAGCTGGGGAAAAGGCCTCCTCCTCCCCTAGGGGCGGAGACCCTGCAAGCATGGACAGTGCTGGCTGAGGTGAGCACAGCCGACAGGAAGTCCCAAGTGCTGCGCTATACTTCCAAGTAGAGAAGAAGTCAAAGTAAGCACGTGAACGCTAACCACACATCCCCCACAAGCCCCAGCGCCCCAAAACGCCAAATGTCTGTGCGTGAAGCACACACACGCTCCCTGCACACGGAGAGAATTAGCCAAGCTAAAATCTTCGAAGTTCTAAAGAGGGTGAAATTCATCACAATTCCCAAGTGCAAATCAGCGGATGACTTCGCGCGAGCGCCTTAGATTCCAGGGCAGGAAGTGACTGTTTTACACCCACACGTCTTTAGAGAAGCATTAACAGGAAGTTTTCACTGCATCATGGACACACAGTAACAACATCACCCCAATCGAGGTTTTCCTTGGAGACCGCTAGCCAACGTGAGCCCGCGGCCACCCAGCAAGGCCCACGCTCCCCAGCACACAGAGCTCAGCGAGAATGCTACGCGGAGAGCAGGCGGCGGACGCGGCACAAGGAGGACCTGAGCGGAGCAAGGCCAGGGCACATGGCGCTGGAGAACAGGGCTCAGCTGGAACGGGAGGAGGGCAGCCCCCAGGTGGGGCAAGGAATAGCAGAGCACGACACAGCGAGGGCGAAGCACGGCGCAGACACGGTGCCCTGAGAACAGGGGGCAGAGACCACAGGGTGCTGCACGGACCGCCACGCGAGCAGACCGCAGAGCAGTCCGCCCATGCGCAGAGCGCAGTGAGGACCCCCGCAAAGGGGAGGCGGGGCATGCGCAGCGTAGCGCACAAGAAGTACGGCGTGAGGTTTGCCGGTGCTGCCCAGGTGCAGCCGCTGGGCGCAGCAAGGACTTGGGCCAAACAAGTACGCGGCACAGTGAGGTCCAGAACCAAGACACAAGAGCAGCGCGGGTGCAACACAACGAGGCTCCAAGCCAAGCAGACGCCGGCGGAGCAAGGAGGGGTGCAGGGTCGCTCCAGAACGCAAGGGCGCGCGCCCAGCCAGGGCTGACGGTTAACAGCCACAGCAGGGGTTAGGCCAGGGTGAGGCTACTGGACCTCGCTGGACAGGATCCCAAGAGGACCCAGCGGAACGGACGCTCCAAGCAGGCCTGCGACCGCGGCACCGGCAAGCGGACACTCGAAGCACATGGCCATGGCCGTCCAGCCTGCGCCGGCACTGCTACTGCTGCTGCTGCTGCTGGCCCTGCTCCTGCCCGCGCAGATCCACTCAGAGCCCGAAGCAACCGCGCCCATGCCGACTCCAACCCTGGGCAGCAACGTGTCGCTGAGCCGGCCCCTGCCCAGCGTCGACTTCCGCTCCTGTGTTCCGCGGCCCGTGCCAGGCCCATTCATGCTGCTGGCCCCGCTGGCCGCGCTAGTCCCGGGGCCGATCCTCCACTAGGGCGCTCAGCAGCCATGTCCAGGTCCCAGGCTGGCCTGCGCCAAGGGGCCAGCTGCTGCCTGCCCTCCGGAAATGGGCTTGGAGCCCTTCAGGGTGCTACCTTGCTGGGAGTCCAAGGAGAGACTCAAAGGCCATGTGACATCCTACCGGGTTGGAGATGGGGCTTAGGATCGTGGGTACTTTGGGAAAGAAAAAAAGACATCTGATCATTCCTGTTGGCTCATTAAACGTATAAAGTCAGAAGAGGTGTGCAGGCCTCTGAGTGGGGTGGGAGAGGGGGGCTCCAGGTACCCTCTCGGCAGCACCTCTGGTAGGTACATTCTCTCGGAGCCACTGCAGCTCCAGGCTTCATCTGCCGTGCCGCAGGGCAGGCACTGAGGCCAGCCCCAGCCTTGTCAGGGGGTCGGCTCTGCACACAGTCCCACCCAACACAGCCAAATGCTGCCCCGGGGGCCTGCTGACCCCTCCTGAAGGTGATCTAACAGGTGTATTTCCAAATCTGTTAACCCCGTGGGGGCGGGGTAGACTGAGTATTCAGAATGGAGACAAGATTTGTATCCACTGTGTCCTCACAAACGCCTCTGGGCGGCTTCCTTCAGTACAAGTTGGTGTTTTCAGACCCTGGGACTGGGCCTCAAGACTGAGGAAGTCTGCCCATGGACTTCCACCGCCTGAGGGCAAGTTCACTCTGTGCTCACCTTACAGACATCCTGGATTCCTACATGCAACACAGCCCGGACCAGCCTAGCCAGGGGCCACAGCAAAGGTACCTTAACATCCAACTTCCTACAGGAATTTGGGGGGACAAATGTTCAAACCACTGCACTCCTTGGAGGGGGCACTTACTCTTGCCCATTACTCCCCCCACCCCCAGACAATCCTGGTCCCTCACACTTCTCTGTGGCAGCAGCAGGATGACCAGGCAGGTGTCAGTCTGGGGTAGGGAGAGGCCTGCCTCTGGGAGGGTGAGGGAGACACCTTGGGGAAGCCTAGGAGGAAGGAGGTATCTGGGAAGCAGAGGGGAGTCTGGGAGGAGAGCCTGAGAAGAGGGGCCTGGTCGGTGGTGGCGTAGGAGAAGGGCCTCGCCCACCTTCCTAGTGGTCCTCCTTGCCTGGCCTCTGCTCTGACCAGGGCTGGCCACAGCGACACTTCTGCACATCTCTGCTGTCCAATAAAGTGGCCAGTCCGCAGCCAACCCCCTGCAGAAGCGGACAAGGATTCCAATCGCACAGCCAGCCCCACTCTCTTACAATTTTAGCTGGAACCGTCTTGTGTGCCTGGGGAATCCTTCTGACAAGTGGAAGGTGATCTTTCTAAACGCCTCCCTGGCACAGGCCTCGAGATGGCAGAATGGACGCCTGGTGGACGCCACAGCCCCGTTGAAGCCTCTCTCAGTCTGGAACAGGACCTACAGCCTGGGGCTCCCTGCGGACCCGGCCCTGGGGGATCCTCATGCACAGGGCCTGCCATGTGGCACAGACCCTACCCCAGGCCCGCAGGTCCCTGGAGGAGGCCGCAGACCATCCTCAGAGCAAATCACATGGAAGCTCAGGCTTCTGAAAGTGCTCGTTGCTCTCCCAGTGCATACCCAGGCCTGCCTGCCTGCCCCCCCCCCCCCCAGCCAGACTGCAGGTGATAGCAGCCCTCCCTCAGCCTAAGGCCAAGCCCAAGGACAGACAGCCCCAGGAACAGGGTCCACAGTGCAGGCGACAGCAGCCCTCCCTCAGCCTAAGGCCAAGCCGGAGGACAGCCCCAGGAACAGGGTCCACAGTGCAGGTGACAGCAGCCCTCCCTCAGTCTAAGGCCAAGCCCGAGGACAGACAGCCCCAGGAACAGCAGAGTGTAGAGGAAGGGTTTGGAAAGCGCTGGCAGCGTGAGACCACTGTCCCAGCCCCACCTGACCGAGAGCTGATAGCTATGGGCTGCCAACCGGCTGTGCCCCACCTGAGACACACAGAGATGCAAAGAAGCATGGTCAACAGACAGACCCACAGGACTGGGGCCACCACATCCCTGGGATCACCCAACCTCCATGAAGCTTGTCCTGGACAGGGGTAAAGGACACACGTACATCGTCTCAGCTGCTCCTCAGGTAGGAGATGCCAGAAAGAATGTCATGGGGGGTGGGGGTGAGATGGCCGCTCCAAGGAATGACAAGCAGAAAGCAGCCTCAAAAAGCCCTGGGCCACTCTGGAATCCGGAAGACACGGGCCAGACACAGGCAGGACTGCGACCTTTCTCCCTGGGGAGCAATCCAGGAGAAGGGGTCAAGCTGGGGTCATGGGGTGGGGTTCACACCCCACTGCAGAGATCACTGCAGTGACTATGGAAGGTAGGTACAGGGGCCTCTGACCCAGGAAAGGCAGAGTCAGCAGCCTCATGGGGCTGGGGTGGTGACCAGCTGTGGGGGCAGGGGCTGGAGGCACAGGAGACTGTAAGGGGACCCAGAATGCGGGCATCATGCGGGGAGTCCACGGCTCAGCTCAGGGCGTGCGCGCAACACAGGAGGGGAGCGACCCTGCGCTGAGGACAGGAAAAGCTGGCAGAGTCCGAGTCAGGACACGTGACTGATCAGTCCCTCGGACGCCAAAGAAGGGACCCAGAATAAGACAGGGACAGAACACTAGCCACTGACCTCGAGGAGGACAAGTCAGGAGGGGTGAAGGCTGATGAGGATGAGGGAGTGACAGCAGCAGGACCGCAGGCTTCCAGCCTCACCTCCCCCAGCCGTCCTGCCTGCCTCCCGATTGTGAGCCCACGTGTTTCTGTGCCGTGACGTGACACATGTGGCGACACCACCAGCATCACGAGATGTTTCCGTGAGGGCACAGCCTGCCTCTCATCTGCTGTTCGTTCCATGCTCACGTGTCAGGAGCACTTGGAAAGACTGGGCGGGAGGGTGGGAGGGCAGGCTCAGCCGGGCACTGTGGAATCTGAGAAGCGGCATGGCCCCAAGCTGCCTCCACGCACAGGACCCACCCCAGGGCACACGAGTGACAGGCATCCAGAACCCCCCAACGCGTGGCTTAACAACATCGCAGGAAAAAACACACTTTCAAATCTGTCACTTGAAGGTAATTCCAAACAGCAATCTCGTGCTGGGCACAGAGGAGAAGCCCCGGGACCTGGGACGCAATGCCACACCACGCCACGCCACGCCACGCTCGGCAGAACGGCCCTGGCAGCAACCGAGAAGCCGGCGGCTCAGAAGGGTGCTGATGCTGCATCTTCTCCCCACTGCTCCAGGCTTGTGAAAATGCTCCTGGATGGTCCTTAGTAAATATGACTTCTCTACGGGGCTTCAATTTCTAAACACAAAATCATTAGGAAACCACCTTAGAGAACACTGCGTGTAACATGAAAATCAAGGGACTGCCTTTGAAAATGCCATGAATGAAAGTGACGACCCGGTGTGGCCCTACTGATGATGAGATGATCACAGGTTTGCCTCAGACCAAGAGGTGACCAGAGAACAAGCAGTGCAGACGGTGTCTGGATTCACTCAACTCCAGGCGTTCTCTGGCCACCGCTCTGTACTGCGCAGGGCCACAGGCCTAGCCCAAAGGGGCTTTCGTGGGTGGCCGCGGAGGCCTAGCCCAGCAACCAGCAGGTGCAGAGACAAGGCAGGGGGAGGAGACAGCAAGGCCAGGCCCAGGGACAGTCTGACCCAGCGCTTCTCAACACTACCCACCTACCGTACCAACATGGCCCAGCACTCCTGACCACACAGAAATGCGGACCTGCCAGAGAAGCGCCTGGCACCCACCCAACACCTGGTTTCTCTCCTTGATACAAGGGATGCCGGATGGATGCTTCCCAAAGCCTGCCAGAAAACCAGAAACCAGACCTGGGTCCCACAACCCTCCCTCCCTGAGACACAGGGGTCACCCTGGGCACCTCAGAAAACAGCCACAGCACCCCCAGCCCCACTAGGCACCTTAGGGCTGCCATGGCTATGACTCCCGGCCCTGCAGGCTGCCACAGGGTCCAGCGCAGTGTGGGCTGTGGCCACACGGCTTCCTTCCTCAGGAGACCAGAGCTTATTTTAGAGCCCTGGTTTCCTGGTTTTTATCATGCCCATTGTGTAAACACAGGGCGGAAGGTCTCAGTGGCCAGCACAGCACCCTGCTGGCCACAGGGAAGGAGCCCAAGGTTCCCTTGGCTCAGAACATGGCAAGTGACCAGTGATACTTGTTCTGATGGCTTTCAGGACCCCGGCGCCACCCGCAAGAAGTACAAATGCCACCATCCTCCTTTCTGGGAATGGGAGGCGCCTTTAAAGCAACTGTCCCGGTGAATGGACAGAAGTGGGGATGGGAGCCTCACTGACCGCCTCGGCTGCAGCCCTGGGTTTGCTTGCTCAGTAACTGCAGACGTGCCTTGCTTCTCTCGTGTCCCAGTACTGACAGCATCAGTCCTGGTCAGGTGACACACACTGAAGCACAGACAAGTGAGATGTGGCTGCTTTTAAAAATTCAACAGGGGCCTGACCGCGGGAAAATGCCTCTGACACTCTCTTGGGTCTACGACTTAACGGTAATCAACTTTCAGATTAAGACCCGATCTGCTCAGTAACTTTCCAAGATTAAATCCCAACGGAAAACTGTACACAACAGCAGACGATATGGATTTCCAGGAACTCATCCTTGCTTTTCCATTCACTTCCAGAATCTTGCATCAACCAGCTGCAATGCAGGGCCAAGCAGGGGAGACCAAGCGGTTTCTCTCTCCCCAACAGAGACCCCAGCCGGTACCCAGAGCGATGGAGCAGGCACGGGATGCAGGCAGGAAAGGACTGTGCCAGATCTCAGCTCACGCCAGCCTACGCCTTCTGGGCCCACTGCTCGGGGGCTGGGCGACTGTCTTCCTCAGCAGGGCCCCTCTGCAGACGGACGTGGGGCACCCAAATTGTGTACGTCACACTCTGACCCCCACAACCCCCTCCAGGGAACTCAAGCAAAGGAAAGCTGACCTCTGGGGTTTTTACGTTGCTCCAAATAAATAAAATAGACCTATTTTCTCTTGTTAAATAAAATTCTGATTTTAAATTAAAGACAAATTAGTTTTGCAAGGGACTGAAAAGGCAGAAATCCAAATCGGTTCCGTGGAGAAGCTAGCAGATGGATTTCTGAGGCAGGCTGGCCAGCACCCAGACTCCTTGCCCAGTCCACCCAGATGGTCAAACCCAGCTGGGGTCTTCGAGCCCCTTCTCCCAGAGACCACCACTCTCCCCAGACGGCAGCCCGCAGAAGGAGCAGATCTCCTCCTCCCCCAAGACACTGAAGCTCAGGGCTGGCAGCAAGGACGCCACGGGCAGGTCTGTGCCCAGGCTCCTGCCCCGGCGCAGCCGCCCAGCTGCCAGAGGACACAGCAGCACAGACCAGGAGTGAGACGTAAGCAGACCCCACACACCCTCCCGCCCTGCCTCCAGGCTAGAGTCCACACTGGCCAGGAATGCGGTCTGACAGCCAGGGCCACAACGGGAAACCCTAAGCTCATCCCCAGCTCCTTGCCAGACAACAGTGCAAGCACCATGAACACCAGCACTCTGTCACCATCATGGCCCAATTCTGCACCGTCACAGGCCTTTCCAAACTGACCTTAACACAAACCCGCCAGGCTCCACCCTTTGCC
This sequence comes from Sylvilagus bachmani, assembly GCA_015711505.1. Lineage (NCBI taxonomy): Eukaryota > Metazoa > Chordata > Mammalia > Lagomorpha > Leporidae > Sylvilagus > Sylvilagus bachmani. The sequence continues at coordinate 1,256,688 of CM027407.1, read as the reverse complement.
TCTTCATCACTAGAATGGAGGAAACGCAGAAATAATTCTGTAAACAGTTAAGCTAAACATCAAGTGCTATCAAAGAAGGGAATTTCAAAGTTAAAGCAGCGGAAGAAATCAGATTGACAGGGTTGACTTAATACTGGGGCAAAGACGATGGATGCCTGGTTGGGAGAAGAGGGGCCGTCGGGCAGGAAACAGAGGACCTGGGCGGGGCAGGCCAGGCCCCTGCGTCACCCTGCTTCACTCTGGCATCCAAAGTGCACAACACAGAGCAGGTGCTTGAAAAACATCATCCAGCTATCACACAAATGAATACATGAGAAATAGCGTAGTTGATACAAAGGAAGAAGGGCTGCCTGGATGTGAGGTGACAGCAACTCCTCACGTTCAAGGACACGTCACAAAACCGACACGTTTCCAACAGATGCCTGATCATCCTGCAGAGGCCGTTATCAACTCCACATGCTTTTATCTGTTAGTGGCCCTGGGGGAGAGGGGGACGCTCAGCTGTGAATTAACTAAAAACAGCAATGACCCGAAAATAAGTTGCGTCAAGTATTCAAGCTGAGGTCAGAGCAAGGTCACAGTGGGAGCGCTGACCTGGATGGGAAAGGGGCTGACCTTGGTGCTGGCCACACGGATGCGCACAGACATCAAGGCCCTCAGGCTGCACAGCCAGGTCCCGGGGCAGCTAGCGCCCGCTCGCACACACTCAGAGGAGACTGCAGCGTCTCCAGGAATGCTGTGAACCGGGAGACAGCCTCCTGGTGCTCGGAAGAGGCCACGGTGGAACACTGACAACACAGCAACTGGGCAATGCTACAAGGCAGAGCTTTCCGCAGGCCCCGCCCCAGACGCCAGCTGTTCCCATGTCCACCACCGTGCACATCTTCCGGCAGTCGAGGGCATCCCTGAACATCCACAGCGCAGAGGAGGCCTCTCTGGGGAAAATGGAAGCTGCAGAAATAGACAGCAAATCTAACTTTTTTATTGTCTTAAAAGTGGGAATTTCCTCAGAATGCAAAAAAATGTTTACTGACATCAGGAAAACTATAAATGACGTTTCCGAGACGACAGAGCGGAGGGGGCCCTGTGGTAAATCCGCAGCAGATGCAGAAGCAGCACTTGGTAACATTCTGCTGTCAGGCGCGAGGGCTACTTCAGAAAGTGCTCGCAAGAGCCTAGCAGGAGCAGGCTGCTGCTAACCTGGACAGCGCCAGAGGTGCCCCAAGCAGTGGGGACACGCGAGCTGCAGAAGGGGGAAGCGGCCGTCAGTCCAGCGGTGAGAGAGGCAGAGGGACCAGGCTCCCAAGGCAGCCCTCCACCTGGAACCCCCAGGCACAAGGAGCGGACAGGTCAGCAGCTTCCTGCCGAGCAGGAATGAGCGCCTGGAGCGGTGCTGACTCTGTGATCCAGACAGCCGCTCTGACCCCTGCGCATCAGTGAGCTGCATGTAAGCGCCAAACACAAACGACTGCAAGAAAGAGTTTCTTAAAGTTCATGGAAAAATGCATATTACGAAAAAGCTGTGCATGAATTTCACATTTTTTGTACCACAATAACCTTATCTTCTAATTCCATTTTCCACCAAATGTTGAAGCCCTTGTAAGACCACTGAGGTAGGGAAAATGTTCTTAGATGGACTCGAAACCCAAGCCATTAAGGAAAAGCCTGCTGAGTCCGCTATATGAAAAATCAAAACGTCTTTGGGAAAAAGAAATAAAATCCAAAAAGCGATGATAAAGTAGTAAAACCCTTGGACTATGACACCTCATTTCCCCTGGGAACAGCACCCCTGTCCCACAGGACCACGCTATTCAGGGGGCGGGAGCCCTCCCGGGGCTCGCAGGGGCAGGCAGAGCTCCTGGTGAGCAGGGGCCTCGAGCTCGGGCTGCCCCGCCGAGCCGGCAGAGGCTTCCCACACAGAGACGAGGCCACTGCCTCCGTCCTCTCCGCACCACCAGCTCTGTCGCTGCTTCCCTCAGCCATCTGCGATCCTGGACTTACGGGCAGACCGCTAAGGAAACTCCCATCCGTCCTCCATGGAAACCCTCCTTAAATTACAGGTCCTGCGGCAACACCAGAACCAGGAGGCGAGCCCCGGCACAGCACTGTCAGCTGGTCCCTGCCCTCCAGCCTCCCGCTTGGGACCCCAGCCACTCCCTACACGTCCGACGCCGAGCCTCAGTCCTTCCTGGGTCTTCCTGACCTGGACCCTGCTGACACACAGGCACTGGCCAGGTGTGCGTCCGGCACGCCGGTGACGGGGTCGGGTGTGCACTCGGGCTGGTGCCCCCGGGAGTCCCCGACGGGCTCGTCTCAGCACAGCGGCCTGGGCGAGGTGCTATCTGCTGGCTTTCTCCACTCTAAAGTTAGCACTTTTCCCTTTTTAATAAATAAACTGGGAAAGAGATACTCTGAGTGGAGGCAAATATCCTGTTTCTCCTCAATGCACCTGTCGCAAGTCACCTGGAGACTGCCTCGCTCCTCATCCCTTCCCCGCAGACTGACTGGACTCGTCAGGAAGGGCCGCCCCTTCTCCCTTGTGTACTATTGGGAGGAAGCAGTGGACATCTGTGTTAGCCCTCGGCTTACAGTCCTGCTTTGGCCAGGCAGGCTCCTGGGCCCTGTCAGCGTGTCCGGCCACAGTGCTCCCTTGCCTTCCAGGTGTGCCTCCTCCAGGGAGCCTGCTTGTCTTACTGGTGAGTGACATCAGGTCTGCCCCCTGCTGCAGGGGGTCAGGACCTCAGAGGACAAGGCTCACCACGATGTTCTTGCCCGAGCACACAATCTACACGTGTGTCAGCGTCTGCGCCTGTCGCACCCGCACATGGTCAGGACCACAGTCACAGCCACGCTCATGCTGAGCCTCCCAGCTGTCCTGCTGTTCTCATTTCTAACTTCCAGGGCTCTCTTGATCCACCAGGCATCTGTGTGCTTGTCCTGCCTCCACAGACTCCTAGCTTTGTGGCTTGCCCTTCACCCCTGAGAAACAAACTCACTGCTTGCTAGAGTGGGGTATTCTGTGTCAGTCTCCATCACTGGCCTTAGGGAACGCAGCCAACCCACTGTCTCTAAAACACGTTTGTCTTCCCACCACCCTAGCAGGGGCTCTGCTCTGTGCTCCCACGACCTCGCCATCCTGGCTGATGTGAACTACCTTGGACCCCTCTTCCCACACGAAGACAGCTCCCCGAGAGTTCCCTGGCCTCACCTGGCTCACGTCCAGTGTGTCCTGGAATAGACCGCAGGCCAGGCCCCAGAAAGGGTCTTCCCTCTGCAGGGGACTCTGCGGTGTAGAGGCCCTGCAGCCATGGAGCCCTGTCCTGCCCGCCCACAGTGGGGCTGGTCCACTTCGCGTGGACCATCGGGGACACGTCCTGGAAGTGGCACTGCTGGGTCTGAAGGCCTTCACCTGTGTGGTTTTCAGGCTGAATGTGGTTTTCAGTATGCCCAATATAAAGCTGCTCTAAGGCCAACTTCCTCTTCTGATGAGTGGAGGAACAGAACCCTTGGAAGGCACCAAAAACCCAGACAGCCCTGCTCCACATTGTAGTCACGGCTCTCACCCTAGAAGGTACAGGTGCACACAGCAGGGAGACCTCCAAGGCAAGCCCGACACGGAGCAATGTTCTTACCACAGACACACTTGTGGCTCAAACCTCATTTCTCTTTTGAAGATGTATTTATTTGAAAGGCAGAGTTAGAGAGAAGAGAGACAGAGATCTTCCATCTGCTGGATGATGATTCATTTAGTTCACTGCCCAAATGGCAGCAACGGTCAGGGCAGGGCCAGGCAGAAACTGAGAGCCTGAACTCCCACAGGGATGGTAAGGGCCTAAGCACCTTAGCCATCTTCTGCGGGTTTCCCAGGTGCTTCAGCAGGAAGCTGGATAAGAAGTGGAGCAGTTGGGACTCAAACCAGCACTCAAAAGGGATCCTGGCGTCACAGACGGTGGAAGCTTAACCCACTGCACCACAAACCTCATTTCAAGCTCCCGTGAACTGGGAATACATAAGAGAAATGAAAACACGTGTCCACACAGAGATGCACGTGCCAATGCTCAGAGTAGTGCTGTCATGACAACCAGAAAGAGCAGTGACACAAACCCATCTCTGGGGAGGCGGCATCTACCCCACAACAATGGCTTCCCACACTAGGAGAATAGAGCAGGTGGCACCTGGGGGCGGTGCCAGCCTCCTGTGAGGGCCACGACACAGGGCAGGATGCCACCACACGACGTCTACAAGATGCACACAGGATGTCTAGGCAGCCAGAAGCAATCAAGCACAAGGAATGTTCCCAGGAGAGGGAACTGTCCCTAACACTGACCCTGGCAATGGCTGTACAACTCAGACATTCAGGGACGTCAGTGGGTGCAATGGGTGAAGCCAGCACTTGAGACTCCGACCTCCTACATCAGAGCACTGTCCCAAGTCCCCCTTGCTCCCACTTCTGATCCAGCTCCCTGCTGATGCACCTGGGAAGCAGCAGGTGATGACCCGAGTGCTTGGGCTCCGCACCAGGTGGGAGATCCAGACAGAGTTCCTGGCTCCTGGCTTGATGGTGGCCCGTTCCCAGGTACTGTCACTATTTGGGGAGTGAACCAGCAGACAGAAGCGCTCACTCACTCTCTCTCTCTGTCACTCTGCTTTTCAAACAAATAATTTTTTTTAAAAACCACTTATGGAGAGTGAATCTCATGGCAAATCTTGGGATTCCTTTCCCACCTCTTACTTTCTGCTCGCACCTGCCCAGAGCACTCTAAAAAGCACTCAGTGTCACCGCTTCCTTCTATAAGCAACAGGATGTGAAGTGAAGAGGCGGCCGGCGCCGGCCTGCAGCACCCACAGATCCCAGCGTGCCTGATCCCGCCCGCAGCCCATCGTCACATTGCTTCGGTGGAAGAAACAGCCCCTCCCTTTCCCAGGGCGAGGGCTCTCGGCAGTAAACAGCTCACATCCAGGAGCTCTTCTCACACCTGGGCCGCAGGTGCTGCAACTGACTCACCGCCCAGATGTGAAGGAGAGCGGAGCAGGCCAAGAGTCAGGCCTGCGGCTGCATCTGTGGGAACACAATCAGCTCCCTCCCATGGCTCACGAGAGGGCAAGGCTGAGGCACAGCAAGCTGGCGTGTGAAAGATCATGCGTCTGCAGGGGGTGACGAGCACCTACTACAGACACCAAGACCACAGAGGGAAAGCAGCTGGAGAGCACAAGTCGGAGATGCCGGTCCTAACCCTGCTGGCTCCGGCGTGACCGGTCAGCAGGCCCCAGGCAGACTGTCCCCTGGTCACTTCCCAAACTGGCAGAAATGTTACGCAAGTGATTTCTTCCCAGTGTTCCAGGGATGGCAAAACCCAGACTGAACTCTGTGCTCCCAAAGTGTTGCTTCCCCCAACCCTGTGTCTCGCTCGCCTCAGCTCCAAGCCGGCTTTTCTCTGCAACAAATAATCATTCACCCGTTCACCGCTTGTTGTTTGTGCTACAACTTTCTTGGACCTGTTACTTGGGATGGAAAAGTGTCACGTGAAGCTCTCTGAAAGCTCGGAAAACTTTTTAATGAAAATAAGTTTATAGCATATTAAGAAAGGAAAGATAATCTTGGGGGCCAGCGCTGTAGCGTAGTGGGTTAAGCTGCTGCCTGCACTGTTGGCATCCCATATGGACACCAGTTCGAGTCCCAGCTGCTCCCCTTCGGATCCAGCTCTCTGCTGTGGCCTGGGAAAGCAGTAGAAAACAGCCCAAGTCCTTGGGCCCCTGCACCCGCATGAGAGACCCGGAAGAAGCTTCTGGCTCCTGGCTTTGGATCGGTGCAGCTCTGGCAGTTGCAGCCATCTGCAGACCTCTCTCTCTGCCTCTGCCTCTGCCTCTCTGCAACTCTGCCATTAAAATAAATAAATAAATCTTTAATTAAAAAAAAATTAGAGGAAGAAAGATAGTCCTGGCGAGTACTCCACAAAGCGCACTGTAGCGCAAGAGAAGCCACTGTAAGCGACACAAAGATGGCGAGGCCAGCTCAAGAACAGTCCTTCCACCTGGCCAGCGCCAGCACACACCTGTCCCGAAGGGCGTTGGCCTCACGATTCAGACCAACAAGCGTGCCCTCACGTCCAGGGCAGGGCGCAGGCACGCCGTTAGATTGGGTCTTCTACAACCCCAGGTTCACACTAGGGTTCCCATCGCTCTTCCTGCGGCACTGGGGTCACGCCGTGGAAGCCCCCTCCTCTACGTGAGGGTGCCCTGAGGAGCAGCACCCGCTCCTGAGAGCAGAAGCCAGAATTGCATTTCCTGATCTCACACAGCCAAGGCACACGAGACGACTGTCAACTGCCCCCACCGCTTCAAAACCTCACCTGGGGAGAGAAATCCGAGACTGTCCCAGGGACAAGAGCGTGCGGTTTGGGAGGCACTGGCAGGGGCCCGCCAGGAACACCAGGGAGCGAGCGCTGCTGTGCTGTCTCCACAGCCCCCATCCTGGGAGCAGCTCCTCCTGGAAGGGCCACCTCACAGTGGGCTCTGCGCTCTGTCCCACTGTCACCAATCAAACAAGACAGGATGCGGGGCTGCGGCACGCTGCCCCTATGTGAGGCTCAGCCTCATGCACGCTGACAACCTGCGACTTCAGAAGGTGTTCACCGTCCATGAGTGCCACTGAGCCATCTCGGGCGCTGATGCTGAACACTGGACTTGAGCGCTGCTCAACCCACGTCCCCTCAGGCAAAGGCAGTGCAGGGAGCGGTAACGGGGGCTGGGCACTTCCTTGGAACCAGACCCTGTGACCTCCCCTGCCCGGACTCTGCCTCCTAAACCTGCTCACCTCTAAGACCCCAGCCCCTCCAGTCCCCCACCTCTTTCAACACTCACTGAGCCAGGAGGGAGCAGGAGAGCCGAGTGAACCACCCTGAAACACTGAGCCTTTGGGACTTCATGCTGCGCCCCCCGTGTGCACTCAAGGAAGTGTGGGGTTCGAGGCAGGCAGGATCCAACCTCCAGTTTCCCAAACCCTGGGACATTCTTCTGTTTGTTCTTTTATCAGCAATTTATGAGCCATACTGTCTCCGAATTCTAGCTTCAGGAAGCCTCTGTGGTTCAATCAAATGTATTCGTCACTTGATTTCGCTGCTGCTTCCCTAAACCTGCCAGATTACTCAAAGCACGCTCATCTTTGTCAAGGCGCCATTATAGCCATCCCTCCTCTGACGACCACGGAGAATGCGTTTCCACTCTACGTCGTCCAAAAGGGGTGACCAGAACTGTATTTTCAGGACGTGGGCTCCCTGTTCTGAACAGATTAATTTACTATATTGCGCTTTATGGTTTTATAACAATTTTGAATGTTTTGTAAATGTTTCTATTCTACAAAGAAAAGCATGGAAATCTGGAGATAACACCGACATATGGGGCATAAATCTATGACTGATTCACCAAGTACAATAGGACATGGGGGTGCAGCGTGGGGAGGCAGGAAAAGCTTTCGTTCCCACGGGCAGATGCACTCACTCAACTCAGTCCCATCCTCCCTACCTATAGGAAACGTAACAAAACACGGTTCACCCGCTCAGTGAACGCTCGCGCGCGTGCTGGGCCGGGTGCCCTCTCTGTGCCGGGCACGGCTCTGAGCCCCTGCAATGGATTTGGAGCAACCACCTGCCTTCCTGAGGCTTCCACTCCTGATAGGTACACACGGGAAAGGTAACCAGGGCCCTTGAATGTGCATCCCATGCGTGTGCAAGCAGCGAGCCAGACATGGCACCAAGGCCCTGAGGCAGCGGCCACTGGGAGCACTGAGACAGGAGTGGCAGGGGCTCTGGGCAGTGGCATGACCCAGTCTGTCTTAGGTTAGTGCTCAGCTAGAGCACTGGTCAAGAACGGACAGAGGAGACCAGGAGCGGGAGCCCAGAGCCAGGGAAGGGGGCAGTCACAGTGCCCTCCTAGGATCATCATGAGGATTACACTGGATTACACTCAGCTACCCATGCCTGACACATGGTAAGAGCTGACGAACCGTGAGCTAAATGTGACCCAGCTTTCCCTGACGCCACTGAGATCCTCACTATCAGTTCCCTGATTGGAGAAATGGAGGTAATGAGACCTATGAAAGAGTGGTGAGGAGTAACCAACCTGAGAACAAGAGCCCCCAGGACGTGCAGGTGTGCGCAGTGAAAGCTGACATGTGTGTTCCTTCGTGTGCATCTGGTACATGCAGGTGTGTGCAGTGAAAGCTGACATGTGTGTTCCTGTGTGGATGTGCAAGTGTGTGCAGTGAAAGCTGACACGTGTTCCTGCGTGTGCATCACACAGTGCCCAGTGCATCTGGGATGTGCAAGTGTGTGCAGTGAAAGCTGACATATGTGTTCTTGCGTGTGAGTCACAGCGCCCAGTGCATCTGGGACATGCAGGTGTGCGCAGTGAAAGCTGACATGTGTGTTCCTGCGTGTGCTTCACAAAGAGTCCCCAGTGCATCTGGGACATGCAGGGGGCACAGTGAAAGCTGACATCCATGTTCCTGCGTGTGCCCCCAGTCTATCTGGGACATGCAGGTGGCACAGTGAAAGCTGACATGTGTGTTCCTGTGTGTCCATCACAGACAACGCTCAGTCTATCTGGGACATGCAGGTGGCACAGTGAAAGCTGACATGTGTGTTCCTGTGTGGACGTGCAGGTGTGTGCAGTGAAAGCTGACATCCGTGTTCCGTGTGTGCTTCACAAAGTGCCAGGTGCATCCCGGGACCCTGGGTAAGAATATACAAATGCTGTACATCGCAGGCAGGAGACAAGCGAAACCAAGCCCCTGTGATGTCTTCACACGGAGACTGCTCCACCCCAGCTCCTCTGGCCAGCACCACTGCTCCCTCACGCAGGAGTCTGGAGCCTTCCTCGTCCCTCCTCCCCCGGGAGGAGCTCACGTCTGCTCCCCTTCTCCAGCTCTGCCAGGCCTTCATTCTGCACTCCTGCCCTCCTGCATCACCTGTCCCCACACATTTCTGCAAGGACACCTTCAGCCTCACACTGGACAGGTCTCCCTCCACTCTTAATGAGCAGGTCCCCTGGCGGCCACCTCTTCTCCAGCCCACTGGGGGACACTCAAGCCCTGAGAGTAAGAAGGGAGGAAACCCCCAATCTCCACCAGTGGTTTGGACTCCAGGCTGCTGGAGCCTCCTGGCTTCTTCCTTCTTCAGCAGAGCCCTTTCCAATGGCACCGGGAGCCCCCCGCCCCCATGGACCCCTTGCCAGCAGCCCCTGGGTCAGTCCTTGCCTTCCGGACTCACACCGACTGCCCAGACTCAGGTCTCAGGCTCCAGTGATAGGCACAGGAGCCACGACTGAGAATTGGCCATTGCCCTTCTCAAGCCTGACCTTGACTGTCCACCCAAACCCATCCTGGCCACCCAGATGACTCATCATAAAAGCAACGAGCAGAGGTGCCCTCTTACGCACTGCTAGCCAAGCACTGCTGCTTCGGGCTCTGCGTGAGCTCAGTGTGCTGGTTCAACAACCCTGAGAGATGAGCTGCTGTCAGTCTTCCTAATTTATGGATGAAAAAAACTTGGCACACTCAGTGCAGACGTGTAGCCGACTGGTTAAGACTCCCACGTCTCAAACCAGTGACCTGTGAATGCACATCCTGGGATGCAACAGGGACACCTCAAGGGATTGGGTCCCTGCAGCCCACGTGGGAGACACAGATTGAGTTCCTAGTCCTGGCTTTCGTCCCAGCCATTGCAGGCATTTGGGTAGTGGACCAACAGATGGGCTAGCTCCCTCTCTCTCCCTCTCTCCCTCTCTCCCTCTCTCCCTCTCTCCCTCCCTCTCCCTCTCTCTCCCTCTCTCTCTCCTTCTCAAAATAAATACATCACCAACAAGCACAGAAAGATGACGGAGCTTGCTCAAGACCACATCCAGTAAGTGGCTGCGCCACAGCCACATTCATGTGCTCAGATCCACAGCGAAGCTGCCTCTCACAAAGGCGTCCAAATCCCAACTCCTGATTTCTTCCAAACTCTGGCTCTTCCCCAACTTCCCACCTCACACAGGACATCAACGGGGCAACAAGACGGTGTCGACGCCAACTCCAAACCTCAAGGGAAAGAACCATGTTCTGAAGAAGCAACGTCAGCAGTTCCGTTTCATGACTCCTCCAGTGAGTGCAGAGAACACCAAGGAGCGGCAGCACATCCTCCATCACACATGAGGTATGAAAACAGCGACACCGACGTCGTGTTGGCCGGGCCACGCTGGTGCCGGCCACACCCGGGCAGGAGCTGCAGCAGCCTGCCTCTCCCACGCCCGTGAGTTGGGGAATCTCTGCGCTGCGCTGCACCGCACCCAGGTCTCCCCCAGGAGTCACGGCAACACGGCGGGCCCACTGGGCCACCCCCCGACTTACGAGAATTGCCACACCTGAGTCTGTGGGACAGCCTGGCCTACCACCAGCGCCTGCGACACAGCAGCCCCTCTCTCAGAGCTGAATCCCAGGCATCTTTCCCTCGGAACCCGTGAGCCCGCCCGCCCGCCGCGGTGAGGCTTCCCATTCCGCCTGGATTAAAGTCTGGATTCCTCCCGAGGCCTGGGTGCTGCAGTCTCTCCAGTCCCCTCCCACACTTCCCCACCCTCTCAGGCCATGTGGCCACCCTGACGTCACCAGCACACGTCCAGGCCTCGGTTCCAGAGCTCCCTCTGCCCGACGGGCTGCCGCCGCCAGGGCCACTGCCCAGATCACTCCATCCCTGAGCTCCCAGCCGGGAGCCCGCCCTGCCGTGTGTCCTTCCTGGCGCTGAGGACGCTAGCCCCTCACCACGGAAAGCCCACAAGGGCAGGGACTGTCTTGCTGCAGCGCCCGCCACGTCTCTGGCGCCTAGGATGGCATCTGCTGCGAACAGAACAAAACCCGTCTGGGGACTCCCTGCCTGGAGCAGGCCGAGCTTCACCCCGCTCCTCCCGCACAAGCGGGAGGCACAGCCACACTATTTTTATCCCCTCCCCGCTGCACCTTAACTTTGAATGCATCAGAAAGGCGTTAAGGATCTTGCTCTGTGTGCTCCTAGCACGTCTCCAAAGCATATAAACGGAGCAGCCAGCTACTAACCAAACTTCAGAGGATGTGATAATAACGTGGTACTGGTGGCCCTCGGCCCACAGCTGTCACAAGACAAAACAAAACTGCAAATTTTCCTTGTCCACACTGCACATAAAAAGCTGTGACTCTGGAAAGCAAAGTCTCTCCAAGAGTAGGGGAGACATCTCAATGACTTCAGTGTCTACTCTCTTTAAATGACATTTTTGCCATTTGATTTTCCTACCTCACACGCTATAAACATATTAACTAAAACTTCTTTTTAATCACAACCATTCCATCCTGTCCAATAACCAAAATGCACATTTTAGCTCTGACTGCTGCAGTGGGGTCCTGTGTGCAGGGCCAGGTCCCCAGGGATCCAAGAACATTCTCCCGAGGAGGGCTCTGGGCGAGGTCAGTCCCAGCACTAGTCCAGGCCTAGGAACATCGCAGGCCTGCAGCCACTCTCCACCCTTCCTAAGGCCTTGGCCATCAGGAACTCGGCCACACTGACCAGCAACCCTCACTGGCTTCAGAACTGAACCTACGGCAAAATGTGCCCCAACTAAGTCCTGTGCCGGCTGCAGTAGGAGCCTGATAAATGCTTTCTGGGGTGGATTGGGAGGGAGAGACAGAGTGAGACAGAGAATGAGCGCAGCACAGCACATTTCAGAAAGTTACAAAGAAAATCAGCAAGTTTCCCAATAAAATTCGATCTCCTGGCCGGTCTGTGGCACAGTGCATCACGCTGCCGCCTGCAACGCCGGCATCCCCTGTCACCCCTATCAAAGTGCTGGTTCAAGTCCTGGCTGTTCCACTTCCAATCCAGCTCCCTGCTAATGTGCCTGGGAGGGCAGCAGGAGACGGCCTGAGTGCCTGGGTCCTGCCATCCACGTGGGAGACCCAGGTGGAGTCCCAGGCTGGCCTGGAACCAGCCTGGCCCAGCCTCGACCATCTGGGAAGTAAACAACTGGATGGAAGACCTCGCTCTATTACACTGCCTTTCAAATAAAAGAATAAACCTTTTTAAAAAGCCAGATATCAGCTTTAACTTGGCTCATAAGCTTGATCGTTTTGCTTAAGTTTTTTGTAGGCTGGTAAGTGGATAACTTCATCTATTAATCTCTTAAATGTACTTTCTAACCACCTCCTAATTAAATAACACTCTTTGTTCCTATGTGCTTACAGAGTTAATCACAGCATTCAAGGGAATGAAACCCAGTGCTTTAATACATCTTACAGAGAAGGAATTTTGATAATTAACACAAAACGATCAGTAGGTTTTGCTTGTAGTCACGAATAAGAATCGCCACTGTAGCACTGTCGGTCACAGGAAATATTAAGAACTGCATTACAACTGCCAGCGTATTGACTAGGGCAGGGGCAACCCACGACACCGCAGCAGCAGGGGCAGGCAGGCGAGGGGCCGCGGCCGGGCGAGGCGTTCACGCCTCCCGGGCACACACTGACACTTTTACATCCATAAATAAAATCGTGCAATTTCACAACTAAAATTATAAATTTTATTTTTAGGACGTAACGCTACGTGAGTGACTAACAAACTGCCAGCGGCATCTCTCAGCGCTGCCCACCTTGTCCGGCACCGGGAGAGCCTGCTGCATGGCATGTGTGAGATGAATTAGGAGTGCTTCAGTCATGCACCAGACAGGCCTGGAGTCCGAAGAACTCTTACGCAAACATCTGCAAGCAATGCTTTACGACCCGTAAACAGGCCAAGGCGGGAGGGCCCCGGGAGGGAGCGCCCAGCGCCCCGGGCCGGCCGCTACCACTGCCCCCCGCAGAAAGGCCTCTCCTGCCCTGCCCATGTGACCTGGACGTGGTGGACAGCCCCAGCTTCGGGAACCGACGGGCACGGCTCACAGACAGCGGGCCCCTCTCAAAGCCCGGTGAGTTCACCCTCTGCGCCCAGCCCAGCCGGCTCATCCAATACTTATCAAGCGCCTGCGGTGGGTCCAGCACCCTCCCAGGCACCGCAGCAGCCCCCTCTGCCTCTCTCCTCCTCGCCCCAGCAAACCCTGGGCAGCAAAGGCGGTCTCTCCCCAGGGCAAAGGCAGTCATCAGGGCCCTTCCGGTGGGCTCCGGGGACCACCCGGCGGGCCGCACCTTTCAAAGAAATGGAAGGTTCCTGCGAAGGTGGGAGAGAACAAAGAGGACCAAGTACAAACCTCTGTTCTGCACGCTCCGCACCGCAGGCGGAGTGCAGCACAAGTTCCAGGAGGACCTTCTCAGGCGCTCGGGGCGCAGGCACGGCGCCCTGGGCTTCGCGGCGGACACAATGCCTTTACCAGAAGTAGCAGCCAACCCTGCTGGCTGAAAATACTAACTGCGAACCCAACGCCCGGCGCAAACCCCGGGCAGCCCGCGGCGGGACTCCGCACCGCCCACCCGCCCACCACGCGGCCATCCTCCCACCCGACCCCGCAGCTGCGGGCGCCGCGGGAACTTCCCCGCCCCGGGCAGCCCGCGGCGCGCAGCCTCCCGCCGGACGCCCTCCGAACGCGGGGCGCAGCCCCACGCCGGGTGCACGCCCCCTGCCCCGCGGCGCGCAGCATCCCACGCGGACGCGGCGCCCTCGGGAGGGCACGCGCCGCCCGTCCAGGACGCAGCCTCCCCGAGTCGGGGCGCAGCGTCCCCATCGCGGGCAGCCTGCCTCCCCCGGGCGCCGCCCGGCCGCCCTGGGGCGCAGCGTCCCCACCTCGGGGCGCACCTCTCCATCTCGGGCCGCAGCGACCCCAGCCCCGGCGCAGCCTCCACTCCCGGGCGCCGGGACCCGCCCGCAGCCCCGCAGCCCGCAGCCCCCAGCCCCGTGTGCAGCGCTGGGCCGGCGCGCGGCGTCCGCGCCCGAGCGAGCGCCGCCGGCCTCCGCACCTGTCCTCCCGGCTTACATAAACGGGGCCCGGAGCCCGCCGCGCCCGCCGCCCCCGGCGCCCAGCCGGCCAGCCCGCCCGCCCTCCCGCCTCACCTCACGCGGCCTGCTCGGGACGCCCGACGCCGCAGCGGCGACCCGGCCCGGCCCCGCGCGCTGCGGCACGGCGCGCCGGGGGCTCGCGCCGCCAGAGCCCGGCCGCCGACCCGCCGCCGCCGCCGCCGCCGCCGCCACGGCCGCCTCAGCCGCCTCAGCGCCACCGCTGGCCGCGGCTCCGCCCTCGCCACCGCCCCCGCGCGGGCGGGCGGGCGCGCGCGCGCCGTGGGCGGGGCCGGCGCCGTGACGCCGACGTGCGCGTCCCCGCCGGGCGCCGGGGCGAGGGCTGCGGCTGCGGGCGCGCCGGCGGGGCCCGTGCGCTGGCGCCGCGCGGGGTCCGAGGGGCCGGCAGGCAGGTGTCGTGCCGCGGGCTGCGGGGCCCGGCGCGGGGCGGCCCCTGAGTTCGGTCTCCGCGTCAGGTGCCAGGGCCCCCAGGCCTGGAGCACGTGCCCGCACCCGGGCGCACCTGCACTGCAGGCCCGCTGTGAGGGCGGGCGCGTCCCGGGGACCCCGTTGAAGGGCGCTGGCTGCGCGGGGTTGCCTTAGCTCAAGCGTGCAGGCGCTGTGCGCAGTGAGCTCCTTCCCCCGGCGAGGCCCCGGCTCCAGTTCAGGCTGCAGCCTTCGTCAGCCTGGGACCCTAGGTGGGCACTGACCCGGTCCCCGCTTGTTAACCAGGGGCAAAGGGCAAGCGCTCAGTCCCGCCTGCTACCAGCCCCCCGGCTGCCGGCCTTACCCAGGGTCCTGTTTCAGAGTGGCCTCCAGGGAGGTCAGCGGTCTGCAGCCCCCGGACAGTGCTGCCAGGGCCCTTGTCTGCTTCAGCCACTGGCGAAAAGGGGAAAAACAAAAACAAAAAGCTGTCTTCGGGGCCAGCAGGCGGTGAAGGAAGCGCTCAGCCTTGCCGGGGAGTGGCCAGAGGGGCCTGGTGACTGCTGAGTCAGCGTCAGGACTGCAGGGCCGCCTCTTAGGGATTCGTCCGTGGAGGACAAGCGTGTGTGCAGGGACTTTGTGTCTGTGGCCGTGGCACAGCTGTTTAATCGCTCGTGACCCCGGGGCAGCAGCTTGGGCCGGTCGGGCTGGGCCAGGCCCTGCTTCTGGGCCATACTGCAGGAGGGGCAGGCCGTCCGGCCCCTCGGCAGCACAGCAAACGTGGACCCCAGCACACAGGGCCTTCCGGCCCCTGCTGGCGTCTCCGCGGCTCTCCTTGGCTAAGGTGCGTGGGACGCCCCGGCCAGGCAGCGAGTGAGTGGCTCTGCATGGGCAAACGGCTGTGAGACTCGTGGGTGCGTCCCCACCACACCCGTGCACGGCCAAGAAAGAATTCAGGCATGAGATAGAGTAATGGAAGGTAAAATAGCAAAGTTTATTAGGGCAGGGACATCCGTAAGGACGGATGGGCACCTCTCCAGACAGAACCTGAGAGTGCCCAGTCGCTCAGACGGGGGGGGGGGAGAGCATGGTTACATGGTTGAGTGGAGAGAGTACACCTGGGCAGGCCAGGCAGGCAGCTCAGCAGAGCGCAGAGGGCTGAGCGCGCCATCCGGTTGAGGCTGGGGGTTTTTAAGGAGCTGGGTCTTTGTCTTCACCTATCTCCTCCTGAAACAAAGGATTTTATGGCTGTAAATATCAAGAAGCTCCTATCTGGGTTTTCCCTTGAAGGTATCAGACAGGAGGAAGCCTAGCTGGCGCCATCCTGGGTTCAGAGGAAGGGTGAGCAGGACCCCTGGAGAATGGGGATCGGAGCAGGGTGTTTGAGATGCAGATACTGGACTACATCTGGGAGATTCTGGAAGATTTGTCAGGCAGAAGGGGCGGGACCCCCACCTGGCAGGTTATCAGGTAGAAGGGGGCAGGGCAGGATGTGAACACTGGGCTGCCCTTGAAACATTATTGGGATGACTCTGAGATGCAGATGCATATGCTGGACATAGATGTCTTCTCATTAGGCCTTTATGTCACACACACATAAGCTCATATCTGACTTCCTGCCTAACAAAGTCACCCTGGCTCCCCTGGTAGCCATGGAGAGCAGGTGGCAGCAGTGACCAACACCCTGGTGTGGCTCCTGCCAGGGCGGTGAGGAGCCTGGGACTGTCCCCTCCTGCCACACTGCCTCCCACGCCATCCTTGCCACAGAGACTGCCGTTACCGTGACATTCTCCCGACCTGGAACTAGCCCAGGGCACGTTCTTGTTGATGCTGGCGTCAGGAGAGTGGCTTCCCCTCACCGGGGCAAAGACGTGTGCGGAGCATGAGGGTCCCGCTCTGGTGCCCGTGAGGTCAGTGCTTAGAGGAGGAGGCCTGGTATCCTAGGAAAGGCCGGAGGAACAGCAAGGACACCTCAGCCGTCCACTGTCAGTGCTCGCACCCAGGTGGCCATGGCCATCTCCTCCCAGGAAGTGGGAAGCTGGCATCCAGGCCTGTGCTCCCAGCACTTGGGCTGTTCCCCTGTGCACCTGGGCAGACTCTGAGCTGAAATCCCACTTTGGTGTCCTGGGGACCCACTCGCTGCATGAACGCTCACATACAGATCCCTGTCTGCCCCATGGCGTGTTCCCTTCACACGTGTGTGTGCAAACCACACTTCAGCGGCTGGAAGATTGCCTGCATGATACCAGGAAACCAACGGTCCACTTCTTGCCATCAGGGGAACGAAATGCCCTGACCGTGTTGTCCTGCCCCAAGTCAGGTGCTCCCGGCGTCTGCAGAGACAGTGGTATAAAATGGTTGCTAATGATCCTAGGATGGGGACGCCCCTCAGACTATTCTGGAGCTTTCTGGAACCTACCAGAAGGGAGGAGAAGGCACCCAGCAGCTGCGCCATTGTTCACGTACCAGGCTTGGGCAGAAGTGGGGTTCTTCTGGAGAGAGCTGGGGCTCACAGGTGTAAATACCACTGACCTGCGGCCCCCCGCCTCTGCTCCAGGAGCTCCTGAGCCGCAGTGGCCGTCACCCCACCTGTCTGGCCTTTCCCTCTGCCACACAGAGACGCCGGCCTGCGGTGCTGGTTCTGTGCTGCGCACGCACTCAGACCGAGACTGCTCGCACCCTTCCGGTCCCATGGCTCCGAGGGCAGCACTTGTCACTCAGTGTCCGTGCACATCCAGAGTGTGCCTAGAAAAAGTCGGCGGCTGCGTTGCAGTGTTCTGCCCGGGCTCTGAAAAGGGGCACTCGAAGCTACTTTGAGATTATAGTCTGAAGTGCATTGTTGATTTCCTCACTTCTAAAAACAGAAGGGAAAACTGCTCGTAAGAGGTGCAGCTATTGTACTGTGATGCGCAGAGACAGAGCCAGAGCCAGAGGGGTCTTCCATCCACTGCTTCACTCCCCAAGTGTCCGAAACCGATGGGGCTGGGCCAGGCTGAAGCCAGGAGCCAGGAACTCCATCCAGGTGTCCCACATGGGTGCAGAGCCCAAGAACTTGGGCCATCCTCCTCTGCCTCCCACGTGTGTTAGCAGGGCACTGGAGCAGAAGCGAGCAGTAGCAGGACCCCAGTCAGGTACTCTGATGTGGAATGTGGGCATCCCGACTGGCAGCTTCACAGGCTGCCCCACAACACCTGCCCTGTGATGCATTTATTTGAAACAATGTTTTTTGTTCTGTATTTTTAAAAGAGAGAGAGAGAAATATGATATGGGAGTGGCAAAACCCGGGGGGTACACCCTGACCGCCGTGGTGGTGCACACGTGCGGAGCCTGCCCGGCTCGTGATGCGCCACCTTGTCTGTGTACCTCCACCTCCCCCCAGAGAGTCCACGTGGCCAGGAGGGGCTGGGAGGAGCTTGTGTGGGCCATGTGACATGCGCTTGCCCCACCCCCAGCTCCAACCACACATGGTATTCTGACTCCCGGTTAGCACCGGGAACTTAGGTCTGGCGTTGAGTCAGCCTCCCGTCTCTCTGTGCACCTGGACCAAAA
Organism: Sylvilagus bachmani; assembly: GCA_015711505.1. Classification (NCBI taxonomy): domain Eukaryota; kingdom Metazoa; phylum Chordata; class Mammalia; order Lagomorpha; family Leporidae; genus Sylvilagus; species Sylvilagus bachmani. The sequence continues at coordinate 1,238,737 of CM027407.1, read as the reverse complement.
GGTTCAAGCCAGAAAGGGTCAGAAAATGTGTTCCCCTTGCTCTACACCCCCGCTGGGACGACCCCTACTGGGACACCAGCCTGGAGGGAGAGTGAGGGGCAGGTGAGCGGAGGATGTTCTGAGAGCCTTTCGGTGCCCTGGGCTGTGGCGGGTACACAGGTGGATGCACAGTGGAGATGCCTTCACTGGCTCATGGTCTCTAGGGGGTGGATTCCAGTGTCATGGGGTAATGGGAGAGGGCCCGTGGGCAGGTGTTGGCGTCTGCTGTGCCACGGAGCAGCCATGGGACCAGGTGGGCAGCTTGGCCTCGCTGGGACGCGGTGTCCGCCTCACAGGGAGGCCCCAGGAATGAACAAGGAATGGGCTCTGAGAGCGGAGGCTGGCGCCGCTGCAGGAGGCCGGCGGTGCTGGAGCTGAGTGTCCCCATGGAGAGTGCCCAAGGCAGAGGGAGGCGAGGCTCCTGGAATTTGGAGACTTCTGCAAGGGATCGCGTCAGGAGGAGGGTGCATGGTGGCTACATCCCACGGGCAGCCAGCCAGTGTCCCATGTTCTGAGCAGCTCACAGGCTAAGCAAATCTCACGTTGGCAGAGTACTGGGGGCAAGGGGATACACAACAGGAAACGTGGCACAGGCCTGAAACGTCTCCTGCCCAGCCCCTTCACGAGAGGGTGAGCCTCCGGGGGCAGGGGGAAGACGGGCACATGCGTGAGGGGTGGCAGTGGCTCCGGCCACGGCTGAGGCAGGTGGCCAGGTTAGACAGAGGGCCTAGCTCGGGTGACAACAGTGGAAGTGAAGTGAGCTAAGATGTTTTTGGGAAAGACTAAGACTGAGGGACAGACATAGGGAGGATGACTTGGGGAGGCAGAGTGAAAGGAATGACTGGGGGAGAAGCCAGCAGTTCCTTTGGGCTGCGTGGAGCGGGCTATGCCCCGGGGGACGTCTGTGTGGCTGCACAGGAAAGCGGGATCCAGAGACAAGGACTGAAAGGGAGGAGGACACAGGGCACCAGGGCCATCGCCACATTTGCAAAGTCACCCCAGGGCCATCCAACGCAATCAGCTTGGAAATCAGCCTGTTACAGATTTGTCCAATCTCGAGTCCCATTCGCAGTTGCCTTGGCAGGGCCAGAACAAATGATTCTGTGGGCCGTACATGGTCCGGGGGGCCGGAATGTTCCCTGAAGAGCGAGAGAAAAGGGAGACAAGGGAACCACACACCAAGCCCTGAGGAGCTTCAGGCATCGAGTGGGGAGCTCAGGAGACCTACGATCAGCAGAGGGGTGGTGGCCCTGAGAAGCAGAGCAGCAGGGAACTGCGGGGTTAGAAGAGGGCGAGGACGGGAGGCACCGTGGACGACACAGGGACCGGGAAAGCTCGGCGGGGCGTTGGAGACAGGATGCCCGGAAGGAGAAGCACTGGCGGCCCCCACCCCCGCAGACCTGAGAATGCACAGGGCGGAAACGCAGGGCCCAGCATAAAGCAGACGCGAAACTGATGGTGGGAGCATCCCAGTGGAACCTTCAGCAAAGCTCCGTCAGCAGTGTATAAAGTGACAGGAATATGATGACCGAATTGGGTTGACCCAAGAACATAGCTTAGAGTTAACGTTTTCAAGTCTATTAATAGAAATCACTGCACCAGAAGACGGACGATCATCCCGAGAGATGCAGAGCAGCTTTCTGTAAAATCCAGCATCAATCAGACTCGTGGAAGGCTAGGACGAGAGGGGGCTTTCATGAGTCTGACGAGGATTCCACAAACGTGCCTGACGCACATGGCAGCCGGGAAATGTGGAGGATTTCAGAGACCAGGACCCACCCCAGGGGCTCGCCCATTCCAGCACCGGGGCCACGGAGCCCACCAGCCAGGGAGACATTGAACTGGGACAAAACGTGTAGCGATCATGGAGGGAGATGGTTATGATCCAAAATATCAGCTAAGCCTTAGATTCAGCAAAAGTGGAGCGAGATGACTGAGTGCAAGGCTCACCACACACACCCCAAATAGATTTCCATACATCAGTGACAAATGACACATGATTTAGAAAAATGGTAGTGTCTGCAGCAGCAAGATTGGTCCAGCCCTGGCTGCCGCAGGCATCTGGAGACTGAAACAGTGGATGGAAGATCTCTCTCTCTCTCTCTCTCTCTCTCTCTCTCTCTCTCTCTGTCACTCTGCCTTTCAAATAAAAAAAATTGCTTTTAAATTTTGTGGCTCTGGTGTGTTTAAAGCAGCTGCTAGTATCAGAGTCACAAAAATTAAAAAGATGACAAAATTAAGTACTGCGGAGGATGTGGAGCACCGCAAATCGCGTTTAAAACAAATCATTTGAAAAGCAGAGCGAGAGGAGAGGGGTTTGCCACCTGCTGGCTTTCTCCCTAATGTCTACAACAACCAGCGCTGGGCCAGGCCCAGGCCAGTAACCCAGACCTCCATCTAGGTCTCCCACTGGGTGGCAGGAGCCCAAATACTTGAGGCATCGGCACTGCCTCCCAGGGTGCGCATCGCAGGGAGCTGGAATTAGACACAGAGCCTGGACTTGACACCAGCTGCTCTGTCAGCGACGCAGACCTCAGCCACTGAGCCAAATACCCGCTCCCAGGATTCCTACGTAGGGGTGTGACTGACAACTGCTAGTGGGGGTATGACTGCTTTGGACAATAACTTTATCATCTCATAAAATTAAATACTCGCAGACCCCACTGTCCGGTGATCACACTCAGAATATCACACTCAGAAACATCATTACACGCGTGGTGAGGATGTCGTTGTGGCCAGGTCACAGCGCCGTGCCGTGGCCAGTCCACACACTGCTCAGTGCGTCAACCGCAGCTACACAGACACCCAGAATCTTGGGAAGGAATCTGGCTGCACACTGTGCTGTTTTATACAGCACAGCAACAGAACCCTGGGGCAGGGGACTGGCATCGCAGAGACCCCCGCCTGCAGTCCTGGAAGCTGGCAGCCCACCACCAGGGCTCCAGCAGGCTCCAGGCCTGGCCGGGGCCGGACAGCACCTGTCCACTGTGGCTGTACCGGGGTGGGGGAGGGCAGGCCTCGTCCACAACTCCCAACACCACCACGCCGGGCCGGGCGCTGACACAGCCACACAGGAGCACTGGGGCTGGGTCGGCGGCCTCTGTGGTGCACTCTGCACGGAGGACCCCCGGGGAGGGCGGAAGGGGCCTGCGGCCTGGGTGGTGAGACCCGGAGAGAGACTCACGCGTGACTGTAAGGGTTCCACAGGACGGGTGCACGGGGAAGCGGGCACTCCGGGCTCTGTGGGATCGGATGGGCTCCGTGAGTCGACGCAGGACAGCACAGATGTGTTCCTAGAACCAGATGTAAAGGCAGGGTGGCTCCTGGCACCCACCACTCCCCAGTAGGGCCTGGAGCCGGGAAGGGCGCTTCCCGCTTTCCTGTTTCAGTTGTCCCTTAATTACTACGTGAGCAGGCTTTCTCGAGAAGCTGAAAGGTAATTAGCACCGCAGCCAGGCGGGCGGCGG
>CM027407.1:1204216-1234731 GCA_015711505.1 Sylvilagus bachmani | reverse complement strand
TGTTGCACTCACAGCCCTGCAGCCCCGGCACTTGGCTGCGTGCGACAAGGACGATGTGACTGATGCCAGTCTGTGGCTGGCGGTGAGGGCCGGACTCGTGGTCACTGTGCCTGCCAAGGGGCTCTTCCCCAGGGACGCGGGGCAAGCTCCTGGCAGCTGTCAGACTGACAAGTGGCCTTGCAAGAGCTGATCTCTGTTCCTCACGTGTCTGGGTCTGTGTCTCGAGCCCCGCTCCCTCCCCCGATCTGTGTATCTACCTCGGTGGTACCGAGCGTGGCTGCACCACACAGGCAGCTTTGGGGCCAGTCGCTGACCTGCCCTGCCTCCATCCGTGAAGCCGCTCTAAGGCCGTGCTCGGCAGCCCACCATCTCTGCCATCTCTCTGCTGGTCCCTGCTGTGGCCTTTCTTCATCGTTGGGATCTTCTGGTTCTTCTTGCTCTTGTAGGGCGCTGTGACGGGGAATCTCACTCCCCAGCCACACTGCAGGGTCCCGGTCTCTGTCGGACCCTCTGTCCGCCCTTCCTGCGGAGGGGTCTCTCACTGCTCCTCGGAGGCCCTGTCACAGCCTGGTGGAGAGAGGAGAGCTGAGGCCCCACGGCATCTCCTGTGACTCACGTGGCATTGTAGGAAGGGAAGGGGTGACCCAGCCTTGTCTGGCATGACCCTGCCGGGGCCCCAGGGCCCTCCCGACAGGCTGGTGTGGGGTTTGGTTGGAGCAGATCCTTGTCTGACCTTTGCATCGGGCTACCCGGGAGAGCCGCCTTCACAGGGCCGTGGCCGCCTGATGTCCATGGCCTTTGACACCAAGCACAGATTTAGAGGCAGCGCGGGGCCCAGAGCTCCCAGCATGGTGCCCCCAGGTGCACACTCCTCCACCTTCGTCGCTCTACCTTTCAGTGCCGCCTTATGTGTTGTGGGTGGGTGGGGAGTGTGGTCCTGGGATCCTGATTGTACTGCACGAGAGCAGAGGGGCAGGAATCTCTGCCCCAGGATGTCCCTGCTGCCTGGCATGAGCCAGTTCCCTCGTGGTGAGAGCAGGGTGCCCACACACCTCCCTCTGACACACTGCATCTGCCTCTCATGACCTGAGGGGCTGTGGGAGCACCCAGCCCCGCCTGAGGCATCTCCCCTCCAGCAGGGGCTGGTCTTGCCTCTCACCTCAGCCCCCAACCCTTTTTATTAAGTCCCACATCATGGAAACAGACAAGTATGAATTGCAGGAGTGTGTCGTGAGTCTCATGTGTCCATCACCTAGCACCACCAGCCGCTTGCTGGGGTCCCCCAGACAGCTCTGTCCCCACTATGCAGAAGGACTGCGAAGTAACCCCGGGTGCCGTCATTTCACCTGTGAACAGTGTGGTGTGGATCAAGAAAAGACGAGAGCCATCTGCACCCCTCCATCGTGAACAGCAACACAGCTGTGCCGGCAGCGTTCACAGCTGGCTTCCTCGGCTGCAGAACCTGTCAGAGCAGCTGAGGTTCTCGCCCAGCACTGCGCTTTGCACACAGCAGATCCTCAGAAACACATCTAGAAGTTATTAATCGCTACAAAATTAATGTGCTTGTTAACTCTCTGGAAAGCTTTCTTGAATAAAGGATTCCATGTAGACTCTCATTTAACTTTAGCAACAAGTCTACCAGAAATGCAACGAGATTAAAAGTTATTGGGGCTGGTGCTGTGGCCTAGTGGGCCAAGTCTCTGCCTGCACCGCCGGAACCCCATATGGGTGCCAGTTTGTGTCCTTGCTGCTCCTCTGCCGATCCAGCTCTCTGCTGTGGGCTGGGAAAGCAGCAGAAGATGGCCCAGTTTTTGGGCCCCTGCACCTGCGTGGGAGACCTGGAGAAAGCTCCTGGCTCTGAATTTGGGCTGGCTCAGCTCTGGCCATTGAGGCCATCTGGGAGTAACCAACAGATGAAAACCTCTCTCTGTCTCTGCCTCTGCCTCTCTCTGTAACTCTACCTCTTAAAAAAAAGTTATCAGCAAGTGGTTGTCAATTGAGCAGCATATTAGGTCCGTGATGTGTGAAATACAACACAAACACACATTTTAGCAGCTTTAGTCACTTTTTTTTTAAAAAGCAGATTTGCCTTTTAGTGATGTATAATATACATTTTATTTGTGCCGGCTCACTAGGCTAATCCTCCACCTGCGGCACTGGCACTCCGGGTTCTAGTTCTGGTTGCTCCTCTTCCAGTCCAGCTCTCTGCTGTGGCCCGGGAAGGCAGTGGAGGATGGCCCAGGTGCTTGGGCCCTGCACCCCATGGGAGACCAGGAGGAAGCACCTGGCTCCTGGCTTCAGATCCGCACGGTGTGCCGGCCGCAGCACGCTGGCCTTGGTGGCCATCTGGGGGTTGAACCAATGGAAAAAGGAAGACCTTTCTCTCTGTCTCTCTCACTAACTCTTCCTGTCAAAAAAATTTTTTTTATTTATATGAAAACAATTTGTGGTTACCCGAATGGGCACCTGTCTTCCTTGCGACAGTCTGATGGGACTCTTGTGATGTGCTGTGTGTCAGAACAGCTGTGCAGTGTGTGACCAAAACACTGGGGAAGAGGGAGCTTTGAAGTTTGTTAGCAACTGGGTAATTAGAGTAGTCGTTCTGTGAGTCTGTTAATATTTAGGTAATTCACACGATGTTTCCCTGACCACATCCTGTGCTTTCTCTTGCCAACTAAGTGCTGAGTTACCCGAGCTCACAAATTAGATTGGGTTTTAACTGCCACGCATGTCAGTGTCTCCCCAAGATGCTGCCAGGGGACGGATTCTTGCTGTGACCCCCAAACCACACGCTGGGGTCCTCAGGAGTCACCACCGTGTCCGCCTCTCTGTGACCCTGCACTCCAGGGACTGGGCCCACCCACCCCAGAGGGCACCAGCCCACACCTCCCTCGCCTGCCTGCTCTCCACCCCGGCCTCCCACACCGCCACAGAGCCCAGAGCCAGCTGGGGACGGGAGACGAAGCGCTCCCCCTCTGCTCTCCTGCGGGGCCGGGGTGCGGGCTCACCTCAGCCTGTGTGCTCAGTGCTGCTTTCTTGCTGTCTTTCAGACAGAAACCGTCTGCGCCCGTCAAGACATCCTCGGACGTGCTCTGCCATGGACGCAGAAGACGAAGAGAACATGAGTAAGACCCAGGCCTATTCAGTGTCGAGTAGCTAACTGTCCATTCAAGTTGCAGTGTTTGTGAACTTGGCTCGTGAGGCCGACTTGGGAAGGCTGACTTTCCTCGTGCCGTGGGCTGTTGGCAGTGTTTGTCTTTAATTCTCACCCATTCTCTGCAGAAGGTGGCAGTACCGCCGTGGACGCCGTCCCTTCAGCCCTCTGTCTAGGTCCCGCCGCTCTGCATGGATGAGGGGCCGTCCTTTTCACACGGGGAAGATGGCCTAGGTGTGTGTCCACCGAGAGTTGTGGTTTCCGTGACGTGCACTCTGGACCTGCACCTGTGCGTGTCGGAGCTCATCTTTAGGAGTGCTGTGAAGCCTGCTCTGGGGAGACTGTAGTCAGAAATGCTCTGCTGGGGGCTGCATCTCCACTGGTGAGGGAGACAGGGACGTGGGTGCTGAGGGTGCTCCAACCTTCCCTCTTCTCTCCAGGAGTTTGTGAATGCTTGTGTTTTATCTCTGATCCAGACAACAGTGTGTCTGAGTTAAGACAGAGACTTCCACCAAAGCTGCCAGGGGGTGGTAGGGAAATCGGGATGAGATGTCACCTCCCACACCAGGGGGTGGTAGGGAAATCAGGCTGAGACGTTGCCTCCCACACCAGGGGGTGGTGGGGAAATCAGGCTGAGAACCTGCCTCCCACACCAGAGTGTGGTGGGGAAATCGGGATGAGACGTCACCTCCCACGCCTGGGGGTGGTAGGGAAATCAGGCTGATGTTGCCTTCCACATCATCGACACGTTTTTGCACACTCACTGGTCTCAGGGAAGACTGTGCGGCTCCCAGCGAGCTGTATCGGTGTGGTTGTTGATGCTAGAACTCAGTTATGGGCGTCTCACCTGGTGACGGTCTCATCTGGGTCCCTGCTGGAGTTTATGGAGGGCCCTGGGCAGTGGGGCTGGGTTGATGTGCTGCGTGCTACGCAGTGACCACTGTCCGTGCCTGCAGGGTGGCTCCTGGTCAGCAGTGCGGTGCTGTGGGAGCCATGTGGCCAGTGGGCCCTTGGCAGTGGGGCTGGGCTGATGTGCTGCGTGCTACGCAGTGACCACTGTCCATGCCTACAGGGTGGCTCCTGGTCAGCAGTGCGGTGCTGTGGGAGCCATGTGACCACTGGGCCCTGGGCAGTGGGGGTGGGCTGATGTGCTGCGTGCTATGCAGTGACCACTGTCCATGCCTACAGGGTGGCTCCTGGACAGCAGCGCGGTGCTGTGGGAGCCATGTGGCCAGGGGGCCCTGGGCATGGGGCTGGGCTGATGTGCTGCGTGCTACGCAGTGACCACTGTCCGTGCCTGCAGGGTGGCTCCTGGACAGCAGCGCGGTGCTGTGGGAGCCATGTGGCCAGTGGGCCCTGGGCATGGGGCTGGGCTGATGTGCTGCGTGCTACGCAGTGACCACTGTCCGTGCCTGCAGGGTGGCTCCTGGACAGCAGTGCGGTGCTGTGGGAGCCATGTGGCCAGTGTGTCCTTCTCCTGCAGATGCGTGCACTGCCCAGGACTGCTGGGGCCCCGTCTTCCCTGCTCTCCCCCTCGCTCCTATTTAGGATCGTTTTAAACCCAGCCTTAGGATTTTCCTGGGCAGTTCCATTCAGCATGTCCAGCTGTGCCCGAGTTCTTCAGGGAGAGAGATTAAACTCCACGTCTTGCTTTAGAGCCATTCACCTGCACTTGGGTACAGGCGTCCCCTGGGCCACGCGTGGGGACCGTGACCCTGGCCCGTCACCTGCAGCCTGAGCTTTGTGACTTCATGAGTGATGTTTCTGCTGGTTCAGGTGCCACCACGTTGCAGCACCCGGTCCTTTGACAGCACCAGCGTCCGGTCGTGACTCGTCACACTTCAGGAAGACAGCGTGGGTCTCGGCAGGCGCGTGATGGCCTCCCTCGGGCTCAGTGCCTTGTCCCCTTCCCCCACAGCGTTTTAACAGACGGAATGGGAGCAGCACCGCGGTGCTTCCCGAGTGGTTAAGAGGTCACAGTCCACCTGAACCATGTTATGTAAAGTATCTCTCATGATCTCAGGATTGTCTCATTGTTATTTCTGAAAAGAGCCGAGTTTGTTACAGAGCTTATACACGTTGGGTTAAGTGCATGTCGGAACACACTGTGGTGATTTGCTTCTCTTTGCGGATTACTCTGTTAAGCCAGGGAAGCAGCCACCCAGGATGTGATGCTCTCGCTCACTCAACAACCTCTCCGTTCCGCCTGCTCGACTCTTCCTAACCCTTTGTTCCCTTTGAGCACCGAAAGGAGTAACCTATTGAGCTTTTGCTGGAGGATGTTATAAATGAAAATTTAGTGTCCAGTCCATCAGCTTTGTCACCTGGGGGAAGTGGGGTGTGTGTCAGAGGTGCTGTCTGTAGGGACAGTTCGCGAAGCCCTCATCTCTGCCCAGGAAGCATCACTTTGCCCACAGATGGTGTTGAAACCATCTCTGGTGACTGATGGTGGCCCTGGGAGTTGGTGATCTCTGCCGTCTCCCACCGTAAACCCTCCTGTGGGCTGGAGTGATGAACACTCACGATGTCTTAGCATGATCAGAATCCACGTCTCGTTGTGTGGAACAGAGACCCCAGGCCTCCATCCTGTAATTGGTTCACGATTTTAAAACATTTCGGTGACTTAGAAGGTGTGAATTTCTGGGAGCCATGCACATGAGCAACCTTGCCAAGCCCCAAGACCACGGCCTGTGCTTCCCACAGTGCCTGTGGAACTAGCTGTGATGAAAACCCAGCATTTCTTTTCCTTTGCAAAAAGGCTTGATAAACTTAGCAGCAGTGAACACCTTTTTATTTCTGTTTTTCAAAATTAGTCATGTTTGTTGTGCCATGTACTTTAAAAATTCTAAAATTATGTTCCTTTATTAATTTTAAATATAAAATATTGGGGCTGGTGTTGTAGCACAATGGGTTAAGCCTCTGGCATCTCGTGGGCACCGGTTTGAGACCCGGCTGCTCCACTTCTGACCCAGCTCCCTCTAATGTGCCTGGGAAAGCAGCGGAGGATGGCCCAAGTGCTTGGGCCCCTGCACCCTTGGGGGAGACCTGGAAGAAGCTCCTGGCTCCTGGCTTTGGCCTGGCCCAGCCCTGGCCATTGCAGCCATTTGGGGAGTGAACCAGTGGATGGAGGATCTCTTCTCTCACTCTGTAACTGTACCTTTTAAATAAATAAAAAACAAGTCTTTAAAAAAAGATAGATATAAAATACCTTAAAAGGCAGGATAAGAAATTATTCTGGAAATCTACCAAATAATTATCATCCCCCCAAAAATATACTAAAAAATTACCAGATGTATTTATGTAGTTATCAAGTTGCAGCCTGCATGCAGCTTCAATTTTGTACATTGTTTTTTCTATCATGGAATGTATTTACGGATTCAGAGATAAATCAGACCCCATGTAATAATGAAAAATTTTAAATCGATACCATAAAAGCATACCCCCAAAAAATAATTTATAAAACAAAACTAATACTTTTCTAAGATTGATTCACTAGTGAAATCAGCTAAATACACATTGACTGAATATTTTAAACCTGAAGAATCAATAAGTTGTGCACGTACAGTTTTAAATAGCGTTCTGTCTCTGACTGCTGAGCGTTTAACACCAGTGGGAAGTGAGAGGGTAAGAGACTGAGAAGGAAAAGCAGGACCAAATGTGTCTGCCAGCTCAGCGCAGCACCACTCCGTGGACTTGCTAACGAGGCCTGTCCAGATCAGCTTTTCACTAAGCATCTTGATAGCTAAATAAATATCTCTGGATGCTCTAGAACATTCTCAGTAGAAAAAAAAAAAGTTGTTTAAAAAGTTTGCCTTCCAGTGCAAAAGCAGCTGGAGAAGTGAATAGGAGAGGCCTTAGCCATGTTCAGCTGCCAGGCCAGTGGGCTGGGAGCTGTCGGGGTGCACGCAGGCGCGAGGTCTGAGCACGCTTCACTTGCCCGGTGACAAAGGGAGATGACGGAGTCTATAAATTTTGCATTTACAAGATCCTGCAACGAAGGCATTGTAAGCTACTCTTTCTGGGCACCGCAGGTTCCAGCAGCGCAGACGTTAAGGAAAACCGCCACCTGGACAGCGTGCCCCCCAGGGATGGCGGGGCACCTGGGCCCAGCGAGGGGACCCAGCTCTCCAACGGGGGCGGCGGGGGTGCCAGCAGGAAGCGGCCCCTGGAGGATGGCAGCAATGGCCACTCCAAGTACCGCCTGAAGAAGCGGAGGAAAATGCCGGGGCCCGTCTTGCCCAAGAACGCCCTGATGCAGCTGAACGAGATTAAGCCCGGCCTGCAGTACACGCTGCTGTCGCAGACGGGGCCTGTGCACGCGCCGCTCTTTGTCATGTCTGTGGAGGTGAACGGGCAGGCGTTCGAGGGCTCTGGCCCCACCAAGAAAAAGGCAAAGCTGCATGCTGCCGAGAAGGCCCTGCGCTCTTTCGTCCAGTTTCCCAACGCCTCTGAAGCCCACCTGGCCATGGGGAGGACCCTGTCTGTGAACACAGACTTCACATCCGACCAGGCCGACTTTCCCGACACGCTCTTCAATGGCTTCGAGACGTCTGACAGGGTGGAGCCGCCCTTCTATGTGGGATCCAATGGTGACGACTCCTTCAGTTCCAGCGGGGACCTCAGCCTGTCGGCCTCCCCGGTGCCTGCAGGCCTGGCCCAGCCCCCACTCCCTGTCCTGCCGCCATTCCCACCACCGAGCGGGAAGAACCCTGTGATGATCCTGAATGAGCTGCGCCCGGGTCTGAAGTATGACTTCCTGTCGGAGAGCGGTGAGAGCCACGCCAAGAGCTTCGTCATGTCTGTGGTCGTGGATGGCCAGTTCTTTGAAGGCTCGGGAAGGAACAAGAAGCTGGCCAAGGCCCGGGCGGCACAGTCTGCCCTGGCCACTGTCTTCAATCTGCACTTGGATCAGACGCCATCTCGCCAGCCTATCCCCAGTGAAGGTCTGCAGTTGCACCTGCCACAGGTGAGCACGGGTTGCTGCTGGAGCCACAGCTTAGCAGCGCTTCCTCTTCCTGCAGCTCTCAACTTCCCTCCTCACATCACTCTGTCCTCACCATGGGTAGCTGCGGCCACCGCTGGCTGGGGGTGGGGTAGCCCTCCTGGATCTCAGGGACCACGACTCACTGAGAAGCCTGGCCAGCCTCAGTGCATGCTGGGGCTGTCGGCCAGGCAGTGTGGACATCGTGCCCCACAGCTCTCCCATCAGCCCAAGCAAGCCCTTGTCGGGATGAGCGGACAGTGATTGCCCCTCAAAGGGCCCTTCCAGGGCTCATGGTCAGGGTCAGTGGTGATAGCCATGGCATCCTCAGTGGGAAGCCCAGGCAGAAGTGAGCTCACATCACAGGACATGGGACTGCATGGGCCAGAGCCTGAAAGCACTCAGGCTGGGTCCCGGCCCCACCCAGTAAGACCAGGGTGGAGAAGGGGAAGGTTCTGGGGTGGCGGAAAGGGGGCGCAGTGTCTCGTTCCTGCCCCCCAGTGCCCCAGCTCTCCCCTTCTTGGGAACGCAAATCCTGCTGGTCCGCTGGAAAAAGTGCTCCGTGACCGTCCTGCTGTGCGGTGCTTGTTCCCAAGCGTGCTGCAGTTTGCTGACGCAGTGGGGCCGTGTCCGCAGCTCTGGGGCTTCCTGGGCCTCTGGACCTGGGTCCTGGCTGCCTGGCGGCGTTCACAGAGTCCATGTTGAGGAGCAGACCACCATCCTTCCTGAGGCCTCTGTGAATCGGATGCCCGCTTCCCTCACTGACCTCCTCAGCCTCGCTCCTAAGACCTGAATCCCTTTGTAACTGGCGCCTCCTCGGCCGTGGGTCCCCGTGCAGGGCAGTACCCTGGGCTGTGCAGCAGAGATGTCTGAGAGGGCCAGTGGGCCCAAGTCCACATGTGTGTGAGTGGGCGCCAGCCCTGCCTCAGGGTTGCCAGTGTGGAGCCTGCCAGGACCCTGCCATGGGCAGGGCTGTGGGTGCCGCCTCTCTCCTCGCCTTGCAGGTGCCAAGTGTCAGGGTGTGGGCTGTGCCGTCTGCCAGCACAGGCTCTTCCCCAGCTCTTGGGTGGTTCCAGAGCGTGTTCTCATGTCCCCTGAGGACCTGAGGGGTCCCTTCCCAGAGTCACTTCTGATGTCTTTGTTGCTGGCTTCTGCTGCTGTTTGATTGGAGATTTCAAAATGCATCTTCCCAGGGCCTTGCTGAGCAGCCTGGCTGGACTGGGGCCCAGCGTCCCCATGGGCTGCAGACTTCTGCCTTCCCGATGTTCTGAGTGGCTTGAGGGGGTTTACATAGGCAGCACAGCGCAGTCTGATGTGCGCATTTTGTTAAAATTGAGAAACCGAGCAGCCACCACTCCGAGGTGGAGCGAGCCGTGCCCGGCAGGTCCGCCTGGGCAGAGTGGCGTGAAGGCTTGCACTTCTGTGACTGTGGTGCGTGCAGCTGGCGGTCCGTGTCTGCCCGAGTCCCACACCTTTGCCTGGAACGGCCACTTTTCTTTCTTCCAGTGCATCTGAGCCTTGTGTTATTTTTTCTTCTGAGTAAGATTAAATGCATTATCCTTTACCCGTGATGTCCTGGCCAAGGTGGTCCACACGCCCTGTGCTTTGACCAGACACGTGGGTGTGAGACTGGTGAGGTAGGGGTCAAGCTTGGCTCTTCGCGCCACCTCTAGCAGCAGTTCCCAAAGCACGGTGGGCTCATTGTATCCTGGGTCGGTCGTGAGCTGTAAGACAGACCCTGCCTGCAACTTCATGGCTGTGTTTGCTCTGGGAAGCCCTCCCATAGCAGGAGCAGCAGCTGCTCCACTGGACATGGTTGGAGCATTCTAGGTGCTGGGAGCACCCCTGGGAACAGTCTGCTTCCCACAAGCCCCAGGATGGCAAGGCTGTGCATGGGCTGGGACGTGCCTGTGCTGAGATGCGGAGACATGTGTCCGATGCCTCCGGCAGAGGGAGGCTGCGCCAGGCTGCGTGGTTCTTGGATCTCATCTTCAAGCTGCCCCTTCTTCTGCCTGTGGTTTTCACATCACGTGTGGGTGCATGCTCCCGGGCTCAGGCAGCCTGAGCCGGCCACACGCGGGTATGAGAAGGCAGAAGAGAAGTGGTTACTGCCTCCTGAGTCCGGCCCTTGAGGGAAGCATGGCTGGGGGAGCTGGAGGCTCCAGCAGGCGGCAGCGCAGCCCAGGTGGGTGGAGGGCGTGGGCAGGGGCCCCCCCTGCGTAGCACTGGCCTACTCTGAGTCTCTGTTTCCGTGTGTGAGGGCGGGGCTGGTTGCGGGCCTCACTCGTGCTCCACGGGCTGCTCCATGAGGCCTGTTGTACTCAGCTGGAGCCTGGCCCAGCTCCTGGGCATCTGTTTCCAAGGCATGTGCTGGAGGGAACACCTCTGCCCGTTCACTCGCGTGCTCTGCCAGCATAAATGCCGTCGGTGAGCGCCGCCGTCCCAGGGCTGCTGGCCTAACCTGCCCTCTGTGCCCTCTCCCAGGTGTTAGCGGACGCCGTCTCCCGCCTGGTCCTGGGTAAGTTTGGTGACCTGACCGACAGCTTCTCCTCCCCTCATGCCCGCAGGAAGGTGCTCGCCGGGGTCGTCATGACGACAGGTAACTGCCCTGGCATGTGTGCTGTGGGTCTCACATTTGACCCACCCGAGATGCTCTGGCTCTCACTCCCACGGCCCCTCCCATGCTGGTATCTTGTCCTCAGATGCTGGCCCCGTGCAAATAGGAGCACTGCCTTTCTCTCCCCAGAGTTCGTCCCCTGCACCCAAGGCTGTTGTCTTTCGGAGGAGGCGTCTGGTGTCCTCCTCTCTGGGGTGGCCGGGTCACTGACTGGTTCTGCCAAGGCCTCGGGCCTGTCAATCCAGTGGCCACTGTGAGTGCCCTGACAGAGGAGGGAGGTGCTCCAGCAAGAACAGGACGTCTGAGAAAGCACCTTTTAGGGTGGCACAGGAGACCCTCTTAGTGCATCTGCAATTCCCCGGGGGCAGGAGGAGTCCTGGAATCCTCTTCCTTGTGGGGCCACACAGTACACATGCCACTCTCACAGGGCTTCAGCATCCCTGATGACCTCCACCGCGTGGTTCACACGCCACATTCACGGGGCTTCAGCATCCCTGACGGCCTCTACCATGTGGTTCACACGCCATTCAACACGGGGCTGCAGCGTCCCTGACGGCCTCCACCATGTGGTTCACACACCACTCAACACGGGGCTGCAGCGTCCCTGATGGCCTCCACCATGTGGTTTACACGCCACTCTCACGGGGCTTCAGCATCCCTGACGGCCTCCACCACGTGGTTCACACGCCACTCAACACGAGGCTGCAGCGTCCCTGACGGCCTCCACCATGTGGTTCACACGCCACTCAACACAGGGCTGCAGCGTCCCTGATGGCCTCCACCATGTGGTTCACACGCCACTCAACACGGGGCTGCAGCGTCCCTGATGACCTCCACCACGTGGTTCACACGCCACTCAACACGGGGCTGCAGCGTCCCTGACGGCCTCCACCATGTGGTTCACACGCCACTCAACACGGGGCTGCAGCGTCCCTGATGACCTCCACCATGTGGTTCACACGCCACTCAACACGGGGCTGCACGTTCCCTTCAGCTCACACAAAGCTGCTTGCAGGATCCGGGCAGGCTTGGCACCATGGCTGTGGCCAGGGGTCTACTTCCCAAGGCTGGGTCCAGTCTGGGCCGCCTGTGGAAGGTGACTTTATGTCTCTAAGACCCTCCTTGCCACTCTGTGCTTTGCTGCTGCAACCAGTGGTGACTGTTTAGGACTTTATTGGTGTTCAGAGGTAGAAACTTGAGTTTGGAGTGTGTGCACCACACAGGGAGGGAGCTCTCCAGGCGTGCTGCAGGGCAAGTCCTCGGTAGCAGGTTATCTGCAGGGCTCAAGTCTGTGCAGGGGAGTTAGTTGGTGACACATGTGTGTACAAGAGCTCACGTGGTCCAGTGACTCCTGAGAGGTTGGGGCCCTGGCTGTGCCTGGCGGGCCCTTGCACGCTGCAGGCCTGCCTCATCGTGAATATGGAGAATGACTTCTCTTGTTTTCCAGGAACAGATGTCAAAGATGCCAAGGTGATAAGCGTGTCTACAGGAACGAAGTGCATCAACGGTGAATACATGAGCGACCGTGGCCTGGCGCTCAACGACTGCCACGCCGAGATAATATCGCGGAGGTCCCTGCTCCGATTCCTCTACACGCAGCTGGAGCTCTACCTACAGTGAGTGCCGTGAACGAGCGTGGTGCTGCTCGGCACCGCAGCTCTCCAACACTCCCTTCCCCACGCAGCGAAGCGGGCCCTGTGCCGCAGTGCCCAGGGTATGGGGTGGAGCTGACTCAATCCTCGCACACACAGGCATGGACACACACATGTGTACGTGCGCGTGCCTGACAGGACCACAAACTTCAAGCCTGTGTTCCAGATCACGTGGCTCTGAGGACATCTGTAGCACTCCAAGCCGCCTGAGGGAACTGGGCAGGCATTGCTGTCTGTGGGCTGAGGTCGTGCCCCCACGCCGGCTCTGTTTTGAGGGTGTGCATGAGAAGTCCTGTCATGTTTCTGATTGGCCATTATTGAGGGGGACACAGACACGTAAATACACATAAATATTCTAGTCCAGACTTGCCTTCCCCTGTTGAAAATGCCAGCCCTGGAACCCACTCCAAACCCTGGGGGCCCGAGTTTGACCGCTGTGGCCCCCCAGGTCACGCTGGCAACATCTTGCTTTTCAGCAGCAAAGACGATCAGAAGAAGTCCATCTTCCAGAAGTCGGAGCGGGGCGGGCTGCGGCTCAAGGAGAACGTGCAGTTCCACCTGTACATCAGCACCTCCCCCTGTGGCGACGCCAGAATCTTCTCACCCCATGAGCCAATCTTGGAGGGTAGGGCTGGCTGCGCAGCACCGGTGCACAGGGGCGCTGGGCCGATGCGGTGGCGGGTGACAGCACACTTACGTTAACGCTGCCTTTCTTCTAAAATTCCAGTCTTTGCTGTGGACTAACTGGAGTCTCTGTAAAAGCATGGATGTTTTTCTTTGTAATTAGCAATTAATGAGAATATTTTAATGGATGAAAAATGCCAATTCTAATTAACCATGTAATTTGAGTGGAGCAAGGGTCTCAGTGTTCAGATTTGCATAACATGTATCTGATCACATGCATGTTACAGTTTAGCAACTGCTTAATAAGACACTGATGCAAAGCAAGATCCTTCTTACAGTCACATAGTTAGACTCATACTCCTAAACCACTCTGTTGCAGTCACACCAGTAGCTACATTTCAGCCACGCCACTACAGCCAGAGAACTGTAATGCCATGTAACAGCTGTACTGCTACAGCCATATTAGTCACGCCACTACAGCCACACTGCTACAGCTGTCTTACAGTCACGCCACACAGCCACACTGCTCTAGTCACACCAACTACAGCTGAACTGCTACAGCCGTATTAGTCATGCACTACAGCCACACTGCTACAGCTGCATTTTGTTCCATCCTTCCTTGCATGCAAGCTCAGTACTTTCATTTTATAGTAATTTATGTCCACATCCTTTCTCCACACATTAAGCATTATTTATTACAAATAGAACATTGTTACATTATGTGTGTTGCCACATATTCACTGTGCAAAACAGCTAAATATTTTTAAGGAAAAAAAAACATATTTACTGAGCCCAGGGCTGAGCACTGTGGGATCTTGGCCAAGTCTCCCATGCATTTATTTCTGTATCCATCTAGGTTTATTTTAAAAATTTTAAAGTACAGGGAAAGTAAATACAGCAAACACCCAAATAGCACATATTAGCGTTTAGTCCTGTTTTAAGAAATCTTTTCAGTTAAATTGCAAAGCCCCATTGTCCCTAAACTCACTGCCATGAGACCGTCATCTCCTTCCTGCCTGGTGCTGTACGCTTGCAGTGTGTGTGCACGTCGTGTGTGTGCACAGATCGGCGTGCACTGCAGCACTCTGAGTTCGTAGGGTCTCGTCAGTTGTGCTTCTCGGGAAGTGAGGCGGATGGTCTGCGCCTGTGAGTTCTTAATCCTGTTTCTCTCTCAGAACCAGCAGACAGGCATCCAAACCGCAAGGCAAGAGGACAGCTGCGGACAAAGATCGAGTCTGGTGAGGGGACGATCCCCGTGCGCTCGAACGCGAGCATCCAGACGTGGGACGGCGTGCTGCAGGGCGAGCGGCTGCTCACCATGTCCTGCAGCGACAAGATAGCACGGTGAGCCACCCACGGCGGCTGCTCCTGAACTGCCATTGACTGTCCCCATTGCCCTGTGCCCCACACTCTCCCTCAGGACCTAGGTGCCCGCCCCCCTCCCCCACGCTGCCTGCCCTTGTCTGTGCATACCTGTGGGTTTCTGGTCAAGTGGATGTATTCCACGTGTGGCAGGCTGTAGCAATTTAAATCTGCTTGCTCCCAGATAAAAATAGTTTCATTTATTAGTCATTATAGCTTTAATGGTCATATGTCAGTTTGCATTCTGGGCAGTTGGCACATGCATTTTATTTATATATGCATTTTAAAGATTTATTTATATAAAGGCAGAGTTAGTGGGGAAGGAGGGTGGGAAAGGAGGAGATCTTCCATCCACTGGTTCACTCCCCAGGTGGCTGGGTCAGGCCAAAGCCAGGAGCCAGGAGCTGCTTTCCGGTCTCCCACGTGGGTGGCCGAACTCAAGCACTTGGGCCATCTGCTGCTGCTTTGCCAAGCAGGATAGCAGAGAGCTGGGCTGGAAGTGGAGCAGTCGGGACACAGAACAGCGCTCCTATGCAATGCTAGTGTTGCAGGTGGCAGCTTTCACTGCCGTGCCAGGACTGACCCCACGGCAGGTTTTTTTTTTTTTTTTTTTAAGACTTTAAAGATTTGTCTATTTTGAAAGTCACAGAGGGAAAGACAAAGAGAGAGCTTCATCTTTTGGTTCACCCCTCTAGATGGCCCCAATGGCCAGGGCTCCAATTTTGTTCTTTCTTTCTCAAAATTGTTTTGGTTGTCTGAATTTTGGATGAATTTTTCTGCTTATTCAACAAATGCCGCTGTTGTTTTGCTGTGGACTTAACAGGCACTCTCTGACAACCTGCTGTCACTTTGGGAGGGTCTGCTGGCTGCAGATCGCTCTGGGCAGTACACACCTTAACCAGTCAGTCTCCTGTTCCTGCTCGCGCCTGTACTTCCGCCACGCTGTCATCTTCCATTTCTGTCAGCCGGGCTTTCTGCACGTCTGTCACCTCCTCCGTGTTCCGCCCTTTGGTGCTGTTCAAGTGGAGCTGTTTTCTAAATGTCCTTTCCACTGTGTTCATTGTCGCACAGAGAAATGCAACTGAATTTGCATGTTGACATTGTAGACTACAGCTTTGCTGAATTCATTGTTAGCTTTAACGCATTTTTGTGGACTTTCTAGGGTTTCCTACGTATAAAATCATACCATTTATAAACATGTAATTTTACTTCTTCCTTTCCACCGGATGCCTTTCATTTCTTTGAGTAGAAGTGGCGCACGCAGGCATCCGTGCCTGACTGCTCATCTCGGAAGGACAGTGCTCTGTCTCTCCCTGCTAACTGCTGTGTTGGGGGTGTTGACCTGGTTTCTTCTATTTCTAGTTTGTGGAGTATATTTGCAAGAAAGGGCGTTGAGTTTTGTCAGCACTTTGAACACCTCCACTGAGATGATCATGGGATTTTTGTCTTTTGTTCCGTTAATGTGATTACATTGGTTGATTTTTTTAAGTGTTGAATCATTTTTGCGTTCCAGGAATAAACCCCACCTGCTTATGGTGTATAATTCCTTTAATGTACTGCTGCATTTGGTTTGCTGGTATTCTTTTGAGGTTTTTAGCATCTGTATTCATCCGAGATGGAAGTCTGTATTCTTTTCCTGGTACCTTGAATTATCAAGTTTGGTTGTACCCTCCCCTCGATGCTGCTTGTGCCGTGGGCCACGCTTCTGATGTGTTGTGGTTTTATTTTCATTTGTCTCGGTGTAGTTTCTCATTTCCCTTTAACTTTTTTTGACTCACTGGTGTTTAAAAATGTGTTGCTTAATTTCCACATATTTATGCATTTTCTACTTTTCTTCTGTTGGTTTCTAGTTTCACTACAGTGTGATTCAAAAAGATACTTTGTATGATTTTAATTTTCTTGAATTTATTAAGACTTCCAATGGCCAACGTAGAGTCTACCCTTGAGAATGTTCTGTGGCAGGTGGCAAAGCATATACCCCTCTGCTGTTGGCCGCTGTGTTGTGTGTGCCCTCTGGCCCAGAGTCTCTGTGTGCTGTCTGATCTCTGTGTGGCTGTGAAGTTTCATTCCTCTCTTTCCTTCCTCTGTTCAAAGCTTGCTTCCAGGAGCTCGAAGCTTAGTTTATAATGTTCTATCTTCTTGGTGAATTGCCCTTTTATCTTTAGATGAATATAATGTCCTCTGTGTTTCTCTGGCAGAGTGCAGAATGAGGCAGAGATAGTCCACCTGCTGGTGTGCTCCCCAAATAGCCACAACTGGTGTGGCTGGGCTTACGAATGTAGAATTCTATCCTGGTCTCCTCTGTGGATGGCAGGGATCAAAGTGCTCAGGCCTCTGTCCCCTGCTTTCCCAGGTGAATGAACGGGAGCTGCATCAGAAGCAGAGCAGCTGGAACTCAAACAGGACCCTCTTCTTTTTCTGTTAGAACAGGTTTTTACTTAAGGTGTGACACTTGTATAGTTACTGTCATTTGGTTATCTGCACACTCAGCTTGTGTATCTTGTTGGATATAATAAAGCAAATCTCTTGGGTCATACTACTGTTGGAGATCCCCATATCCCATTTGGAATGCCCAGGATGGAGTATGCCTCTATTCTCATCTAGCTTCCTGCTAATGTGCAGATGACGGCTCAAGTACTTGAGTTTCAGTTTTGTTGTATTTTTCAGTTCCAGAGTTTCTATTTGGGTCTTGATTTATAGCATTTTGTTTATGCACTCTTCCTGATTTCATTTCATTATTTGTATGAATTGTATTTAGCTCACCGAGCATCTTTTTGATACACAAAGGAATTTAAAATTCCTTGTTTGCATGTCTAGAAATGTACAAGGCAGAAAGCAGGTCCACGGGTGCCTAGGAGTTGGGCCTGGAGCAAGGAGGAATGGTCTGGAAGGACCAGACCCAGACATAGCCAAGTAGCCAAGCCTGTCCTCTGCATGTCAGCCACACCCACCACCCACCACCCACCACCCACCATGGCGGAGACAGAAATCCTGGGGAGATTCAAACGCTTCTGCACTGCTGCAGCTGACCAGGCATGGACAGACAGACAGGTGCAACACCGGGAGGGAGGGAGCTGCAGAGTGAGATAAGTCAGTTCAAGGCAGAGACAGATCGTGAGCAGGAGCAGCCCAGTGTCAGCTCTTGGAAAGCCTATGCAGCCAAACCACGCTTGGGATAGAGGCGAGGATGTCCTCTGGGGCCCACGGACACCAGCAGAACAGCAGCAGTGGGGACGAGGCGGCCTCACCACTGATGGCTCCCTTCCTTTCTTCCTCTTGAAGTTTACTTACGTGGGGCAGAAAGACAGAGAAGATCTCCCATCTGCTGGTTCCCTTCCCAAGTGCCCAAACAGCAGAGCTGGGACAGGCTTGAGCCAGGGATTCGGTCTCCCATGCAGGTGGTGGGATCGTCTACTGTCTCCCAGGGTGCACATTAGCAGGAAGCTGGAATGAGAACCAGGGCCAGGACTGAACCCAGACACTCTTGAGATGCGAGGTGGGCATCTCCATCACTAGGCCCCATGCCCACCGTGGTTTTTTTTTTTTTTTTTTTGACAGGCAGAGTGGACAGAGAGACAGACAGACAGAAAGGTCTTCCTTTGCCGTTGGTTCACCCTCCAATGGCCGCCGCAGCCGGCGCACTGCGACCGGCGCACCGTGCTCATCCGATGGCAGGAGCCAGGTGCCAGGTGCTTTTCCTGGTCTCCCATGGGGTGCAGAGCCCAAGCACTTGGGCCATCCTCCACTGCACTCCCGGGCCACAGCAGAGAGCTGGCCTGGAAGAGGGGCAACCGGGACAGAACCCGGTGTGCCGGCGCCGCAAGGCGGAGGATTAGCCTGTTGAGCCACAGCGCCGGCCAACCCACCGTGTTTTAAAACTGAAATGAGCTAGAGTATTTTCTGGAAAAGCAGATATTCCTAAAACAACTGTCTCAGGCATAGGTAGAAAATTCATATAGAATGACTGCCATTAATGAACTTAAACCACACACACGCAAAGAAAACCCAGGGAAATGGAGGGAGGGGCAAACACGATCACTTGGTATTTCTACATCCTTAGGGAGACGACGACCTCTACTTTATGTGCTATAGACAAAGAATCTGCAGTTCATCTTGGGGAATTACTGCACACCAGACAGGAGGGTAAAGGGAGACAGACCTGTCCTCATTTACATTACAAAGGCATCTGCTGTACTTGGATTTCTAAATATTTTTGCACTAAAATAAATTTATCTTCCACGAACGTTTTAAAGTTCCTTTCTACACCTAAACAATTATCTTTTAAAATTTAGTAAACAGATACAGTTGTATATTTTTATGACCTTCATCAATTTCTTCCAAATCTAACTTCAGTGTAATTTTAATCAAATCAAACCCAGCATTTGGGGGGGGGGGGGCAGGCAGAGTTAGACAGTGAGAGAGAGACAGAGAGAAAGGTCTTCCTTTTCCGTTGGTTCACCCCCCGAAATGGCCACTACGGCTGGCACACTGCACCGATCCAAAGCCGGAAGCCAGGTGCTTCTCCTGATCTCCCATGGGGTGCAGGGCCCAAGCACTTGGGCCATCCTCCACTGCCTTCCCGGGCCACAGCAGAAGCTGGACTGAAAGAAGAGCAACTGGGACAGAACTGGTGCCCCAACCGGGACTAGAACCCAGGGTGCTGGTGCCACAAGCAGAGGATTAGCCTAGTGAGCCGCAGCACTGGCCCCAGCATTTCTTAAAGCACCTGCAAACCTGTGCCCAACTCTGCAACGGAAAGGTAACAACCTGAAGTGAGACAGGCTGAGGCTGAGTGGGGCTGTGCAGGGCAGTGACAGGGACACAGACCTGGAAGGGGGGCAGGACACTCCCACTCACAGGATGTGTACACAGGCAGAAGGCAGAGTCAGCAATAGGTAGTCCAGGGGCCAGCGCTGGGGCGCAGCAGGTTAAGCTGTTGCAGCTCCTGGTTCCTGGCTTCAGCCTGGCCCAGCCCTGGCTGTTGTGGACATTTGGGGAGTGAACCAGCAGATAGAGGGTCTCTCTTCTCTCCCCTCACTCTGCTTTTCTGGTCTGTTAACAACAAACACAAGGCCACACTCTCGTTGGACTTCCCCACTGCCCCTCCCGGGAAACAAGCAGCTGTGGACCCCTTCCTAGAAGAAACCCTCAATGTCATCCAGAACAAAGAAACGCCCTCGTGATTTGAAATGACTTCTAAGAATGTCCTCTTTCAGCCTGTAGGTGGCAACACAGCTTGTCGTCTTCCATCTGCCTGTGGACCCTTTCTCCATGGGTCAGATTCCTGCAGGGAGCCCCCACCCATGCAGCTGCACCAGGGTCGGGTGGAGGGAGTGAAGGGGCCTGCCCTGGCCGCCCCCTGACGCTGTGTCCTCCTCCTCCCGCAGCTGGAATGTGGTGGGCATCCAGGGGGCGCTGCTCAGCATCTTCGTGGAGCCCATCTACTTCTCGAGCATCATCCTGGGCAGCCTGTACCACGGGGACCACCTCTCCAGAGCCATGTACCAGAGGCTGTCCAACATCGAGGACCTGCCCCCACTCTACACCCTCAACAAGCCCCTGCTCAGCGGCAAGTACCTCCCAGGCGCCACTCCGTGGCTCTCAGGGCAGTGGCAGAAACGTCCAACATGATGACCTGGAAGGGGAAGTCCTGGGCCTCTCAGGCTTTGTCCCCGGGGTCTTCTGAGTGAGCCCCTCCGCGAGGCTAATCCCTTCACCAGTCACAGAGAAGTTTCAACAAGTCTGGCACCTCTGTGCTCTGTCACTCAGGTCATTCCTGCCACAGTGCGGACTGCATTCCTGGGCTTCCACGGAGCCACCAGGGAGGGCTACTGCCCACAGGTGCTGTCTCCCTGGGAGGCTGTGGCACATGGCCTGGGCCCTGCGGCCCCAGGAAGGGAGGTCTGAGCGGGGTCATGAGCCTGCCCTGTCCACCCTTTGTTACTGGTTTCTTTTCTCTGTCTAGAATTCTGTGGCTAGCAGTAAAGTGAACAGGAGCTTTTGATTCAAGGCTCCTAACTTCTAAGCACACCTTTATTTGAAAGGACACAGCTAAGGTATTTTGATCCTTCTAAAAATACCATCTTTCTTACTTAAGTTCAAAACTAAAACCGTAACCCTGAACTAAACCACGTTTCCTTCGGTGTGTGTGCCGTCTGCCTTCATAGCCTGGCTACTAGCATGCCTTTGACGTGAGAAAAGGCGGGGTGGCATTTTCCGGGAAAGCGTGTCTGGCACAGCGTAAGCAGGCAGAGGTGGGGAAAAGCACAAGCTGCCCTTGCAGCTCCTGAAGAACCAGCCTGATAAAACGATGTGGGTGAGCTGACCTTGTAGCGTTCGCTCAGAAAATGGTCTTTCCACCTTGTTCACTGTGGGCTACGTCTGAAGGAAAATAGCTTTAAGCCTGTTTTCTGTTGGGTGACAAAGACCTGGAGGCTGGGTGCTCTGACAAGAGAAGAGGTTGGCTGCACTCACAGTCCAAGGTCAGGGAGTCCCATCCGCGACGATGGCTGTCCAGGGACGTCAGGACTTGCTGCCTCGAAACTCACGCAGGTGTTCTGTCTTAACTGTCAGCAGTGGGTGGGCGAGGGTGGCGGGTCTGTGGGTCACCGGGGGCGTGCCCTCAGAGGCACAGGAGGTGTGCTTACTGGAGTTCAAGTTCAGCCTAGGTCCTCTCTGCTTCCTGCCCCTCCACAAGGTCGTGCCTCTCCACCTGCCAGGGGCCACCTGCTCCTGCCACCATGTGCTGAATCAGCCTTTTCTTCTCCAGATGAGGTTCTCTTGGGTGTTTCAGTTACAGTAATGGAAAGAGACCGATACGGCACCTTGATGGCAGGAATGCACCAGGGAGCAATCACACAGCCAGCCAGAAACCCAGAGCCACCGGAGACCGGACGTGAAGTCTGAGAGAACAGGATCAGATTTGCACTTGTATAGCATCCTGCACTCACGGGAGCCCACTGTGGTCCCCGGAGACAGCGCTTCTCCCCACCCCACGTCACATGGCGCTAGGCCTGCCTTGTTAAGATCCCATCACCTCCCACATTGCCTCCTTGGGAGGACGCCCACACCACCCCGTCCCTGACGTCCGGGGACAGTGAGGACGTTGTGTGTGTTGTATGAGCCCAGAGGATAGCAGAGCCACTTTTAATGGTGCTGTCTGTGCAGTGCCACCTCGTGACTGAAACCCGAGAAGGCAGGATTATTTTACTAAAGAAATACTCTAAAATGTGTAGACCACAACTCACCGAGGAAAGTCAAGCTTTTTTTAATATCTTAAATTACTGTCTCCACAAAAAGATAGTAAGAAAATAATTTCACCACATGCAGTGTACCGTAGCAGGATTTACTCTTCACCCTCCCCTCCTGGTTCACCCCTAATCCTCCAGATCCTAAAGCATGCCACTGTCCAGTGTGGCCATAGTCCCTCCACTGTGTGGGGCCTCCACTGTGTGGGGCTGCCACCAGGTGGCACAGGGGCCTGGGTCAGAGCTGGGAGGCGGTGCCCTGCAGTGAGGCAGGGGTGGCCCAGGTGCCTGTCCGAATACTCTGGACAGCTGTTCAGTTCTGGGGAAGTGAAGGTGCCGGGCAGGCTCCAGGAAGCAGAGTGCTACCCAGAGGCCCGGTCAGTGGACCGTGTCCCCATCGAGGACTTTGGATCAGCAGAGCAGGCGGCTCTGGAGCAGGAGCCTCCGGGGGTCAGCAGGCTTCGGAGGGTGGGGACCCAAGTGAAGTCATAACACTGGGAGTACGCGTCACGGAAGACAGGTCAAATGAGCAGTCTGGAGGGCAGCGTGGACTCGTTGACATGTGTCAGCCGAGAAAACAGCTTCAGAACATCCCTGAAACAGAATCTGAACAAGTGACCCGGATGAGGAAGCCAGGACGTCGGGCTGTGCCGGCGCCGCGTCTGTGGTTCCCTGTCAGCGTCCATCTCGTCACACAGGTGCTTCTGGCCCGAGTGGACTGTGGTGTCTTTAGGGCAGAATGATTGCCAGGAGAGGGAGGGGAAGGAAATCAAGATGAAGTCTGGTGCTAGGCAGTGTGTATTGTCCGTGCTGTTAAGGTTGAGATGAGAACCTGGTGTTACTTTGCCATAGAAACTGTGTCGGCTGTGAGTCTCGGCAGTAGGCGTGAATGCGTGCCTGGCGCTCTTTTTCTAGGTGCTTTCAAGTGGGAGCCCCTGGAGCTTCCTCGTGTCCTTCGAAGTTCGTTTCAGTTAGGCTTTCATGGGTTTCAGGACCCTTCGGCTTTGAATTTGCTTCCATGGGTCCCCTGAGTCCCGGCTCCTGCGTTGGCCCAGTTTGTCGTTCGAGGCTTGCAGAGGACTCAGGAGAAGGCAGTGGTACATGACCATCCCAGCGAGGAGGCTCTGGGAGCTGGGGCCAGACAGGCTGCTCTGCGTGGGTCACTGAGGCCCCGCTAGCGCTGTGTACGGGCAGCTGTTGTCACAAAGTTAACAAATGAGGAAAATGTTAACAAATTCAGGAAAGAACCCTAATGAATCTGGTCAGAATTTGGAGGAGCCCTGGAAAGATAGCACGGGGACTGGGTTTAGACTGAGGCCGGTGGGGCAGGAAGGCCTCTGGCGCCCCCTACAGGGATCAGCAGAGCAGGGCTGTGTGCGGTGGGAAGAAAGCTGCGTGAGCTGATTTAATGACTTCAACACCTCAGAGGAGAGGGTAGAGGAGAGAGAGGCACGTCTGTGCTGGCGAGAGGGTAGTGGAAGAGGTCAGGGTCCTACTACTGCACAATACAGGAGAGGGAGGGGCCGTGCAACAAAGCATTCCGGAACAGAATGACACCCTGAGCGCGGCGCACGGGGCTAGTTGGGCTCCGGGTGCACATGTTGTGTCTTACACATGCTCTACCCATTACCTGTCCCTTTGTCCCTTCCCCTTTTGCTGGACTCAATTGTTTTTTTCCTTTGTTCTCACCAGTGGTTTGGAAGTTATGAGTCTTGCTTCTTACCCTTATTTAGACAGGCAGTTAGTGAGAGAGAGACAGAAAGAAAGGTCTTCCTTTCTGTTGGTTCACCCAAATGGCCACTGCGGCTCGCGCACTGCGCCGATCCAAAGCCAGGAGCCAGGTGCTTCCTCCTGGTCTCCCATGCAGGTGCAGGGCCCAAGGACCTGGGCATCCTCCACTGCCTTCCTGGGCCACAGCAGAGAGCTGGACTGGAAGAGGAGCAACCGGGACTAGCACCCCGGGGTGCTGGCACCACAGGCAGATGATTAGGCAAGTGAGCCGCGGCGCTGGCCTCTCACCCTTAAAGTACATGTATGTTGAAGCTTAACAAGTGAAGCTGTTGCCTTCAATGTCAGCATCCTGAGTGGGCACCAGTTGATTCCGGCTGCTCCACTTCTGATCCGGTTCCCTGCTGTGGCCTGGAAAAGCAGTGGAAGATGGCTCAAGTGCTTGGGCCCCTGCACGCATGTGGGAGACCCTGATGAAGCTCCCAGTCCTGGCTTCGGCCTAGCCCAGCTCTGGCAGTTGTAGCCATTTTGGGGAGTGAACCAGTAGAAGGAAGCTCTCACTGTCGTCCCCTTTTTCAAATACATAATATTTTAAAAAATAAAATACACGTATGTAAGTCACTTTAAATGTTTCCTTCATTTATTTGAAAGGCAGAGACACAGACCAATAGAGAGCTCCCTTCTGCTGGTTTATTCCCCAAGTGCTCCAACAGCCAGGAACTCAACGCAGGTCTCCCGTGTGGGTAGCAGGGACCTGAATGCTTGAGCCATGACCTTCTCCCTCCTACAGGGTCTACACTAGCAGCAAACTGGCCTTGGGAGCAGAGCTAGCTCCCTGACATTGGATGTGGTGCCCTGAGTAGCAGCTGAATTGCACCCAGTGCTCACTCCTTAAAATCACTCTTAAAGGGTATGCTGGGGGCAGGCAGCACTGTGGTGTGGTGGCTAAAGCCGCCACCTACAGAGCCGGCATCCCATATGGGTGCTGGTTTGACCCCCAGCTGCTTCACTTCTGATCCAGCTCTCTGCTTATGTGCCCTGGAAGGCAACAGAAGATGGCCCACATCCTTGGGCCCCTGCACCCACGTGGGAGACCTGGAAGAGGCTCCTGGCTTTGGATTGGCTCAGCTCTAGCTGTTGCAGCCATTTAGGGAGTGAACCAGTGGATGGAGGACCTCTGTAACTCTGCCTTTCAGTTAAATCTTTAAAAAAAAGTCCGTCGGGGCCTGCATTGTGGCATAACAGGTTAAGCCTCCTGTGATGCCCACATCCCATATGAGCACTGGTTTGAGTCCCAGCTGCTCCACTTCTGATCCAGCTCACTGCTAGTGGCCCGGGAAAGTGGCAGAATATAGTCCAAGTCCTTGGACCTCTGCACCCGTGTGGGAAATGCGGATGAAACTCAGATCCTGGCTTTGGCCTGGCTCCACCCCAGCTTTTGTGGCCATTTGGGGAGGAACCAGTGACTAGAGCAGGTCTCCTCCAGGAGCTGGTGCTGAGGTCTTCCAGGACACGTGGTTGCTCTCAGCTCTGCCCTTAGCAGGGGACTTCTGGGAGATGGGCTGCATTTGGTCTTTTGGTCTTCTGGTCTTCTTTCTGACCAGCACCATCTCAGAAAAACTTCTTGGAAGGACCTGGGCATTTTGTGGACGTGGGAGCAGAGGACTCTGATCTGGAGGGTTGGCCCACATGACCTCAGTGGCTTCTAATGGTTAAGACTTAGGAACCACGATTTGCGTGTTTCATTTTGTTTGTCTCTCAAGTGACTTATTTGAAAGGCACTGTTAGAGAGGCAGAGACAGCCTCCATCCACTGGGTCACTGCCCAAATGGCTGCAATGGCTGGAGCTGGGCCAATCTGAAGCCAGGAGCTTCTTTCGGGTCTCCCATGCGGGTGCAGGGGCCCAAGGACTTGGGCCATCTTCTTCTGCTTTCCCAGGCCATAGCAGCAGCTGGGACCTGAACTGACACCCATTTGGGATGAGCCTCAGCTCTACCCATCACACCCAGCGCCAGCCTCTGCTTGTCAATTTTTAAGTTGCCTGTGTGAGTTACTGCAATGCTGAAGTATTATTTCATTGCTGAAACCTTTAGAGGTATGTGACTGAATGCTGTCTTCAGGCCCTCTCCTGGGGCCTATGTGTACTCTTCTCACATCACCGAGCCCATCTACATGCATCCTCAATGCCCCCCCCCCCCATAGTCCAGTGAAGACAAGGTGGAAGCTGACGTAGGACACAGCACTGTTCACTAGCCTGGCACACTTAACCCAGGTCTGACCTTTGGCCACCATGTACCCTGCCTCCTTCCAAGGACAGCACACACGTGGAGCTGTGTCTCCTGGGAGCTGCTGCCAAGGATGAGCAGGGCCCAGCAGGAAATGTCAGTCCTACCTTTCACCCACATCTGGGATTTCTTCTGTTTCTCAGGGTAGGTGCTGGGGGCAGGTGGGGGGCACCTGGGGATGTGCTGTCTTCCAGAAATGGTGCCTGGGTGAAACCCTGCCTAATCCCCAGGTCCCAGCGCCCCTCCCTAGAACCAGGAGTCCTTCCAAAGCAGGTATTTCCCAAGACTCTGCCAGGGGTGCTGCATTTGGAGGTGCTGGTGCCTGCGACTGGTGGGCAGCCAGGACAGGCATGTCCAAGCTGTCCAGGAAAGACTGACAGAAATCTCGACACAGGAAATCCGACCATCTCACTCTTCATGGCCTCTGTTGCAGCTTCATCCACTGTGTTTTTCCTCTTTAAAGGAAAAAGCACAGTCTCATCTCAAAGGTGCTGCACTTTCAGCTTAAGCAGGTTGTGAGCGGGCCCTGAGGTGCAGAGGCTCCTCACCAGAGGCCTGGGTCCCAGCCCCATTGGGCTGGGCACAGCTCCCCACACACTCTAACCCCTTCCCAGGCCTTCCCACTTTGTCACCTGCAGAACAAAGGCCACTGTCGGCAGATCTGATCCATTATGAAGTGACCATTTCCACGCACGAACCGTGGTAGCCCTGAGTGTCTGCTGAGTGCCATTCCACAGCGTGGATCTGACTGCCTCACATTCGAGGGGGCAGGAAATTGTTGCCAGTCCTTGTGAGTTTTCAGTCCTGGCAGTTACTAGGCCAATGCAGTTTCTCTGTGTTTCTCTTGAACTCGTATTCGGCACAGTCAGTTCACAGCAGCAGGGGGACTGTTGTTAGCATCCAGTTGCCCTGCATTTGCTGGCTTCTGCACAAGGCCTGCGGGTCGCTCATTACCCTAGTTCTCGCTCTGCAGCCTGGGAAGATCGGTGCCTCCTCCCTACCATTCCCCACCGTGTGCTGCCCCAGGGACTCATGGAAGGAAATGCTCTTGTGGCCACTTAGGGGTTTTCTGTCCCATAAAAATCACATAGTTATTAGCACTGGTTCCTCAGGTGAGCTGTTCTCTTCATGCCTCATTTACTCCATTTTCGCTAAAGCTGGCACTTCATTTAGCTTACAGTATCCATGTGCACTACAAGGACCTTAACCTTGACTGCCTGGTTAAGCCATCACTCAGCTGGACTCTGCGATCCTGTTGTGCAGCAGTAATGGGGTGCAGAGGGCAACATGCCGACTCAGTGTCATCTGTTCATCAAAGAATCAGCTCCACGCTGCTCAGGGATTTGGCAGTGGGGACCCCTGAGTGGACCCCTACTCCTAACCACCCCAAGAGAAGCTCCTGACCGTCAGCCCAGCAGGTGCATGACACAGCTGCGGACCCAAGGAATAATTTCTATTCAACAGAAGACTCCTATCAGAGACCATTAGAGAGGAGGTGCCTGACCAGCACACTGAATGTGACACGGTGGGGCAGACACCTGATCCTGTCCTGAGGGAGGCTGCCACCTTCACACACAGCACAGCCACGGAAGACCGAGACACTGCAGACAGAACAGTGCCAATGGAAAAACCCCAATCCCAAGGCAATCAGGGTCTGGCAGCGATTAGTGAAGTGAGAGAATGGTGTCAGGAGCACGGTAGACCCCTGATGACACACGTCTCACCGCCTAGCGGCAGGAACAGGAGCCGTCCCTGTGGTGAGGCTGAGCCAGCCTGTGTAGCTGGGAGCCTGCCTGGCCATTCCGTAACCTGGCCAGGGCTGTGCTGTCCCTCAGGCTTGGCTTCCTTCAGACTTAATGAGAAGCGCCTCAGAGAAGCAGGTGGCAGAACCCATTTTGTATCAATTACAGGTTTGCATAAACAACAGTTATCAAACGTTTGAGGCAAACAGCACAAGAGAGAGTGATCTATGTGAGAAAACAGGACCCAGAGAATAACCCTTCTGTGTGTGTGTGAGGTAAGTGCCTAAGGCAAGGGTTAGTCTGCAGGCTCAGGAAATGGAACATGCTGTTGTGGGAGTGGTGGGCCAGGTGCCGGCGACGGAACCAGCACCCTCCTCCAGGGGCTGGCACTCGGGCCCAGAGGGTAGGGCACGAAGCAGAAGGCTGCTGAGGGGTGTGTGTGGAGCACCGCACGGAGCAAAGTGGGGAGGGGGCAGCAGCAGTCTGTCAGCACTGAGAAAGTGAGGGGAAGCCCTGAGCACAAGTCAACAAAGCTGACAGTCCCCCCAGTATGGGGCGGAGTAGGGGTACCAAGCCCTGAGTGAAGTCACTGAGGCCAGCGGGGGCGCCAGGCTCCAAGTGGAAGTTGTGAGCGGGCATTCTCCCAGGATGGAGCGGACCTCACTGAGGCCAGGGGTGGGGGAAGCAGGGTTGGCGCCCCGGGCGAAACTCAGCAAAGCCACCAGAGTCGAGGCCCCACATCCTGAGTGAAGTCACAAGGCAGCGCAGGGCACTGAGCAGCAGTCAGGAAGCCCGTGCCCGGTTCACCCTGCGTCTGAGAGCAGCAAAGGCGCACGGGGCTCCCCGTGAGGGGCGCGGGGCGTCACCCTCATCAGCGTGCTGGAGCCACAAGCAAGTGACGAGACGCCCTCCCTGTCCTGAAGAGGAAGTGTTTTTATAGTAGGAGTTTCCATCCTACCAAGTACTAACCAAGCTTTGGGTCAGTGATCATATTTAGCTATTCAAGGATTCCGTATGTAGTTTTTAGAGTAAAAACAACTAGGATCCTCCAGCAAAATGATGAAGATATCTTAAGAAAAATACGGGGTTCAAGAAACACTGCTTTAGGGCTGGCGCTGTGGCATAGTGGGTTAATCCTCTGCCTGTGATGCCGGAATCCCATATGGGTGCCAGTTCGAGTCCCGGCTGCTCCTCTTCCGATCCAGCTCTCTGCTATGGCCTGGGAAAGCAGTAGAAGATGCCCAAGTCCTCCCACCCATGTGGGAGACCTGAAAGAAGCTCCTGGCTTTGGATCGGCTCAGCTCTGGCTGTTGCGGTCATCTGGGAAGTGACCCAGCAAATGGAAGACCTCTCTGTCTTTACCTCTCTGTAACTCTTTCAAATAACTATTTTTAAAAAGTTTAAAAAAGCAAAAATTCAGGCACCGTTAAGACTTCAATAATAACTGGAGAAGCGTGCAGAACTTTGGCTGCTGACCAGTGGGTATTGCCAGGCCTTGGGGAATTTTGATGATGGACTCGATTTTGACAGAGGTCAAAGGTGATTCAGCAGGATGGGGAGGAACTTTTCACCAAATGGTGCAGGGTCAGCAGCACATCTTCTGAGTTCAAGAATTTCAGTTCGGGGGCCGGCGCTGTGGCATAGCAGGTACCATCCCATATGGGTGCCAGTTCATGTCCCAGCTGCTCCACTTCCAATCCAGATCCCTGTGAATGACCTGGGAAAGCAGCAGAGGGTGGCCAAGTGCTTGGGTCCCTGCACCACTGTGAGAGACCTGGAAGAAGCTGGCTTCAGACTGGTCCAGCACTGGCCATTGTAGCCATTTGGGGAGTGAATCAGCGAATGGAAGATCTGTCTCTCCATCTTTCTAACTCAGCCTTGAAGTAAATAAATAAATCTTAAAAAAAAAATTAAGTTCACACTACACACCTCACATAAACCAACTGCAGTGGGACCTGGTCCCGCTATAAAATATGCTTCAACTCTGGGATTTCTAAGGATGTAGCATGTGAGAAGCTCTTTGGGTCACTTCACTTAGAGAAACACTTCTTCAAACGTCAAAGCATGATTCAAAGAAAAAAAACATTAGTTTATCGAAATTCAAACTATTTGGTCTCCATAAGATACTGCCAAGAGAGCCAAAAGGCAAACCACAGAATGAGAGAAGGCATTTTCAAATCCAACATCTGACACAGGACTTGCTCTCAAGACTCAGTGCAAAGTTAAACTGGTTAAAAAAAAAAAGTCCTGAACAGTTTTCTGAAGACGCGTGAGGATGATAAAATTGGCCTGTGAAAAGAAATGCAACTGCAGCCAGTGTGGCGCCAGCACACCGCTGGAATGCTGAGTGCCTTCTCAGCGCCAGGGGAGCACGGGAAAGGGCTGCCAATCTCGTGAGTCTGAGTGAAGTGAGCTGCACAGAACAGCTCATGCCCCACGGTGCCGTTCTGCAGACCAGTCTGTACTGGGGCCGTGGTGGGGAGGGGAAGAGGTCAGGTTGGCACAGGTGCTCTGAACCTGATGAAGTGGCAGATGCATTCAGTCTAGGTTACAGTGACCTTTGCACAGCCCCACTTCTGCACTTGCGTGTTTCCCACTAGCTTTTGGTCTGTCTTGAAGCCAATATCACTGTTGTGACAACTGCATATTTTAGAGTCATCCTTTGAATTCCTTGTCAGGCAGATCATCGCTTTTCTCCCTTGTGTTCTGTTGCTCGGGTCACTGTTCTTTGGAGACGCTACGTTACCTTTATACTTCTGGGTCCCTACATTAATGTTTGTCCTGGTAGGTCAGTTGCCTCTGCCAGTCTTGTAGCGTGGCTTTTGTGGTGACGGAGACACTGTGGGACTATGTCCTCAGATGGGATGGGCCAAGCTGTGTGGCTTCTGGCCCCAGGTGGGTGCTTTGGTGCTGTGTCCGTGCAGCTTCCTCACCCGTAGCTAGCGCTGGCAATGTCTTTGGTATCACAGTCCCCCAGGCTGCGGGCACCATGAGATGGCACTACCAGCCAGGAGGCGGTGTAGCTCTGTGGGCACAGGTGTCATGCCACATGCCCAGAACCGAGATGGGAGCGTGTCAGTGTCTGTGCGCCATGCAGGGGCACTTGTCAGAACCAGGTGTTGA